>VWZO01010043.1:424395-490151 GCA_013396975.1 Bucco capensis
AAGCTTAGACATCAGCTTTTCTCCTCAGAGAGCAGCATAACAGAATTTCTTTTCTACCTAGATGATGATCTCCAGGAAAATGGAAAGATTTTTTTTTCTTTTTTAATTTTTTTTTTAAATTTGCACAGTCAATTTGTGTTAAAATTGATCAAGGGATTCAACAGCTATGGGCAAGGGGTTGGGCAGAGGTACACATATAGAAGTGTATACACACTTCTATATGCACACACACTTCTATATGTATACACACAGAAAAGCAATATGTGGTGTAATCTTGTAAACCTTTTCTTAGAAACACTGACAAAAAAGTGGATGTCAGTGCCCATGGCTGAGGATCTAGCAATACTCACAGCAAATAAGCTCACTTTAGCAAGGAGGCTAGATTAAAACAATAATCATGCTGTTTCCTCTCCAGTAAATATGCAAATCAAAAATTTGTTTCAAATTTCCAAAAAAAGCAAAAGCAGCTAGTCTTTCAAAAAGAACACCACTGAGATATGATTTTAGTGACACCAGGCTTGGTCAAGACAGAGCTTTTAAGGAGAGGGAGTATTTATAAACTGCCTTATGAACTGATAAAGCTGTATGATTTTATGCACCATAATTGCTCTTTGCTACATCCCAGAGATCAGAGAGGGAAACATGAAGCTTCCCATGAAGCTCTTTGTCAGTGTAAGTGAACATTTAACAGGAAAATAAAATAGTTAATAACCTTTAAAATAGGCTTAAAAAGGTTAAAGTCATGGGTGTCTTTAAAAACCTCAGGAGTGGGATCTTTATGGGAAACTCAAAATGTTTGGAGTAAAGTCAAGATGTTATGAGCAGTGCTTTGCAGTAATGACACATATCAGCAGAATTTGTAACCAGAAGAACAATGTGATAAATTTTAATCACTAGGGACCAGGCTTTGTGGGAAGTGCCTAATACACAGACATCCTTTATAGGTTTCCAGTTATGACCTATGCCTGAAAGACATTTTAATGATAACTAAGGAAAGTAGATGGATTGTCTTCCCAGAGTGTTGAAGGTCCTGTTTGTTGTCATCCGCAGCTTCTAGAAAGAGCAGAGCTTTTCAAAGGTACTCTTCAGTCCTGCTATCAGCAAGCAATGCTGCAAGGATGGGACTATCTAAGATAAAACATGCCAGAGACATGTACTCCTCAGGATTTCCTGTGGGAGTCTGACCAAAAGAAAGCAATATTAATAAATATAAATTCTGGAACATTATTATCACCAGAACTGTGTCATGTAGTTTACCCTTGCATTCTTATAACTCCTCTAGTTTTCTCAGGCAGTTCAAGAATGTAACTGCAACTGGCCAGAGTGTTAGACTTCTGCATTGGAACAATTGTTTTCACTTACATTAAAGGGCTCAAAGACTTTGATAGACATGCCAAAGCAAGGAATTTAGCTTGCTGAATGTTTTAACTCTTTGAACTAATGTGGCATCTGGGAGTCCCCTTACTCCTGAGACTTGAAAATGCTTAAAAAATAGATGCAATCTGGAAGCAGATTAGTGCCAAAAATATGTAATAGTCCTCCCTTTGGGGATGCTATTGCCTTTTTTATTTTCATTTTCTTTTGTAAGGAACACATTGTTTTTCTTGAGGAGGATGAATTAGGCTGGAGAGTGAAGTCAACCATATACCAGTCAACCATAACCTTCATTAAATATCTGAAGTGTATTTATCTTTTTTTTTTTTGATCTTCAGAGCTATCTTTTGCTTCTGTACTCCTCACTGGGGGCATTTCTTGGAAGTCCCAGTGCTTGGCAGTTGCATTACTTCTCCTACCAGGAAAAAGAGAGTAAGAAGAAAAAATGTAAAAAAATCAGATCTTGCAGAATGATTTGGCCAAAGCCTTGTACTCTGTGCAACACAGCATGTAATACCATACTCTTCAAGCTTTATTTTCCAGACATTGTTCTAAATCATTCCCATTACACAAGTCTTTGGGCATTCTCTGTCTCTACAGAATAACACTCAGGTTTGTCTAAGTAAACAGTTGTTTCAGAAATTCAGGCAAACTTTAGTTCTGTAAGTCCTGACTTATACTGTTATTTTATTAATGTATGGGCAGTGGCAGTAGAATCATAGAATAGAATCATAGAACAGTTCCAGCTGGAAGAGACCTTGAAGATCATGAGTGCAGCCTTTGTCCTAGCCCTAGCAACCTGCTAAATGATGCCTCCCAGTGCAACACCTACCTATGTCTTAAACNTTGGCCTTATTGAACTTCATGGCATTGGCCTTGGCCCAGCCATCCAGCCTATCCAGATCCCTCTGGAAAGCCTCCCTACCCTCAAGCAGATGGACACTGCCACCCAGCTTGCTTCATCTGCAGACTTGCTAAGGGTGCTCTCAATGCCCTGGTCCAAATCATTGATGAAGATGTTAAACAGGAGTGGCCCCAGTACTGAGCCCTGTGGGACCCCACTCATGACTGGCTGCCAACTGGAGTTAACTCCATTGATCACAACTCTTTGGACTCAGCCATCTCTCCAGTTTTTAACCCAATGAAGTGTATGCCCATCCAAGCCAAGAGCAGTTAATTTCTTTAGGAGAAGGCTGTGGGCAACTGTGTCAAATGCTTTGCTAAAACCAAGATAAATAACATCCACAGCTCTTCCTTCATCCAGTAAGTGGGTCACCCAGTGATAGAAGGAGATCAGGTTAGTTAACCAGGACCTGCCCTTCATAAAGCCATGCTGACTGGGTCTGATCACCTGGTTGTCCTGCATGTGCTTCATAATACTGCAATCTTGAGAGCTTTGGGATGATTTCCACCAACTCCTGCTACCTCCAGTGCCTTTCTAGTGCAGGACAGATCACAAAAGACAAATGACAAAATGTAGTTCACACCAAGTCACGCTAACTCAATGGAACAGTAGCTGCTAGACAGGAAACATGGTTTCAAAGACATCTGTGAGTGGGTGGATCACACTCTAATATTGTGTCTCAGCTGTGTTGAGAGCATCTCTCTTCATAATTTACTAGGAAAGACCTGATTAAATCTCTGCAAAAGTACATTTGCAACAGACAGTGTCCTGCTCAGTCCAAATGGAAAACCAGAGTTTGCCTTTCAGGCAATGTGATATTTGTGCTGTTCAAATCAGAGCATGCTATTCTTTTTGATGAAAAGAGCTGTGGAAAGCAACTAAAAGCTTAGCTCTAAATAAGTGTAATACACATAAATGCTTTGAGAAAGAAGCTTTCATGATTTTTGCTTTCAGATAGATCCTATGAACTCTATAAATTGTAAACCATACCTCATAATGAAACACTGTTATTTCAAAGCTGACATCACATCTGACTCAAAGTGTGACTTTTCACCTTTCTGGTGTGCTGGCGTGGGCTCGGGAGGCTTACCTATTTTGTATTCACTGTTTTTCTTTGTTAAAGTTATTCTTTATCACTTTTGCCCTTGGGGATGTGTGTGGTTTGTTCTCTGTCCTTCCTTTTCTGCAGGAGGGGGGAGGCTTCTTGTTTGGGTTTTCCCCCATAATTGTCTTCAAACCAGGACAGTTGTTGTTGCTTGTTTGTTTGTTTGTTTGTTTGTTTTTCTCCAAAAGTAGCCCTGCACAGGTGTGTGACTCAGAGCAAGCAAATTTGGTATAAACAAGTCTGAGTTGCTTTAGCCTCTCCCTCACAGCAGAAGCAGTGTCTGCTGCTGCATTATAGTTTTTAATTCTGGATTTATGGATGGTGCCTTTGGAAGGGTCACTGGGATTGAAGGGATTGAGACAGAGCAAATATCTGCAAGCAGCTACCTACTTGTGGCATGCTGACATGGTCAGTTAGAGCTGACTAATGTTCTGGACTCATGCATTGGCTTATTATACAGTTTGTGAGAGGTGAGAGTAATGAGCCTGTGCTTTGACTCCATCTGGAATTTATACCCAAATTCCCTCTTACTCTGGTAACTCAGTATTTATTATAGTCCTAGTAGACCTCCTGTTCTGTGGCTTCTTCCTGAAAGATGATGAGACTACGTCATGGTGTTGGCAGGGGGATGCTCTCCTCTACCTCTGTTACTCTTAGTCCTTGTTTAGCTCACTGTTTGGGACTGCACTTACCATTTTCCCACAGGACAGCATTTAATTACTCCTTGACTGACCTTCTGCCTTGTCCCAACAACTTTGCCCTTGAGGTCACTTCACCAATTCATTATTCTCAGTGGAGGAAAAAAAAGTCCTTCCTAAGGTCTAAGTTTCTCTCACTGTTATTGCAGAGTTGATTAGAAGACAATAATTTAGAGAATTTATTTACCACCACCTTTTAAACATCAAGTAGCAAAGTGCTCCCTGAAAATGATGGCTTGAGATCCTCTCTACCACTCTGTGCTTAGAAAAACTTATCTTTCGTATCCAGAAATAGGTTAAACTTCATTTTTTGACAAAGACCTAAATATCAAGCTGGGTCATCCTGTATTTTCATCTTCAGCATTCCATCATTTGCTTTAAAAGCAACATGATAGTAGAGCCAATTCAATTCTGTGTTCTCTGCAGGAAAATAACAATGCTTTGTGAGACAATCCATCTTTAAAGGCTCAGACAACTTGGTAGTCCATCATGCAGATTGCTGATGCTCACAGCACTCTGCTGAAATCAGGTCATGCTGGTCCATGCCCTAAGAATAGTTATTAACAAGACATTAAAGAAAAACAAAATAAATAGTCCTGGCTATAGAAATCATTTAATCAATTCCACATGAGTGCTTCTCTGTAAGGCCAGAGTCACTTACCTTCCCTTCTCATAGATTCCTCTCCTGTTTACTAGGTTTGGGAAGAAGCTGGCTTGGTGTTGCAGTAGCTCATTAACCCTCATAAGACCAAAGCAAACCACCTGCAATGTTAAAGTATTTTATTTATCCAGTACTAGTGTTCCTTTGTCTGATGGGATGGCATCAGCTCTTTTCATTGAGGGATTTTTCTTTCAAACTTTGCCCCTCTCTGCAGCTCTCCTTTTACAAATGCATCACTCATCAGAAGTTTCAAGGCAGTGTTTGCAGAAGGTCTTCAAAATAATGATGAATGACTAAAATGAGCATTAAAAAATAAATAAATCCACTAACTATTCATCAAGATTACAAACTCAAAGTCTATTTCCTCCAGCTAATATGTGGAACACTTCACCCTGGCATAGATAAATCATGAATCAGCCAAGGGGTTAGTTAGAGCTTCCACTTTCTGCTAGGTCAGCTTACCAAAGGCTGAAGAGGTAAGGATGCAGGGGTTATTTCTTTCTTAAATGACAATAATTGACTCTGGGGATGAATATAGTAGCAGGAAAAGTGTAGTTTTCCTTGTATCTCAGTGAAACAGGATCTGAAACTGTACTGACACAATAGTCTCTCTCTTCTGGTGGTGGGGAGGAGAAAAGAAGACACAGAAAAAGAAAGGAGGGAATATTTCTCTCAAGTGCAGTGCTATGATCTGTAAGAAAAAGCCCTTCCTGTGAGCAAGTGAAGGTGGTAGAGATTTATGCTAAAACAAACACCACAGTAGGGTCTTGTGCTGGATGTACTGACAAGGCTGTGGGCAATGTCTTTAAAGTGTTTCATCCCCAGTATCCAGTGTCTCCCAGAAGGACAAGCAGTAGGAGGAAGTGTGAGGTTAAGAATTCAGTGAGATTGGACTGATAGTCGAAAGGCTTGAGTGGATGGTCTGAAATTCATTAGGAGAGTGTAGCACGAGGGTCACCACCACAAACATCCTCTAAACATCAGTGAACTTAGAGCTGCAGGAGTGAGTGTGGTGAGTCAGGATACATCTCCTCCTCTCTGCACACATACTGTGGGGGAGAAAGGGAGACAATGATGGGTGCTCTCTGAAGTGGTTAGAAATGTAGATTCTTAGTCTATTTTTAAATGTCTCCAAGCTGACTAGCACATATGATGACTTTCCAAATGTCGTGAGGTTCCTTAAATCATACCTCCTTTAAGTCAGGCTCAGGAATACCTTTCAAGTTCAATAATCAGAACTCCTCAGAGTTCTACCCATTTCTTAGCAATCTATCAGAAACACACATTTACAGATATATACACTGATATCCTTTTAATGATTAGAAATGAGGGAAAACACATAAATACAGTGAAATAGAAAACCTAGAGGGAAAGAAGGATCATAGGCTGATGATGTAAAAATCAAAGTGGAATGATTTTGCATTTGATTACTATGTCCTCTCCTGTTCAGAAGGATTTGCAGGGTTACTCAATGATAAACAAATTGAGCACCTGAAGATCTTCCGCTGAGGTTAGCCATTACTGCAAGCAGATGTCATCTCAAGTAATAGAGTTTATGTGCAAAACCTGGATGGAGTGTGTGTGATGTCTTTGGTTCTGAACACCTACTTCAGCATCCTTTCAAAGGGTTTTGGGTGTTTCTGCTTCCTTTTGCCACTGTTTGTGATGTTTTTCAGTTGCATAAGTGTTTTAGGTATAGGAAATATCAATGGAAGAAATGTACTCTAAAAAATGAAATGTGTGCCCTGTGCACCATGTTGCATAGAAACTTTAAATCACCTCAGATTAAATTAAAGGTACTTTGCACCACGGTAATTCTGCTGAAAGCAGTGGGACAGTGTTATCTCTGAATATAGTGCAAAATATTAAGCATGTGCATAAGTGTTTGTAGGACTTGGGTCTAATATCAGAAAGCTCTTTTGCAGCCACCAATCTGAAAAACAGTAGTGGAAAATAACTTCATATCACATTTGTTCGTGTCTGAATTGCATGCCACTTAGATTGTTCCTCTCACAATAGTTTGGTTATTTGTTGTCATCTTCTACAGACTTTTCATCTGGAAGTTCAATTTTGCAAGTACAAGATGTGGGAGCTAAAAGATGATATATTGAGGCATATAAGTAATCAGGAAAAAATGCAGCTCAGCCCATGTATTCTTTGGAAATATGTATAAATATTTACAAATTATAGAGTTAAATCCAACTCATTTTGTAAATGAAGGGATATTCTGCTTTTTTTTATGTGAAACATCAAAATCCAGGAAGCATGGGAGAATAAGACAAGAAATCTTTTCCAAGGGACATTCATAAACTCTCATCAAATCAAACATCATGCAGAATTCAACCTTTCTCCTATTTCCATTGTGTGCACGCCTACACATCTCTGCATTTGTGGAAGCAACTCTCATACAGGAACTTTTTCTTTCTTTCTTTTTTTGCATTTACCAGTTACTTTGTAAACAACTTAAAGAGATGGGTGAGGGACTGCTCTGTAGAAATGATAGCACATCTGCAGCACAGGCAGTTAAAGTCAACAATTAATTAATTGTTAAGGGCTCTGTTCATCCAAACGTTTGGCTCTGTACTCACTGCATGATTCATGGCTTGTGATCCCTGGTTTCCAGAGAACTCCAAAATCTAGTCCTCCATTTCAACCCTTCCCCTGCTCCCCATTTCACCCTTCCCTGCCCACACCAAACTGTAGAGAGGTGAAGCTGTGCTCCTTATAGAGTAATGATGCTTTATGGTACATAGTCACCCATACATCATGCACACCATCTGGGCATGTTCAGCAAACATAGGCAATACTCTGCCAAAGTGAGAATGCTGGTTGCCTGGTGTCTTGAATTCACTGATAGATGAATATTTACAAAACAAACAAGGCACACAAGGAAGCACATGCAATCATCTTTTGTGTAGCTGGATTTCAGTAGATGAGACTTCAAGCCCTAGGCGTAAACAGATTTTCTATCAAACTGGGTGATGCTGTGCAGTGCTGTGTGGTCAAGGGAGGACCTGGCAGTCTAGGAGGCACTTTGCAGCCCTTTTTGATTCTGAGCCTCCAGATAAGAAATATCATAGTGATTTGCTCCAGTTGCCTCCTGGGGAAAGATCTACTATCTTCCAGTGTATATAGGATAAAGAGAGATCATTACATTTACAGTGAACCAAACTAGTAATAGACATGGACCAAAATCTTCAGTTCTTATGTAAATTCTTAAGGGAAGCTGTTCCCTAAATAAGGAGTGCCAAGGAATTGCAGCAACAATAGCTAGATTTGAAAACATTATTTACTCATTAATATTTTTATTACTAGTGACTTGCAAAGCTCCCTTGGAGTGCAACAGCAGAATGCTTAAAGTGTCTAGAAAAACAACAAGTGTCTGTCACTGGGAAAAGTCATGACTGAAGAAACAAAACGTAAAACCATAAACAAGCCTTGAACAAATAAGAAATAATCAATGCATGATGATAAAGGGAACCAAAACATCTGGCATCTCTGCCAGAAAGCTTCTACAGATGTGTCCTGATGTATGATAAGAAGAAATAACATTTTGGAGTCACAGGCCTTCAGTGAGGTTCCTGCCTTCCTCTGTGGTTAAGTCACAGGGAGATGCAGCCAAAGCTTTTGCTCCTGCTGGTGATCTCAGCAGCCTTGCTGGGGAATGGTTCAGGCTTTTGAGGGGGTTATTTCTGGTGTGTGGGGCAGAATCTGATTCAGATTCAAGAAGGAAGTGATAGAGGGGAAACCTGCACTATTTTATGCTTCACTGAGGCACTCCTTTTCAGATCCAGGCTTCTTCCAAAAGCAGCCGTGTAATGGAGCCCAACCTTTGCCTGAGTAATCCAGTTTAGACACCACTGATAGGGAAAGACTGATCCTTTTGGTATAACTATTTCCTCCTGAATCTCTCTTTGTTCCTTCTGAAAACGGCAGGGTCTAGTGAAAAGATTGATTAAAATGATTTTGTAGATAGAAAAGCTTTTCTCATTCTTTCTTCAGATATATTCTTTCAAACTCAGCTTGCAATTTAAAGCTGTTTTCCAGATGGCAAACCCCAATAACCTGCCCATCCCCAGGTAATGGCCAGCAGCTATTAATCCAGACATTCTACTAGGTATTTCCATGAATTAATAGCAGTAACTTCAGAAGGTATTAGCTAATTTCAACATTTAATTGCTTCAGAAATATATGAAGATTCACTGCAATAGTCTTTTTAAAAATACCTGAAAAAATAAGACATCTTGCTTGATTCATGAGATATTAATAAAGCTGTCTGTGGATGCTCTACCTTTTCCAATGTGTCTGCATGGTTTTGCTTATGGCAGGACACACAAGAAGTCACTTAAAAATAAAATAAAAAAAAAATACCTGGTTGGCTGCTGCAAACATCATTTGTCAAGAGAAGAATGCTGTGGAGGGAAACTCTGACCTCTAAACCTGCAACAACAACAAAAGCCAGTGTTTTAAAAAGTTATTTTGAAGCCTAAATAAACCTTGACAGACTCCTCTTAAAGTTCTTTTACAGTGATTAATTCCCAACTAGGGAAATATTGACTCTGAGAGAAAATGAAAATATTTCCATCTTCTTTCTCTCTAACACTGCATTGTAAGATCATTTGACCTACTAGATAGAGTGGAAAATCACTATCAGTCTTGATGTTATTAGATGGATCAGGTTTCACATCTTTCTCCCTCTGTTTTCCTTTGCTTGCCCTGTATCAGCATGTCATCTTCTTGGCTCCCTCCCCTTCAGTCTGCCTGGAGGAGGCAGAGCCTTGGTGCTTGCATTGCTTGGCAGAGCAGGGGGGTTGTGGGATGATTGTGAGGACACAGGGGAGAGTCAGAGGCTCATGGAAGGCCATGAGGAAAAAAAACCTACCTTGCCAAAGATGTTAAAGGGACCCAGTTATGATTACTCACTGCTGAGCTGGTTAAGTTCCCTCTCCTTGTGGGGAGGAGTGGTCCATTTTGAGAATCATAGCTGTTTGTTCCATCACCCACACACCCTCCCCATTTACCCACAGATTTCATGTTATGGACTTGACTAAATGCTACAAATGCTGTAGGAATCTTCCAGAGAGTTTTGGATCCCATCATACCTGTGCACATATGTATACTTTAGCCTCAGATTGAATAGGAGGGTAAAGAAATTACAGCTATCAGCCACAAATATTCCTTTCTACATGCCACTGATACCTTTAGATGTGATGAGTAGTTCCAGAGTTGCATGGCAAGACTCCTTCCATCCTGCTGAGCTCTGTACCAAAGGGCATTTACTGTTCCCTAAAAAGTGAGGCAAGAAGGAGCAGGGTGCTCCAGCTGGAGAAAGAGACAGGCACTTCCCAGCAGAGGAGCAAGCTTGAACACCAAATCTCTGTTATTATGTCATAGAATCAATGGCCAGGTTGGAAGGGACCCTAAAGATCATCTAGTTCCAACCTCCCCCCACTGAAATAAAGCTTTCCTCATGAAGGAACCCACACTAAATTTCCTAGAGTGGCTAGAGCCATTGCTCAGAAATTGTTCACAGCCTGTAAGCATCTCCTATTACTTGTTTGGCTTTAGAGACAGCAGGAGACAGAACATCTTCTAGAGCAAATACATGTTTGATCCTTGCAGTTTCCAACAGAATTAGCCAATTCAAACAAGATGAAGAGCAATTTCAAAAATCTAGCTCAGATCTCTGTGTCAAAAGAGACAGAGAGCAAACCTCACTCAGCCCTGCAGAATATCCTCCAAATTTTCCTTGGAAGGACATGAAATAGCAGTTGCCCATAGTTCACTGCTCTAATAAAGGTGGTTGTAAACTAGTGTGTGTCACTTCCCTGAGGATTTGCCTCACCATGTGTGCTTCCTGCAGCAAACCTCTGAAGGAAAGAATAATTTGATTTTTTATGACTCAGAAGAAAAACTGAAATTGAGGACTCTTGTAAAGGCAGAAGATGCTAGTGGTCAACAGATACTAATTGCATAATACATTCCCCCCCCCCCAAGCACACACAATTAGCATCCAACTGAATTCATATGAAGACAATAAAATAAATAATAGCATAAATAATAACAATAAAATAAATAATAATATGCAGATAAATAAGTATTTTTCTGTTATAGAATCCTCCCACAGGGTGAGGCCCTGAGGTGCTTTCACAGCTAACAACCAAAGCAGGGCTTCCCAATGCTCACTTCTTCCCAGATTCAGGTCATTAAGATAAGGCATGATCTATGAAATCTTTCTTTTGGAGGATTTTTTGTTAGGCTCTGCTTCTAGAGCTACAGGTGTTAAAACTGCAGGCTTCTGGCACTTTTAAAATACTTCTATATCATTTTCTATTGATTATAATGGCACTTTTATTGTATTTCTGTTCAGCTTGACTTAAGATTCTTAGCTAAAGCAACAGTCTTAGCAATTTGTGGAATGAAGGAAAGTTTGGTAGGATCTACTGTGCAGTAGACATCAGGAGTTTAAAAAGGAAGCTATACCCTGAAAGATGAACAGCCAAAGCCTACATTACTGAGAAGAACTTCTCAGCTGAAGTCCATTGACTGCAGTGCTAGTGTGCCAATTACAGCCCAAAGATGCCAAATCTGTTAAATAAAAGCTGGATGAAATGTAAAGTTTACACTTTCCTGACATACACAAATATATATTAGAAATAAGCTCTTTTTAATTTTATCACTCTTCAGCCAACAGCTTCTGATTGTTTGGCTGTATATCACATAAGGATACATACATGAAAAGTTAATGAATTTGACAAGACTGAGTAAATATTTGTTTAGAATTACAAATAGGCCCCAATCCAACATTTTTTAGGCCTATTAGCTAGATTACATCCAGAGCAGAAATGTTGAGTAGGCCTGTACTTCTTATCTCTCATGCCTCCACTTGCACTATGCTCACTTCCTCACTTTGGGCTTCCCAAAGGTTGTTTCAGATAAAAATTCTTATTTCTTTGGACTGCTTATAGGGTTGCACATGGCAACTTCCATCATTTCTCTTTGAAGGAAGAGGTAGTCAGCCCTCACCAAAACCTCTACTGTGGCTAGGATCTGGCCTGACCTCCCTAAGTGGCAGTAGACACAATCTCTTCTTCCACCAGTGGTCACTCCACCAGCTTTCAGTATTTGATATCTTGAATGAATGTGACCTTCTAATAACTTTCATGAACCAGGCACTGCAAGAGCCTTTCAACTCTCATCTTGATTCACTTTAAAGCTTTCCCTTTCACATTCACAAGAAGGAATAGTTTGTTTTGGTTTTTTCCTCAGTGAGTTTTTGCCTTCTTTCTGGAAGGGACCAGAGCCTTCTGTATGAGAATGGCCTAGCAGTCCCTGGCATGGAGTAACTAAGGGGAGAAATGTTTTACCCAAACCCAATTACTGCAGAGTCATCTGTTTCCTAGGATAAAGTTTCCCCATAACATATGAGAGTGCCTGGCAATACTGTGCTTTAGTGGAGGTTTCGAGATGAGACAGAGATGAATGAGGGCATGGTGGTCCTGCCAGACTGTACAGAGAATCTGAAAGGAAATAAAGGAGTTTCCTTTGTGATAAAGAAATCAGGGCATGCCTACTACAACTTATCAATCTGCCTAGTTAGAGAGGGTAGCAAGGGCAGAAGGAGCAATGAGTGTGAGGAAACACAGGGAACCGGATGCTGAGCTGGCAGAAAACAACACAGGTCCACTGGACGAAACTGGTTGATTTATCTCAGGCTTGGATGCAGAAATAGGATGGAGTGTTCAGAGCTGAGATTTACTACGGAAAATTGACAGCTTTGTGGGGGCAGGGAAAGAAGGCCTGCCAAATAATTCACAGAAGAAGATTGGGATAACTTGTGCTCTGAGCAGAGCCAAACTACACACATGTTCTGCAGTTTCAGATGTGCCAAGTGCTGGAGCTCTTGGTCTCCCATTTGTAAATGTCAAAAGGCAGCAATGATGCTTTTTCTTAATTAGCTACTTACATGTTGAAAGAATTTGACAACTGGTTTATCCTCACAATGCCTGATGGAGTCATTATCTTCCCAACACAAAACCTGACATTGTGGTAAAAGAGTGAATTACCTGATAGGACCACACAGCAATGTAGATATTCTTATTTAGCAGTAAGATGCTGCTTCTTCTGGGCCTAATGTACCATACCATTTCTTTAGTGAAGATGTCACACTTGTGCACAAGCCCAGCTATGTTCATGTTTTAACACAGCTGTAACAGCTGCAGAAAGCACCTGAAGCAGGTAAGTAGGAGTAGCCATCTCTCATGTATGTGTAGTGCCATTCCATGTTCATTGAATTAACTTCTGTTGCTCATTTGAAAAATACTGGGAAAAGTAATAAGTATTTCTCATTAGGTTGTTAAAAAAGGATCTCTTATGGCTGGAGAACACAGGCAAGTTCTCAGACATGAAGCTCTCCTTCAGCCATGCTCAAGATGTGTTTCTGAGACACAGCAGTCTCCAAGCCACGTACAGGCTGGGAGTTACTGCCTTGTCTTCTGAAAGTTAAAATGTACTTTCTGCCTTCTTTCCCTCTTCACTCCATACCACCCTTTCAACCTGTTCTCCTATCTTTACTTTTTCTCCAGCACCTATTCTTCACAGCCAGCTGGCCTTCCTTGCCCACCTTTGTTTCATGTACGTAGAAGAGTCACAGTGACAAAAGTGTGATTTCACTTAAGGTACCTAAAAACCATACTCCAGTATTTACAGTCTACAGAACATTTTCTATGCACGAGTAGAGCAGAGTTTCTCTTCCTGACTCTTTCTTTGTCAGCTTGGCTTTCAGAGAGGGACCTTCTGCATCTGCAGAAGCGGGTGAAACTTAGAAGATACCATTCCTTTTGCCAGTCAGTTTTGTCACAGATCCCTCGCAAGGACTTGTGCAGTCTCTGTGCTGTGGTTCTATTTTTTATTGTATTATTATTGCTATTTGCACAATTACAGGGATTTTATTATGCATCGAAGGGTTTCCTTCTTTGTTTTTATAGATTAAAAATCAAGAAGGCTGTTGCAGATGCAAAATACTGTACCTCCTTCACATACTCAATAACAAGAGGAATAGCATGAAGCGGTAACAAAGTGAATTATTTTTTCATAAATTATCATAATTTTCATTCTTTTCTGATCAGTCATGCTGGGATATGTAAGCATTCTGGCATGAATGAGAGTGAGGAAGGACTTAATGGAGAAAACCTCAAGCTGTTAAAAAGAGATGTTGGGTATGTAGAAGGAAAGATGAGCAATGGTGCAGCTAGCTTCCTGTGTCTGTGGTGCTGCTAAAGTTGCCTAAAGAGACTGTGTTGGCAAAAAGAATAAATAATAACAAAAGAATTTATTTTCTCCCATTTCCTTATAATTTTAAATGAAACCTAATAGTGATGGAAGAGTTGAGGTACATCTAACAGTGACAAAATGACTTGTGTTTTCAAGGGTATATCTCCAGTCTGGAACTGAAGATGTTCAATGGCATAGCAATAGGTCCTCCCAGGGCAAGACAGCAAAAGGCCTGAATGACAAGACCAACCTGGAGGAGAAAGTGCAGCATTGCTGGGTCTCCTGACCAACCTCTCTGCTTAGAAGAGGAGGATGCTGAGTAGAGAACAGGGGGACAGCTTTCTCGTCCTCCCACTAGTTGAGGCAGTGAAGGTGAAAGCAGAAGCAGCATACATAGAAGAGGAAGAATAAAAAGCCAGGATATGTCACACATAAAGTTAAGAATGGGATAGAGTAAAAAAAAAAAAGGAAAACTGAGACCCTTGAAGCCACCAGAGCTTAAGAAGAAGATCATTGCCATGGCTGTGCTCTCCTGCCCATGGGAGTGAGCCCACAGTCTTCAGCATGTTCTTCTCCCCTAGAGCAGCTCCTCTGCCAATGTCTTTACCGATTACTTTCTAAAATCATAAAGAACCTGAACTATGTCATATCTACTTGCTAATTTAACCACACCAAGTTCACAGAAAGCATTTTGTACGAGGGACATGACCTGGCTTGTTAGCACCACATGTTGTAAGATACAGAAAAGGATCTTTCATATTTCAGAAGTCTTGTTTCTCAACCGCCGGCCTCTTACTTTTTAACTTCTTTGCCGTTTTGAATGGATTTCAAAACAAATCAACAGACACATAGAGTCTTTGGTTATTTTTGGCCAGAGTTGGATAAATGAATAGCCCAGAAAGTTTCTGACATTGTGCCAAATGTCTATGTGCCTAAAGTTTAAGAGTCATGTTTTCCAGGAAACCTTGAAGTTTGCCGAGATTTATGCTTTTGATATTGTCATCCATTACTGTATTCAAAGGAGTTGTCTGCATAAAGGTTGATAGAGGGCAGTCAAACCTTTTGCACTGAACAAATTATATCATTAGGTGTCTGCCTGTGGGTCAACTTGTTCTCAAGCCCCAAAACCTAAACACAGCTGAGATCTAAATCCCCTGACAAATGAAGGCTGTGAGCAAGGATCATGAATAACATATGGCAAATGGAATTTCCAAACACCGCGCTGCCATACAATATACACCTGATAAATGGTTGTCCACAGTGATGCTGTTGAAAAAGGCACTTGATGCAAGCCTCATGCATGGCAGAGAAACATTAACAGAATTTTACAAGACATTTCAAAACTGGCAAGGCATTAATCCAAATGTGTTGTCTGATTCTCCCTTCTCCAAGTAAGGACAGCATCCTGGTTTTCCTCTACATGGGAACAAAGAGAGAACAATTTGACTTGTCATCCCAGAAACCTGTGGGGCAAGAAATGTTCAAATAGCAAAAAAAGACAGAATTATGGTAGGCACAAGAGAGAAAAGGAGAAGACAAAGGACAGCAAAATGTTACTTGAGATTAACTTTTAGGTGCATTTGTAGCTGCAAAAATTGTAAGTTTTCATAGCGTTGTCCTTGAGAAACAGCAAAGTGTTGTCCAGTTAAATAAAATTGCAAACACAAGAACTGCTTTCCTTGGTCATCTACAATGCAGCCACCTCTGGGGCAAACCTGAAGATGGACAGCACATAAAACAACTGGTTTTGGCTAAACAGTGTGGATTGCTGCATCTAGCCCCACCCAGGCAGCATCACAGCCCCACAATCAAAACCTGCCACAAACAATTTGGCCAAGACCCTACAGCAATGGCCAGAAAATGACAAAGAAGTCTTTTGATCAGAGGCAGGTTTATATCTTAGTTAAAATTGGTAGAATGTTATTTGAATCTCTGTTTGTTTAGCAGTTTTTGGTTTTGTTTTGGTAATGATTTCTGGAATCGTTTGCAAGCTTGATATCTTTTGCAGATTTATCTCTCTGACTAGTAAGTGAGAGCTCCTCCTCAGAGTAACCTGCAAAGCTATCTCCAGCCTAACTGTATATATGCCTGTGCACAACTATATATGTGTTTGTTACTGCTGGGTAGCCTCTTGAGGTGCTATTTACATTTAATGAGGTCTAAGCAAATAACAGAATAATAATAATTATGTTAAAAGTGATGCAAATGGATTATTTTAAATTTTAATTAAATAAAGTGGGTGTTTTAGCAAAGAAAAAAACTGCAGGATAATTGGGATGTTCAATTTCAAAATTCTAGATTCTCAGCACTTTCTTTGGAAGCAGTTTAATTTCAAACATAACCTATATATAACAATCAGAAAGAGATTAAATAATGCCAGGGAGTGAAAGTAACCTATACACCTATTGAAATTCTTTCTTTCAGATGCAACTGTTTCCCAGTTTTTCATTAGAGTTATTAAATAAGAAATGGAAAACAAGAATTAGTTTCCATTGACTCCAAATTGTAACTCTTTTTCCAAATTAATCAATGCCCCTTTAAGACAATCCTTCCTTTTTTTAATAGAGCAAGGAAAGGTGAATTTACTTCTAAGCTTCACCCAGTTCATAACCCTGTAAACAGTTGCATAAGCACAAATGAGAAAGTGGCACAAGGCAAAAGTGGTGAGGAAAGGGAAAGAGAATAACTTTTCCTTAAGCCAAGAATTTCTACCAAGAATGTGGGAAAAGGAACCATGTATGCACAGCTCTCCTAAGCCAGCTAGAGCTGGCCACTTTAAGTAAGGTTAAGGGGTTCAAACAGCAGTTGGATGGCAAGAATCACCATCGCTGTGAGACCAAAGTTACAAGTAAGTCTGGCTGTTAGGTGTCAAGTTCAACTCTCACAGATTGCCCAGTGTGGTTTGAGAGCCAGATTTTCAGATGTTCTTCCGTGCACAGAATAATGCACATGTCACTCAGGGTCTGTGCTTGCTCAGACAACACCTCCATTAAGGCTTCAGAAGAGATTTTCCTGCCTAGAGGTCATGTGGAGTCTGTAGCCAGAGGAGTGTGTAGTTCAGGGCATGGCTAAGCACAGTCCCATTCACAAAAGGCAATGTGCTAAGAAGGTGACAGTTTGAGATGCACTAATTGCATGAACCTCGGTCTGATAATTATTCTTGCTGCTCCTACTGGCTTTAACAGTACTAAAAAGCATGAATGTGGAAGTCAGAGTTGCCTGGGGAAATCCTACAGCCTGCATTATGTAGGAAGTCAGATTAGATGATTGTAACACTTCCTTCATGACAGAAAAATTCATGACACTATTAGATGTTTTGTTAAATTGGAGTCTAAGTGATAAGCAAAATTAATAGATTTCTGTATTTCTCTGGGTGGTCCATCCATAACATGGGAACATTTGTGTTTCTGTGCTGTGATCTGCTTGTAGATGCAATATATATGTGTGTGCATGGACCTAATGCTGATAAATAAATAACCTTTTTCTCAGGCTGATTTCTAAAAAGCTTTATAGAAGATGGAGAGGTTATGCTTTTACATACTCATTTTGTGCCTAAAAGTAATTCTTAATCAAATTAGCTCCTTTAGGCAAAAAAAGCATTCCAGTGGGGCCATTTGCAGTAGTAAACCTTTGCAAAGCTGGTCTCTAAATGTTGCTTAGAGTTGCAAAGAAACTTAAGTGCCAAACACTTGGTCTGTGCATGTTTCTCTTTAGCCTATTCCTGGCTCTATACCATCCCCATTTCATCGCAGGAAACATCTATGCTAAACATCACTGTCAATTCCAAGACAAGAGACACATTCAAAAGCACATGGAAGCCTTTTTTCTTTTGTGTTACCATAAGTTGCCCGCAGAGGGTCCATTCATTCTGTTTGCTTGTTCCACTGTGTAATAGCTCAACTCAAGTATCAACAAGATAAGCTTTTAAAAGCAGAATATTCCCAGCTGTTGCGGTCAGGCAGCAGCAGCAGGTTCCTATCCGAGGACAGCAGAACAATCCAGTGCACCCGCGGCGATGGCAGTGTCAAGGGGAAGCATGTGTTCTCTGTACACAGTAGCGAAGGGTCCAATAGACAGCAATTAGCACCAGCAGAATGAAGATGAACGGTCATATACATAACCTTCATAAAAATGTCACAGAAGAGAAATCTCACACCATATGGATCCATGCTGAACTTCTTTTCTATTTTTTTTTAAGGAGTAAGAGGGCTCCATTTCTTTATAGTCTTGTGCATTTATTTTTCTCCCTAGGTTTTTTAGCAGCTTTCTTCCTCTGTAAGCAACATGGGGCTGCTATTCCTTGTGAACATAAAGGAAAATTAGAGTTTCATCTCTGTATCGTGGCCTCAAGTCACGAGGAATTTCTTCACTGAAAGGTTTGCTAAGTCTTGGAACAAGCTGCCCAGGGAAGTGGAGGAGTCATGGTCTCTGGAGGTGTTTAGAGACATATATAGTTGTTGTACTTAAGGACATAGTTTAGCGGTATGTTAGTGATAGGTAGATGGTTGGACTTCATGATTTTAGTGGTCTCTTCCAACCTGAATGATTCTGTGGTTCTGTGTATTTTTATATACCTACTCAGTGTTGGATTTCCATCCAAGCTATCTTCCACTCAGCCTCAACAACCTGAGTAGCTTACTTGGGGGTCATTAGATATCATTTCCATTCACTTCTGGAAAGAGTTCCGCCAGAATTTGCAAGATTTTATTCCTGGCAAATTAGTGCAGGATGAAAGTGAGTAGTGTTTGTTCTCAGGCTTGCTACTTGTGTTTTGGACATGGCAATGAATATGAATTTTATCATTATAAACATTGATACAAATACTATTTTTCAACTATTTTAGCACATTGTGGTTACAAACACTAGTTTTTCAATTATTTCGGCAAAAAGGATTTGAAGTAAGAAGCTGCTTTAATGTCATCTTAGTGACATCATTTTCATTTTTCTACCTCAAAATACAATCCAAAGATCAGGAGGAAAAATGATAAAAGGATGGTAGAGCAGAAAGAAAATCTTGCCCCCGAGAGGTCAAGATTACAAGTTTGTGCTTTTTCTTTTCAAATTGTGTCTTCATATTTCAGCAATCAAATCAAAACATTAGTGATGCTTTACAAGCTCTATTTGAGGCCTGAAAACTATGCCATTAGCTGTGAATTTTATTGATTACATTAACAGAAGATAGAGTTGGAGAAAACATCATGAGGTCTTCTAATCACCCCTTTGCTAGTACACATGATCAACTTCATAGCTGGAGGTGTTTGTCTGAAGGTCTTTAGTGAAGAAGATTCCACCATCTTCATCCTTCTCCAGGCAAAAAAAAGCTGACTGTTGGCCTATTTTGAAAACTAGAAAGTTATTAAAATATTAGGGGATTAAGCCATTCCTCTTCGTGATAACTCCTTGCATACTTGCAGACTGTTGTCATGTTTCTGTCTTCTCTATATGCTGTCTCATAGCTCCATTGCTTCTCCAAGAGAGCACTGCCAATAAAATGACAGGCCATGACTTGAAAGCAGAGGACACAGAAGTTGTGGAAGATGAAACCATTTTACACAGGATTCAGTCCTTCCAACACTTAAGTTACTTTAGCAATGGGAGCATTCCTATTGAAGTCAATGATCATGCTCACATATACAAAACTTGGTTGCATAACAAACTATTGAAGGATTAGGGCCAAGCTATTTCAGAGGAAACACAATGAAAAAAATCCAAGTGGGAATCTGGAGTTCTTCTGCCTCTTGTGCCATCCCTTTCCTTTTAATCTGATGTAATATTTCTAAGGACAAGGACACAAGCAAACAGGGAGGTCCTGATCTAGTCCCTGGGAGATATCTTGCAGAAAAGCAAATCTTTATTTAGAGAATGAAAATTGTTATCTCAAGGTACAAAGCAGACCACAGAAATACTCACAAGAACATGAGTGTGGACAAATGCTGGTATGAAATGTCACCTTGCCCCTGGTGCCTCTAGTTTAGCTTCAGTGATGACAGCAATCCACTTACAGCAATGACTGTCTTCTAACTGTGCTCACTTGTGGTCATGCTGCCATGTACCTCTCTAAACAGAAGGGAAATGGATGCATGCTTACAAAAATTGTCTTTGACTGTTTTAAATGGAGTGAATAATGAATCAGTTCAGGCTCAAAAGCCATTGAAATTTCTCTCCCTTCCCCAGCCCCTTACTACACACTCCCTCTGTGATCTGAACATTAACTCTTAGGGACTATTGACTTAACATGATTCAGGGGTGGCTGGTTTGCATCAATATTCCTAAAATCCCTCTTATTATCTTGCATATGTCAAAGTTTGATAAGAAGGAAGAAGGATGAAGCTATTAATAATTCAGAATGACTCTTACCAGAAGGTATTTAAAACCAAATCACAGTCAGTCAGAGTTTACTTTTAAATCAGCTTAAATAAAAGACACGGTTGGAAAACAATTATTAAATCTGACAAAATTAACTTTGACCTTACAATCTTATAAATGCCAACACAGCTTTTCTTCCAGTGTCAGTATGCATGTGTGTCTGCATATGTATTTTCAGCAGTGCAGTAATTTCACAGCAAAGAGCCCTACTGAGATTTAACTCTCAGGCAAGAGTTATGCTTCACTGCTCAGGAGCTCCCCTTGGGTGGATGTGCTATTTTATTGCTCCATTATGCTGGAAATCCATCTCTACAGACAAGTCAGATTAGTGTTTCATTATTCTTATTGTTTCTGGTAAGAAGACATCATCTCCCAGCCCAGCCTTTTAGTCATCCTCACTCCTCAGCTCGTAGAGGAGAATCTTTATAGGTTTCTTCCTAATTTCTTAAGAGAAAAGTTTTCCTCAAAAAACATCCCAAGTGACTATATAGACTCTCCACCTTCCACCTAGCCTGGGAAAGGAGATTGCAATGCTTTGGTAAACACAGAAAAGATGAGCTGCTGAACATACCTATCTGCTAAACTAGGAGGCAATTCCCCTTTCCCTGAATTTACCAGTCCAGCTATCAGTACCCCTTTGCTAGCTAGTGATTGTGTATTCCTTTCCTTGTCCAGATCATCACAGCCTTCCCTGGTGAGAGCAGTATGCAAGTCCCCCATCTAGAAGGAGACAGTTCTTTCTGTAGTCTGAGCAGACCCAGCAGCCCAGTCTGCATCTTGTCTGAGTCAGCTCTGAGCAGCAGATGGGACCAGAGCCTTCCTGAGGTCCCTTCCTTCCTAAGTGCTCCCACAGCATCCCCATGGCTGCCTCTGCCACTGATCTGCCATTAGGCTGGGGGAGCTGAGAAAATAGCTGAGATGTCTCTTTGGGGCATCTGGGGTCCTCCTAGCCCTCACTAGACTGATTGGCACTGTCCTGAGCAGAGATGTGCTGCCTCAGTGATCTCTCTATTGGGATATTAACTATCTGACTCAATGTTCAGTCATTCCTGTATGTTGGCTTCAGCTCTTACCACTGCCTTAACTGATAGGGGCTGAAAATGCATTATTCAGCTTTGGCTTGCTAGGATCTGTAATCATGGTGCCCAGAGTTACTGCTCCATCATAGTTTTCTCCTATTAAGTTATTTCCCTGACTAGTTACCAGACAGCAAAACTGGGTAACTTGCTGGCATTTCAGATGTCTCAGTTATTTGGAGTCTGGATGACTGGATGACACACATTTTTGCTTTCTGTGGTTCTGTGCAGCTATTTGTGTGTTACTGTGTCAGTTCTAATTTCAAGGACTGGGTCACAGAATCATAGAATCCTAGAATGGTTTNGAATCACCTCTCTGGATCTGCAGGGTCCATGCCCTGACAATTTGTTTCCTAGCTGGGATGGTAAGGCCTGGGCAGGATCTGCCTCATCCTTTTAGTCTCCCATCTACATGACAATTTTCCACAGTAAGGAGATGTGAGGTGACAAGCCAGAGGGGCACCAAAGTGAACTCCCCAGTGCAGGAGCTGAAGCCCATATCTCTGGCTCTGCAGTGGCACATCCCAGCCCACAGGACTTGGCAAAGTCCAAAAGCTATAGGTGGAGTATCAGGATTTAATCTTCCATCCTCTGTAGATAGCTGTTGTTGCTGAGCTTTTGCTACGGATATACAACTTCCTCTATTTTGCCTTCTCATCCTGATCCTTTCTTGCAAACTCCCAGTCAGTTTCAAGTCAATCCATTTTTTCACAGGCTGTTAGAAATTTCTTGGTGCTCAGTAGACCATCATTTCCCCCAATGCTCTTTCAGCCAAAACTAAAAGAAATGATATCTTCCCTCAGTAGTTTTTTTACTGAGGTAACACAGACTTAAATTAACTTTTGCCTGTGCAGAGGAACGTACCACCCACCTTCCTAAACTCTTACACATATTCCTTCTTTCCACACTGAAGGATATCATGCATCTGCCAGCTGAGCTATCTGCCATCTGTCCCCAGTCATCCTTTTTTATCTTGTTCATAACATTTTGAAGTATATTCCTTGATCATCTCCCCTCCCTGGACATACTGGTGAGATTACAGCACGTGTCTGGACCTAATTTGTCCGTTGCTGGCAAATGAAAGTTAAAACACCTCAAGTCTGTTAGTCTAAGAACTTTTAATTTTGAATATGGCATGAAATCCATGCAACCCATGAGAACAAATTGCCAACTTTGATTTGTAATTACTTTAAAACCTGCCTTTTTATAAATATTGCCTTAGTCCTGCTGGCAAATGCATTCCTGATCTCTTTAGACAGAAAATGGGCTTTCTTGTAGGTATTAGAAAAATCCAATGTTCAGTCTGTTTTTGAAGATTATTAATCAATTTAAAGATTAACCTATTACGTTAAAATGAATTATACTTTGCTTTCAGTCCAAAATTCTATTTGTTCATATAGTGATGGTCACTTATTAATGGTTTTGTTGAAAAGCACTAACCCTTTATGCTCTATTTATCTTCAGAAGACAGGTTCAGAATATGGGCTTTCATTTGAAAAGAAAGAAAAAAAAGAAAAAAAAAGAAACATGACCCTTTATGTCACAGAAAACAATTCTAATAACCTGAACCAAAGTATTGCCTTCAATAGCCTGGAGACAAAGTCAAACTGTGGCCATGCTGTGTGAATCCCTTCATTCATCTCTGCCTTCACTTTGACTTGCTCACTTGTTATTTATTTACATGCTACAGACCAGACTCTCTCCTGTGCCTGAGCTCCACTCAGTGCACTTTGGAGATGGGTCATAAGGAAGCCATTACAGCTCTCCTCAGTTTTGGGAGAGCTCCTGACCTCCTCATGGTTTCTCCTGGTTGCCAGGCAGTCCTACATTAGATCTCAAGTGAAGCTGTAACTTAAATGTGACTTAAGAACATGCCAAAACTGAGGTACATGCTTCATTTCCTGGCCTGACCCTGGCAGCTAAGTTTTCTGAGTCTTCAAGGCTCTTGATATAATGAAACTTAGGCCATTTTTGATGAAGATATTTAATCCAAGTACAGATTCAGAATTCTATGCAGCCATCTGTGATGGAAAATAATCCACAACTCTGTTTTTTCAATACCTGACATGATGAGCTGGAGGCTTTCAGGAACATCTGTAATATATCTTGGGAAGATCCTTCCCAAGAAATAAGGGTAAAAGTTATGACAGGATAGATACCACTGCTGGAAATCCTTTTTGCCTCGCTCCTGCTTGGTAGCAAGCACTACCAAGAAGAGCCTGGAGAGTGGCTGCTGCATCCTGAGCTCATCCCACCCACTTCAAGCACTTCAGAGAGATGCTTGGTCACCATAGGCTCTTTCTGTAGCTGGAGAAGAAACATATCTCCAGAGGGTGACTCTGGCCACTTGAGATCATCACCTACTTTAAAGAGAGCTGAAAACAACTTGGATCCTAACATATGGGCTGCTGTGAAGTGTCTAAGGTTAAGTGATTTGGTTTTTAACTCACATCTGAGTACACTGAATACTCTTACAGAGTGTCAAGGGTTAGGGCTGGGCTGGCCACTAAATGACTCACAGACACTCTCTACTAACCTCTCTCCCTTCCCAAAGGGGAAAAGAAAGAGAAAAATGAGGGAAATTTGTGGATTGGAAAAGAAAACTAAAACTGCTTTAATGAAAATAATAACAATAAAATGAAATATATGCAAATATGCACAAATCCAATATCACTGACACTGATACTGTGGCAGATGTCCCAGGCTGGACTATGCAGCAGACAGGAACAAAATTCAGGAGCTGAATTCTGGAACTGGGTTCATGAACACAAGGATCAGGATTAAAGGCAAAAGGGACAGACTCCTCCTCAGATGGCAGAAGAAGAGAGATTGACCCTCATGATCCCTCAGCTTTATGCTGAATATAATGTATATGGAATGGAATCCTTAGCTGATCAGTTTAGGGTCACCTGAATTGTTCCCTCCTCCCTGCAGGTGTGTTCTCTTTCTGCACCCCAATGTGGGACACAAGATTCAGCAGTGACCTTAGTCTGCACACCAACCCTTGGTACCAACTCTAAACATGGAGTGTTACAGAAGCAGACACTGAAATACCACACTGAAGCCAATGGTTTGACATGTGTGTGCTTTTTTTGAGACTACTTTCACTGTGTGTACTTAAGCTATTTGTGCTAACAGACAAACAGACAGAACTTGTTGCCTTTTATTTTTCTTGTGGACTGCTATTAGCAGAAGATGAGACAAGAGCCTTCCCAAATAGAATTCAGAAATATTTATCTAAGGCAGTAAGATAGTAAACTGCAGCTCTCTGGATTCCACTCCAGTCACTGAAGTCCTCTCCTCCTGTCTGCCACTTCCCTCCTGCTAGACACTCTTCTTTCTTCTGTACATATCTGCATCCTCCTCTCAGTTTTATTCTGCGTACCTGCCTAGTCCTGATCTCTCAGATCTCTTCCTTCCTTTCTTTGCTTTCTTTGTGCACTGTGTCAGCCCCCTGCTCTTCCCACCTCCTCAAACAGTTTTCTGGCTGTTGAGGCCCAAGATAACTTTCCAAGACTCTTGTTTAGTCTTCCTGTGACAGTGACACTGAGTGCCACCCTGCAGATGTGGATCCCACCTGCAGCTCAGGTCACATCAGGCATGGAGCAGCACTGCTGGGCAAATTCCTGATATTACTGAGCAACCTGCATGGGTCAGCTGGTCTGTAGATGACCATTTTTCTGTGAAGAGGTCAAGAATACTTAGTGAGAATGGATTTCTGAGAAAATTTAAGCTGCCAAAAACAAAGCCTTAGTCTGATTTTTCAAAGCAAGTCTGAAGTGCCCTCTGGAAAGCATGGGAGCATCTGGAGCAGAGGTTGCCAACATTAAAAAGAAAGAAAGCAAGAATGAAGCAATATATTTTCTTTCCCCAGTACCTGGCTCAGAAATGGCTGAAGTATTTTGCTCCCTTAATCATAGAATCCTAGAATGGGCAGGTTGGAAGGGACCCCAAAGATCATCTAGTTCCAACCTCCACACACTGAGCAGGGATGCCAATCACTGGACCAGGTCACCTAGGGCTGCATCCAGCCTGGCCTTGAACACTGCCAGGGATGGGGCAGCCACAACCTCTCTGGGCAACCTGTGCCAGTGTCTAACCACTCTCTGGGTAAAGAACTTCCTCATAATCTCCAATCTAAATTTCCCCTCCTTCAGCTTATAACCATTCCCCCTTGTCCTATCACAGTCTGACCGATTAAAAAGTCTCTCCCTTTCTGTCCTATAATCTCCCTTTAGGTACTGGAAAGCTGCTATAAGATCCCCACGAAGCCTTCTCTTTTCCAGGCTGAACAATCCCAACTGTCTCAGCCTGTCCTCATAGGGGAGGTTCTCCAGTCCTTTAATCATCTTTGTGGCCCTCCTCCAGACTCAGTNAAGAGCCATTGACCACGACTCTCTGATAGCATCCTTCCAGCCATTTTTTTATCCATCGATAAAATAAAATAAAATAAAACAAATGAATATTAACTTGAGGCATGTAAAATAACAGTACAGCCACTTGACGTATCACAAAGCTGTAAGCAACCGTAGACAGAGCTGGAGATCACAGGAACTTTGACAAGAGATGCACAGCTTCAGCTCTGAGAACAGGAATGCTCCCCTTAAGGCGAGCAAACAGAGAACAGCAATTTCCAGGTGTGTCTCAGTGTAAGTATTTTCTTGCTGCTACTGGGGGGTCAATCAGGACTCTCACACAGAACATGGATGCAGATTGCTTCTCCTCATCCCCAGGGCTCCTCCCCTAGAAGACTTGAGGAAACATTATTAATAGCAGAAGTTCAAAGAGAAGGATCTGCATACTCCTGGTCTGGCTCAGAAGGACACTGGGGTCCAAGGGGACCTAAGCATCCCTACTGCTTTAGAATTTCTGAATCACAAGTCCATTAGCAAAAGTGCATCTCATCCTGGGATGAAACAGAGAACCACGTTAGAAGCAATGTCCCTCAGCTGTCTCAGAACTTCATATTAGATCAGAAATGCAGAACTTGTGTTCAGGTAATTTCACCTTTTTTTAACCATCTCAGCTGGATGCCTATTTCTATAGCCAAAGAAGAGATGTGGACTCCTCCAGAGAGTCATTCAGCCCAGCTTAAGCAAGCAAACAAGCTAATCCCTCAGCCCAGCACAGGCCATCCTGCCTTACCTCCCACAAAGACCTGAGCCAGGTACATTTCTTTTTGTGGCAACACTTGTCTTAGAAACTTTAGTAAAGAGAACCAAATAAAAAAGTGTTTCTCAGGCTTACCCTTCTTGAAGGAGGCATTTGTACCTATCTCCTGCCATAGAAGATGTGCCAGTCTTCACCAGCAGTCTCACCTGGCTGGGTGATCCTACAAATATCATTAATGTTTTGGAAGAACTTTTTCCTAAGGTGGGACAGAAACACATTTGTTGCCTGGGGTGGCTCCTAGACTGTAAATCATATGGTAACCCCACACATAAATGCCTTACAGGGCTTTTAATGAAATGTATCCCATAGGTGAAAGCCAACAGCAATATTAGAAATGGTGTTTATTTTATAGCCTAGAAACTGCATTTTAAATGGTAGTATGGGTTTATATGACAGTTCTATTAAATATAAAATAGACCCATTACAAAGAAAGCCCTTTACTTCTGCTTTTATCTATGCCTAAATGGCATGCCCAGCTCTGCAATTCCTCAAATGAGACATTTTTAGAACTTTATTTATGTTACAGCCATAACAAACTAGCAACTAGAAAACTATAATGGGCACAAACGGCTAATAAAAATGAGATTGTTGAAAAATACTTCTTAATAGCAATTTACAAAGGATCCTGATAAAACAGAACTGAGGCTGCATTTCCCTGGAACTTTGCCACCACTGTAATCACAGCCATTTGGCAACAGGTACTCCCCCTCTTCCATCTTCTGTGACCATTTCCCTCTAAGTGTGCTGAAAGCCAAGTACTCTGAGGTTATTCTCCTGCTCTGCCATTAGTCAGTTGATGCCTATTGATCCTGAGACACCCCTAGGGAGTTCCCTTTTCTCCCCTCCCACTGTGCACCAGGTGACCTGAAGGAGGAGGCATCTCAAAGGCTTTGTCACTTGCTCAGAGGGGAGGAGAGGAACAAGGCAGGACCTGTTCCAGATGTGCAGAGTGCCCTGTTCCATACTGAAAACTGCATCACTTGTCCTACAAACAGATGATAGAATCATAGAATGGTTTGGGTTGGAAGGGACCTCTGGAGCTCATCTAGTCCAACCCCCCTGCACTGGGCAGGGACATCCCCCAAAACAGCAGCTTGCCCAGAGCCCTGGCAAGCCTCACCTGGAATGCCTCCAGGGATGGGAACTCAACCACCTCCCTGGGCAACCTGGTCCAGTGTTCCACCACCCTTGTGGTAAGGAACTTTCTTCCTAGTATCAAGTCTAAATCTACTCTTCTCCAGTTTAAAACCATTGCCCCTTGTCCTTTCACTGCAGGCCTTTGCAAACAGGCCCTCTCCAGCCTTCTTGTAAGTTCCCTTTAGGTACTGGAAAGTCACTAGTAGGTCCCCTGAAGCCTTCTCTTCTCCAGGCTGAACAATCCCAGCTCCCTCAGCCTGTCCTCATAGCAGAGGTGTTCCAGCCCCTGATCATTCTCATGATCTCTTTACACAAGTCAGCTGAGATGAACAGGTCAAACTTTTTGTTTGTAGACTGAAAACTCTTTTGCCCCAAGCTGAGTAACATCTCCCCAGGCAAAAGATTGAGAGTTAAACTCATTTCTTCTGCAGAACAAGTTTTGTTTTGATAATGTCCATGTGGCCGTTCATGTGATATCAGGGGGAACCTTCCTGCTGCTCAAGCAAAAGAGACCTTCTTCCAAATGTGTACTTTTCTGCAGCAGACCTAATCCCTAACCCAGGGAGGCAAGGGCAAAGCAGCACATTCAATATCAAAGTCCTTTGTCTGATCTAACTGCAGGTAGTGATGAATAGCCTTGAATATAAATTGATATCCTAACCAGTTCAGCTCTGTATCTACCTAAGGAGAAAATGTTCCTGCTGATGAGTTTTTACAACCCATAGAAAACAACCAAGTTTTAGAAAAAAAATCAGCAATTTTCAGTAAAGAATCAGCCAGGGCTGAAAACATTGTACACTGCACTGGGAAGAAGGGGGTGGTATTGAAGGGAAAAAAATTGCATCTCACTGTCACTTAAGACATGCACTGGAAGCTGGGTGCTCATGACACTGCTTAAAGCTTACAGAGTGAGAGAGTCCAAGCTCCATGTAGAGTAAACATTAATGTGGGATGCCACTTACCCAGCCTCCTCAAGGAGGCTGCCAGAAGCACTAGAAATAGCACCCATTAGCCAGGAATCTCAGCCCAACTTCCTTCTGACCAGACTCACAGCTTTCTGCTGTCATACACTAGTGTCTTACATTCATCCATCACACTTGCTCCTAGTATATTTTGAATGAAGGCTATACATTGTGTCCTTACAAGTTCTTTTCTTTACCCCAAATAGAGTCAGCAGTATAGCCTGAACTATCTCAGAGTGGTGTTATGTGTGAAACAGAGAATACAGAGGTAGAAAAATAGCTTTGATGCACTGCAGTTTCAGGTATAAATGCAAGTGCACTGTGAGGCTGTGTCACTGCTGGGATTTGCAAAAGCTCAATTTATTGCAGCTTTATGTCTGTCAGCATAAAGGGTTAGCCTTCAGATAGACCATGTTTGGCTTTTGTATTGAAAATGAAAAATTTGGCCTAAGACTAAACAAAAGAGAGAGAGAGAAAATCTGTTAAACTCCAAACAAAATAATGGCAACAAAAGTGGCAGGAGTAGCAGAAGCAGCATCTGTTTGGAGCTGGGCTAGTCATGGTATACAGCTTAGCCTGGCCCTAGGTAGCAGATCTTCCTCTGTAAATGCAGACAAACATTTCTTCTTTTCTTGTTTTTGTTCTGAGAGAACCAAGGAAAATAACACAAGCTCTTCCCCCTGAAAATTTTTAGCAAACGTGAATATTAATGTAGTTTTGCAGCCAGTTAACTGAGCCACTAACATAGGACTCTAGTTTATTTGATCTGATCCTAAGGGAATTAGCAAAACAGAAAGAGTAAGCAAAATTTGGGTTGCTTTATTCTCAGGGGTAGTCAACAAGAATACTTGTGTGAGCAAGACAAGTAAGATCTAACCCAAAGAAAATACATTTGGCAATTTCATGTATCCGGAAAGTCAGTAGCAGCTATTGAGAAATCATAGTCATATTTTTAAGTTGTCCTGCTGAGGATTGCCTTTAACCACATCTCCCCTCCCCTTTCTCACTCCCCCTCCAACCAGACTTTTGTCCCAAGTACTTAATTGTGAGTAAAATATTTGTACTGGGAAGACATCAAAGGCACTGATTTTAGAAATTCAATTTTATATAACGCAAGACCTCTGAACTTCAGAGAAAGTTCATTTCATCAACTATCACTAATCATCTGTGAGTCCAGTGCTCTACCAACTAAAACACAGTATTATGAATAATGGATTTTGCCCACATCTGAAGTGTAAGAATAATTACAGATGTGAATGCAAGCAATGATAATGCTTTACGTGATTCTGTTTTCTAAATCAGCAGCAAAGCACAGAAATCAACTGAAACTTTGGCTTCAAAAAAATGGGTGGCTGCAAAACCAAAGAGTGTTAAAGTACTCAGAGAAGGTTGTTTGGGTTTTTATACACATCTATTTTAGCTGTTATTCCTTTGAATTTTCCTCTTCTATTGCTCTTCATCTTTATTGTCTCACTCAAATGATGGCATTAGAAAGTGCTGAGCACCTGCTAGCACAGAAGAAAAGCTCTCCACTTCTACCTCTCTTGGAGTGGGGATGTTAAGAGTCTAGGGAATGAGCCTTTGATGTGATTACAACATTTGCACATTTACCTGAAGGAGTGTGATTGGAAGGTGGGAAGTTGACCCTGAGCTGGGATTTGCTGTGTTTCTGCTGCCTCCAGGGATGCAGAACAGCTACTCAGTGACAGGGAAAGGAGATGCACTTAGACACATCCATCTCTGTCTAAGGAGAGCTTTCCTCCTCCTTTTCCAGTAGAAGAAACAGATATTATCACTTTTTCAAATGCCATGCATGCATACAGAGCATGATTTTTCACTGTTTGATATATTTACATTTAGGGTAAGAGTGGCCAGAGCCAGCATCTCTCAAAACAGAATGGGGACCAGCAAAAGCAATTTAAAATTAATAGGGCCATATACTTTATTTAATGAAAGGCCAGTTATACAAACTTCTCAAAAAGGAACAGTAGTGATTCAAAATACAACTTTGATCAGAAGCTGAAGCTATATTTTCTATGTGTAAAAGGTAATCTGTTTCTTGGATGACAGAAAAAAAGAAAAATCAATAGTGCAAGAAGGAAAAATGAGTCAATACTGCAGAAAGGAGCATATTAATCAGTTCTCATCTGTGACAAGCTGGTTTACAAATGAAAGCTAAATATCAGCTTCTGCCTGAAATGTAAAATCATAATTCACAGTAAAACATAATGAACATTCATCTGTCTCCTGGAAATACCTGAGGAACAGCAGAAATGAATGGTAAAATGAGGTACTTGCCATTCCATGTGATGATGGTAAGCCCTTCTTTGCAAGAAATGGCAATTTATTGGTCACCAGTTGCATTGATTCTCTCATATACAGTTGCAGATCTCTCTAATTGTATGAATAAGGTTTTTATCACTAACATCCACCAGAATTAATCTTCTGAGCATGAGAAACTACAGGAAGAACATTGCACTCTACATTTATCTCCCACATCAGAATGGTGTTGATATTGTTCTCCTGATCATTCCTGATGAGCATATCTTGTTTTCTTCTACAAATTCAGGCATCTATATTATAAAATCAGAGTTCAAAGTAATAGAAATGAGTGAGAGATTTTCTATTAGCATTTGTGGCTTTTGTTTTGTAATGTTTTTCCATTCTGAAAGTATGTGTGTAGCATGTACATCAATATTTTCAATGTTTTCTAGTTTGTGGACCCCTGAAAGTTTTCCCGTGGAAATATGGATACCTGCATAGAGAACTTAAACTGTTCCTATTTAGATACAGGTTTATTTTTTGTAGCTACCTTTTGCAGATCCCATAGTAACCTTCTTCCTATGGATCTTCAAATTTTTTCTGACCTCAAGTCTTACACTGGTAATAAACAAACCTCAGAAGACTTAGGTTTCATTTATTTAAGCACTGTGAGTCTGAATATATGTCAGAATCTTTCATGTCTGGTTTTTGAGGAAACAATAGGTGGTCTGTTTTGAATTGATTAACAAATATTAAAGATTATATTAGTCTTCTTTTTCTATACCACAAAATAGAGTAAACCACATTTCTCTGTCACCTGCAGATCATGAGAGGATGCAGAGACTGAGTTTTCCTATCTGCCACTTCAGAATAGCTTCTAGTCATATTATCTTTAGAAACTAGAAATAGAATATTATCATATGAATATATCAATTTAGACAAACTTCTCCACTTTTTAAGCCTTTTGAAAAGAGTTAGACAAGTAGATCTTAGGTTAAGCATTAAGAGGACTAAGGCTTAATCCAGACCATTCTCAGATAACTCTTCAAAATGAAAGAATGAGCAGATTTTATTCTAAATACTTAGAGAGGATATCAGTAGTAACCAGTGCAAGTGATAGAGAATGAAAAGGGTCAGTGAGCAACAAGGTAGCTCTAAGTTCTTCCTTCTTCAGATATTGCATGTATATTGAAAATCTAGAAACATAAATTGTGTTTATACAGTCAACTGACTTCTCTCCTGGACATCATAGCTTATTTAAAGTCAGAAAGAAATTATCAGGGAAAGAAAATAAAACAACAAAGGCAGCCTAGAATAAATCTCCTCTGCTAGTAGCATATTTATGCAGCTCTTCTGATTCAAAGCATTGTTTTTTAATTCCAAGATTGTATCAAATGGGTGCATTAATTATACTGAGGCACTGCCATGTGAGGAAATCACAAAGGTTGTCCTGCAAGGATGGTCCTACAGTGCACTTTAGGGCTGGACCTTTGGTTAATTCCTAACACCTGCTTGTTTAAAAGATCTGGCCTTTGCACAGGACCATGTGAAAACAGCTATCTTACAGGTGTCTGGTATCAGTCCTCCTTTTCTGAATGTACAGGTGGTATTTTTTTCAAATTCCAGCTCAGTTTTCTGCTGGTTTATAGCTGAACCCCATAATGCAGAATATTTTGCCAGGATATGAAGTGAGGATCAACAGAGTGCTTGTTGGCTCTCGTTTCCATGTGTTTCACCTCTGTCAAACCTTTCACAAGTAGGTGTTCTTTGCATAATCCAGTCAGATGCTCCAAGGCCATGCCTACAGGGCTGAGGTTCACAGCCTAACTGACTTCACAGGCATTTCCAGTGGCTCCTTCTTTTCACTACTCCACTTTTCAAGAATGGTTAAAAAAAAGAAAAATGGAAAGAAAAAAAAACAAAACCTTAATAACTAACTGAGGAAGACTAAATAAAGATCTGAACTGTTACCTCTCCTCCCAAAAGATGCAAACTAAACCACCCATTGATCTGGGAGGAACTCATTAGAAAGCCAAAACCAAACGTAACAAATCATGGAAAACATCTGCAAATGACTTCAGCTAAAATACATGATGGGAGGATGTTCTGTGTCCTGGACAGCCCTGAGCTCAACTTTCACCAAAAGCAAGTATTGCTCCTGGGTGAAGACCACCACCTTTGCTTTAGTGACTTGAAGCATCAGGGGTTCAGAGCTCAGGGGTCATGCATTAAGATGTCATTCTCAGTGCATGCAAAAAGACCCTGCTATCCTCTGGGTTACCAAGGAATAGTCTCTTAAGAGTGAGTTGATGCTTTCCCTAAGAGTATTTTTAGAGACAGAAATGTTGAAGGTAAGATGGCTGTGTACAAAGAAAGATTATATTCCAATAATCACTTCAAAGAGGAGGGGGGGGTAGTGGAATGCATGTTTCTAATTTCTATACAAAAACAAAGGAAGTAATTTCTTTCAAGGTTTTTTATTTGTTTTTCAAATTGCACAGTGCTCAACTTTTAAAATAATAATCATTCCTGACAGCCATTTAATAATTGTTTGTGATCTATAGCTTTATTATAAAGTACTCATCTAATGATGTATTTCCTTTACCCTAAGGGCCAAGTACAAAGCAGGGAAATTATCTCAGTGATACTTTTAATAACTTCCTGTGGGATTGCAAACTCTGGCTGAAGCTGTCTCTGCAAAAGAGTTAATCATGTAATTTCACAGATTAGACAACACAGGGTTACTAATGAGAAACTTCAGCGCAGTGATAAACTCTTTCTCTTTTTTTTTGTCCAAGAATATTTTGAGAGGCCTGTAACCTTTGGCTGACACCCAATGAGGCTATTAGTTTAACCATGGGATGCACTACCAAATGTACAAGAGTCAGCAGAACTTTTCCTTCTGAAAATTGCTCCTAACCCTCCGTAAAGAAGCCTTTGAGAACCCAGAAGGGATAGAGGGAAGGGAAAAACTCAGGCCAAAAGGGGCTGACTTATCAGCTTCCGATAATTGGCACGGCTTCAGCTTCCAGTTTCTTTTCAACAACGTCCGCTCACTATAGCAACGCCGGATCCCATTTAAATGTCATGCTGCCCTCTGTTCTATAAACATGTATCATCCATCACTAAATATTTAGATCTGAATTGTTGGAGCTGAGTTCTGTGCCAGGGGTAAGGGGATTAATTCCTTTCAAGGCCCTCACATGATGGATTTTTCACTGAAGTAAACATCCGAGAAGAGCTCACACTACGGCCATAAAATATATAAATAAAGTTTAAAGTTTAATTAAGTCAACATTATTTAAAGTGGTTGTCATATTTTATGGTGAACTCTTTGTGTTTATTTTGCATGACTCCTCATAAATAGTCTCTCCCCTTCAGACAAAAGGCACGGCTGGGTTAAAGTTAAGGGTCCCATGTGTGGTATGGGAAGGAGGATCTCCTGGGCTCAGAGGATCCAAAACATGCCATATCAGGCCTTTTGCTATCTCATGTCTTCCTAATGAGCTGAGATGTTGTGCAGGCACAGGAAAAGCATGGTGGAGTTTACAACAGATGTGACATGGGGAAGTCCTTCGAGTGGCTATCTGAGCTCAGCAGAGGGAGGGCCTCACCCTGCCCAGTCCAAAGGCCATTGATGCTGGGCAGGCAGGCAGAGTGGAAGGAGACAAAGCTTGGAGAAGGCAGGTTGAAAGGGACAGTGCCGCCTGCCTCCACCAGCACTGGGATTGCACTGAGCACTGCGAGAGAGCTGGCATTGCTCTTACTCCTCTTCCACCCTTCCTGCTACCTAAATTAGCTCCCCAACCCAACAAGGTGCACTTTTGAGAGGAAAATGATAGGGTGTCATTATGTAGCCTAATCCTTTGGAACAGCATGGGTAATTTGAAAAGTGAAAGGAAAAAAGTGGAGAAATTCATCAAAGTGATTGCTAATCGATGCTTTCCTGTAGGGAGGTCTTGTAATGTCCTGATGAGGACTTCTGGATAATTAGCTAAGCACCCAGGTGAGAAAGAATGAGCCAAATGCTACAGCTCCAGGTCGAACCTGGGAAAAACTTGCATTCAACTTCTACACTCCCTCAGCTGCTGTGGGCATCACTCTGCTTCCACTCCCCATCTGTTCATCACCAGTAGATTATATCTCAGCTAAGGGGTTTGGTAGTAGGGTGAACACAAAACTGTTGTGGGATGCTCATATTCTGTGTAAAACTGAGGCCTTTACTTTTTTTATGTCTGTCTCAGGATTTTCTATGCCTGTGAAAGGGGGCTAAAAATGTTGCTAGGACAGCAGAGCTCAAAGACAGGACTGATAGCAGAGGTATTAGCTGTGACAGGAATTTGTCACTGATCTACACGACTGAGAAGAAGTCATATAGTGTTCCTGTTTCTTACCAATAGGACTGGAGCAATGGCATTTCATATTGTTTAACCTGTTTTAACTCTCAAGTTTCTGCAGCAGGCCTGGTCCTTTACACTGTGTATACAGCACTCACACAAAAAATTTCCAGTCTCTGGAAATAGTCATTTATAGCTTCTATGTGCACCCTTTTGATTCCAGTTATTCCTCTCTGAACAGCTTTTTCTGCAAACATGTGAGAAGTGCCAAAAAACCTGTAAGTGAACATTATTCCTGTACCCATAGCTGTTCATACATTAGACATACACATGTGTACACGTGTCTCTGTATGTACATGCACATCCTTTACTGATTCTCAAATATCCATGTTTAATCTATCAGCATGCACATGTTCACCCAAATTCATAAGCAATCAGTTCATGAGGAGAAATGCAAGGCATGCTTTATCCAGACAGGGCACATGCAAAAACACAGACCAGACTGAATAGAATTTACCAGACAGTAAATTCTCTTCCAAGCAACTCAAGTCACAAACAGCCATGTGATGAAAGATCCCTCTGCTTTCATTCTGTATCAGTACTGATTATGTTGCCCCAAAATCTTTAGCATTAGGTAACATGATCATGCTGAAGGTAGTATGGAATTTAATGAGGTCTTAATCTACATGACAGGTTAAAAGCTGTGAGAGTTTCTAAGGCTCTATGTGGTATAAATGGAGTGCAAGCTAATATTATTTGATAAGATAGGAAGAGGCCCAGCTGAAGGGAAAGCATAGAGATTCTAGACTTTGGTTTGAAGTGAAGCTGTTAAAACTAAAAAGGCATAAAGAAATTATTAAATTATTTTTAATTTAATTATTAAATTATTAAATAAAGGAAGGAAGGAAGAAGGAAGGAAGGAAGGAAGAAAGGAAGGAAGAAGGAAGGAAGGAAAATTTGGACTTGATGACAAAAAAGCAGCTTTATCACTCCAGAGCAAGAGAACAGTTTGGGGGGAAAAAAAAGTAAAAGAAAAAATGTTTAATTTGAAATTCTTTTACAAGCAGTAAGGATTTGTCAAAAACCAGTTATGAAGTGACCCCTAAAAGGGTTAATGATGGTCAGAAGACACCAGCGCTTCCTTTAATGGCATGGAGTAACATTCAGCCTATGCACCTGGGAAATAGGAGGCATATTTGCACTAGTATTTGTCACATCAGAGAAGTATTTCAATGTGCAATGATACTGATGCCTCATACATACAAACACTGCTTCACTTCTCTCCAGGACTTTCCCACCTGTGGGGGCAAAAAATCAATACCTGGGGCTCATGTGCTGCAAGAGTCCCACAGAAAGGACTAAGCAGCACTGGCACACAGGCATTGGTTTAGGTTCACTCCCTGACATGGGGATGGATTTAGATCCCAACCTACTGGCTGCACTTCTAACAAGTTGTGTTTTAGTCTATCATGCTGCCTTCCAAAGGCCAGTCAGATAAGCCATCCATAATAGGCACTATTAGTGTTAAATTCCTCTCTTCCCAACTCATCCCCCTCAAGCAGTTGTTGGCTGCTTTGGCAAAGAGCACAGAGGAAGCACAGTGTCTCTCCTTCTGTTGGCCTTGCATGGAGGCATGTAAAAAGTTTGTCACTTAGTTTGTATCCCCATGTACCTGGAAAGCTGAGTGCTTAATGAGTTGTTCATTCCATTTCTAAAAAAGGGAAGGTGGGAAGCAAATCAAAAGTAACTGATAGAGAAAAAAATGCACTATCAAAGTAAAACCAAAACCAAGTACCATTTCACTAGGGAGTGGAATTTACAGAAAATAAATATCCCATCTCATGACCATTTCTGATGAGTCAAAAGTTTTCACACTCCTCCTTTTGTAGCAGGCACTGGGTAAGCCAATGACTTTTTCAATCAAGAACAACAGTGGCTGTGAAGAGGACAATCCCCATGGAAAGGAGAAGAGAGGTTCAAGTAATTACTTTTCCTGACAGGAACACAAAGCTAGCAGATGGGGAAGTTGGAGAAGTGATGATTAGGCAGTCTTTTTGCCCAATTAATATTGAATTTATAGAGCTATGTGAAATAGCTCCAGTGAGGGAGACTGATGACGAGTTATACCAGTCAAGGGATTCATCATGGGCTGGAAGAGAAAGGAGTATGTTTGGGAAAGCATAAATATGAACACTAGTCCTCTGTTTGGCATCAGTGCTTGTTGGACATTAGCTTTCTCTTTTTCCTTGACCAGAAATGTGATCACTGTCAAACACCCTCTATATGTTTGTGCAGAAATGTTTAGTTTTGACAAATCAACAGTTTTTGACAACAAAATCAAACAAAAAAGCATTTTTGCTGGCAAATCCTTGAGCAGCCCTTGCAGTCAATGCTCCCAGAATTGCCTTTAAACAGCCAAATCATTCCCACAAGTATGAATATGCAGTTCCAGCTACTTTAATGGAACTTGCATGTGTATATCAAGGGCAGAATTTGGCTCCTGGTTGAAAACACGTTGAGCACTTTTTAAATAGAAACTCATTTAGCAGTGATGTAAGTCTTTGCAGTTTCCCTGTTTTGTCTGTGCAGGATTTGAGTTTTATAAAATGGCATGAATATATGAAATGTATTTATATTTGTCTTTAATAGCAGTATGCAACTGTCCAACAAGCCAGTTGAGAATGTCTGTTAACTGATGTTTACCAAAACAGTTACCTCTCAGTCATAATCTTTTTATTCCAGTAAAAATTATTATGATTCTCTGTACTCAAGTTTTTTTCTTATTTCATTGCTTTCATGCCAAGGGAATTCCAGTGATTTCACAAAAGTTACCCTGGCATACAACTGATTCTGAGAAGTAGTAAATCATCCTCTGTGGAAGAAATCCTAGTCCATTGAACTCAGTGGGAATTTTGCCATTGATTTCAAGGAAGCAACATTCTCACTGTAGCTCCATAAAATAGTAACTTTACTTTGCGTAGGTGTAAAATAAAGTTAATATCTCAGTTACAGTGAGTTATGCACAGTATAATTACTGCTTCATTTCTCCACATACAGGAAAAAACAGAGAACTTTTAATCTTGATTTTTGTTTTCATTCTCACTGTTAATTACACTTTGGACTACAAATACTTCTGAATAAATAATTCACAAAGGAATAAACAAGGTAACTTGGGCATGAGCCTTATCCAAGGTATCCCTAAGTCAAAGATTGGTGTAGCTGACCTACATATTACTTCAAGAGGAGTGTGAAAATAAACAGTGACATGAAGTGTTTGGGTTTTACTTGTTTTTTGGCAAACAACCTGGCCCTGATTCACCTCTCACTTAATTGTATAAGTGCTATAAGCGATAAAGTCAGTAATCATCATCTGGAACCAATAGAAGAATGAGAAAATACTGTGGAAATTGTAATGGGGTCTTGACCACAAGAAAGCAAGCTTGCAGTTTGTTGGTTGAAGTGTTTCTGGTAGGGACTGGCCTTCTCCAAAGTAGTGCCAGGAGATCCTCTAGTGGGCTTTGAATATATCTGTTTTTTTTACTGTCTCTGACCAGACTCATACGTAAGGAAGAAGAGCAAAGAATAGCTCATGGATTAAGAGCTCATTGAACAGGCCTAGCAAAGGAACCAATGGGGATGCTATCTTAGAAGAAGAGACCAGAAGAGCTTGGTACAGCTCAGCAACAAAATGAAATCTGAGGGAAGAAAAGGCTACTTTGTACAAATACACTAAACAGGAAAAGAGAAGAAATATGAGGATGAGGGAAGTTTAAATAGATGGTATATATTGTTACAAGGAGAAATCATAGAATCATAGAATGGTTTGGGTTGGAAGAGACCTCTGGAGCTCATCTAGTCCAACCCCCCTGCACTGGGCAGGGACATCCCCAACTACATCAGCTTGCCCAGAGCCCTGGCAAGCCTCACCTTGAATGCCTCCAGGGATGGGAACTCAACCACCTCCCTGGGCAACCTGGTCCAATGTTCCACCACCCTTGTGGGGAGGAACTTCTTTCTAATGTCCAGTTTAAATCTCCTCTTCTCTAATTTAAAACCATTGCCCCTTGTCCTTTCACTGCAGGCCTTTGCAAACAGGCCCTCTGCAGCCTTCTTGCAAGTTCCCTTTNTATTAATGGTTATTAACAGTCCAGGAATTAATTTAGGCTTCAAGGCAGATGGTCATTTCTTGGTCAAGTTTCCATGAAGGCAGCAGAGAGAAACAGGAAATTCAAGGTGGAGCCTGGTAAGTGAGAGCAATGACTGCAGGAGATAGGACTTGTGAGAACATGGAGTCATTTTATGGCACAGGACTTTTAGTCTCAAACTCCTCTGCTCTAAATTAGTTGTTCTACTGAAGACCCTGTTTCACAAAGCTAGTAATAAGGAAGAGTGCATCATCTCCTCCCCTATGAAAAATCACTTTAGTGACTTTGTTCTCATATCTGGGTAGCCTCAGAAAACCTGTCTGCCACCAGAGGGATGAGCAATTCCTAAGGAAACAGGTATGTCCCACCCACATACATGCTCCTCTCCTCTCTGTATCTGGGATGCCTCATATAAAAAGTGTTGACAGCTTCAGTAGGGATTTTACAAGAGATTGCCATTCATATTCCACAAGGACCAAAAGATCCACATGGGAATATTTAATATAAACAGTAATAGTTTCCCACATCTTTGTTTAGAGAATAGCCTGAGGATTTCTAAACTTTAGGATCATATTCGTTCCAGAAGAATGGTTTCACTTACAGCCATATAAATCTTTCCTTTACTTAAATGATGAGGGTTTTTTTCTGCTTGTATCAGAATATTTAAATGCAATATTCAGGTAATCACACTGCCATGGGTAGTACAGGTAACTCCCATCTCATCTAGCTTTACTTTACAGTGAAAGACCTCATCTACAGGGACACTAGTGATCTACTATTATAAATGTGAGACCTGCCAGACTTCCAAGAAACACAGTGCAGAGGTTTTTAATAAAACAAGTTAGGTAAAGATTTCCCAGAGATTTCAAGATTGGACTTGAAAAGAAATCCAGAGCCGAAAAATTAAAGTCTTACTTCCAGCTGGGCTAGGCTCCTAATCTCATTGATCCAGCTGTGGAGCTTAGTACTCTTGAAAGCCCAAGCCTTGACGTTAAGTGCCTAAAAGGAGCTCTTAGATACTGAGCTATTTGGAGTAGCTGCTCTGAAGAATCCAAAAGGCCATTTCTGTGAGCTTGCCTTTAAGGTATTTGAAATGTCTTTTTGGCCTGCTTAGCACTTTTAAACATTCCTAACTTCCTTAATAAAGCATACTGCTATGTCACACTTGTCACTACCAGCCACACTCTGACACAGCACATGCAACCTCCCTTGGAATTACCAAGTGGAGGGGAGAGGAGGAAAAGCTGGTTTTTTGTTAAGAGATAATGCTACAGTATTACTGACTTCCAGTATTCATGCATCAGGTTCACAGAGGACTATAAGACTGAAATTTCCTTTCTTCTGCCAAGATGTCCAAGATTTTCTGATGTCCAAGATTTTGATGCTCTTACATGCCAGCTCTTCTCCACAGCCATGTGGGCTTGAGTGCCTCAGAAATGAATTTACTGCACAGTGAAGTGCTGCATATTAGCTATTCATGAATCATTTCCTCACTCACATATCTGTATTCTGAGTTTCTGTTTTCATATCTATGCACTCTGGATAAGTTTAAGCAATGCTGATGCTCTCTTCTGGCACATTGGTTGTGCATTTGTGTCCTGTTGTGTTCCAGGAAATATAAAGGATGGGTGAAAAATAGAGGTCATAAACCACTGCACAAAGCAGTGCTTGTTCTTTCACAGCTATTGTTAATCCTCCTTCAGAAAATAACTGATACCTGGAGTCAACAATGGGAGATTTGGCTAAAAATTTCTAGCCCATGAGTTCTGAAATGTGTATGAAGTCAAGGAAAACTAAAAAAAAACCAACAAACCAAAACATCATAACCTTAGCTGTATGTGCCCTGGCAGTGCTATTTTACCTCATAGTGTTCCTCACATTCATTTATCACAGTTTTAAGAAATGAATGATGATATAGATTGTGCTACAATGAATTCTTCCAAGGTGGGAAGTATGCATCATCCAGTTTAAGAGAGAAAGTCAGGAGCAGGAGAAGAGCCAAATACTTCTCTGTTTGTACCTCATGAGACTATGACAAAAATAAGGGGGGGGGATAAAATTCCAAAAATAAAAGGGGATAAAATTCCAAAAACAAAGTTTGGAAGACTGAGGAAGGGAGCTTTTTTACATGATTGTTGACTGCCAGGTTAACTTTGAGGATTAACAGCTACTGGGCTCAAGTATTTGATGCAAGGGGGAAGGGAGAAGAGGTGTTAAGGCATAAAGACTCTGGTTTTCCACTTACCAGGCAACCTGCAGAAGCTAGAAACACTTTCTACCTTTCTACATAAATGACACATTCTGTTCTCTTTGGATAGACACATGAAGGCAAAGCAGCTCAGGATGACCAGTGTCTTCCCTCACCAGTGCAGTCACTAAAAAGAACTAAATTTAAGTAGGTTACCTCTACTTAAGGTTGGACAGTAATTCATTCCATACAAACAAGGCATCAGTTTTTGTAAAAAGGATGAAGAGAAGCAGAAATTCTTTCTTGAGCTTTCATACAAAGGATGCTTTGATCTGATTTATCCATTTCCTGGCATTCATGAAAGACATAATAATAATAATACAGCTTTGTGGTATTTTGTAAGAACTTGGAAAACAAGCAAACAAACAAACAAAAACATAAAAACCCCAGTTAGATGTTTAGACTCACTACATAATGTCAGAGTTGGGGGAAAAGAGATAACTTCCAATTCATTAATATTTACTTTTTCAGTAATAAATTGTGCTATTGGTGCCAAAGACAAAAAGCCAAAATAGAAGAAAGTGTTCACCCAAGGGGCTACTTTGTAAATCTTGCTCAGTATTGGAAATAACTGGTGTCAAACTTCCTCTGTGAAGTGAAGCACAGCAAATATATTCTCTTGTGGTGCTTGTTTCCTCACCTGAAATTGTGGGTTAGTTGTAGCTTGCAACGAAGTCTCTGTGTTTTCAAGCTTTCTTTCTTGTGCTTGACTGAAATTTTCATAACTGGGCTTAGCTAATTCATTTGGGTTTTTTCTTTGCTTCTGCAGCCTCTCTCCTTACTCTTCTCTCTGGATTCTTAACAACTTCTCCTTCAGGCACACCAGGATTTATGGTGTGCCCTAAAGGACAGTGGCCTTCAAAAACATATTCATAAAAGTTAGTGCAATCCTCAAGCACAACAAGTTCAAAAGAAAAACAGTCTGGAAAAGAGCTTTGAGATGAATGTTTTAGAGCCATTATCTGAGGTATACTGGCAGTCTCTAATGAGACATTTGTAATTTAATTGTGTCATGGAGAGACTATAAATTTCCCCCAGAGCCCATATCCAAGTTGTTTTTATAATGAAGATAAAGTAACACACATACCAAAAATCTTTTGAATACACTATAACTTCTTCCAAAAAGATAAAGAGGGCCTATATCCTATTTATGTCATTACACTCAGTTGCATAACAGAGCTTACAACAAGTAGGATATAGGGCAAGAGTCAGTCTATAATCATTTAATACTCTATAACTCTTTCCATTTCTCTTTTAAGCACATGATAATATTTTGCAGACCAGTCTATATCAGTACTAGAAAAGAAGAAGAAAAATAGCAGGATTGCAAATGATTGTTCTACAGAATCTTTATATGGGATTATGTTGTGTTTGATGCTTCCTCCGGGGAAGAAAATGTTCTAATATTGCATGACTAAGCCACTCCTGTGTCAGTTTTCTATGGCTTTGGATAAAGAATTGTAAAGACTTTCATGCCTCTATCAATATCAAAACACTGCTTACTCACTCCAAGTTCCTAAATAAAAGAGGACAAGCATGTCTTTGAGATATCGAAAGAGATTGTGCAATGTGCTCACTTGATCATAGTGATGAGCCCTCTGGGTCCCTCAGCTGGAATGGTGTATCTGCTTCTCCTGTGTATTTCAGCAGGTTTTGGTGCTGTGGTTGTGTTTATTAAATTGTGCTGGAGACAATCTCCAGAGTTCCAGCTGGTCTGGACAACTTTCTAAAGCTTTTAAAATCAAACTTAAACTTGCTCTACATAGGGACTTGGTTTAGTGGTATGTTAGTGATAGGTGTGGTTGGACTTGATGATCTTAGAGAGGTTTCTTCCAATCTTAATGATTCTGTGATTCAACAGATATCTAAGCATTCATTTTTTTTTAGGGAAAAGTAGGACATCTAACCTGGAAGTGGGAGATAGAAGAATATTGCAAAAATACCAAGTTCTTCAAGAACCTGCTTCTGACTGTTTTCCTCTGCCTTGTTTCTCTCACTCAAGCTGGCTACTTGAGAACTGTGATCTAAACCCAGGAGAGACAATGATCATTCTTCTACTTCAATTCTGTTTTCAACATAAATTGTGTGTACATTTTTAGCAAAAGATACCTGACACTGAGAGAGCTTTTCAAAAGCCATTCAGAAATGTCTCAGGATGTCTGTAATATCTGCCCAAGACTCTGAAGCTGCCACCTTTGTTCACAGTGCAGGGTCTCAGATGAGAGACATGAAACCCCTCCTCAGAAGCAAGGCCAATCTGTCTTTTTCCAATTTGGGAACTATTTAAAAAATATTTTCACCCCCAAGAAATTAATCTTTTCATAAGCTGTCTGCCATTTGAAGGTGAATATTTTCACTGATAAACAGCAATTTGTTTAACGAAGGACTCAGGAAAATAATCTCCATCTGAAAGCTTTTATAATTGAAAATGAGGTTTGGCAAGATCCTTTGGAAGCTCTGTAGACAGTGTGATGATAATATCCAACAGGTAGCTCTTTCATTTTCTATTCTAGAAATGATATATACATTGTGATAAAACACTAGTGAAACCTGACCCAAGAGATGATTAAACCATTATGCATAGAGGTAAATGAAAACTGATCAGGAAAATTGCAGGCATTTGACCATTTTGCTGTGATTCCTCATTGCCTCATACCTTGTGGAGGCATTTATAGACATGTATAGGGAATATAAAACTGAGGAATGCAATCAGGACTGGTGTATTTCATGTTAAATTTTAGTGGAAATAGAATATACATCCTAGTCAGTGCAATGGATTAGACTTCACATTGCAGAGGCTAAATGAAATTTTATGGCCTTAATTTTACAGGTAGGTAGGCCACACAATGGAATTGCTTTTTCAGCCCTTAAAAACCTAGGAACCATGGAGTAAATGACAGCATTGGGTTCAAGTCAATGGAGAATGAAGCTCTTCTGCAGCTGGAAAAGATAGGAATTTGCAGGAAATACAGTACAGTATACACCAGAAAAGGAATGGATTGTTTCAAACAAAAAGTTGTGTGACTTGTTGCTAATTCCAAAAGAAAGAGGTTACAGCTTGCAGATGAGGCATGAGCTGTAAACTATTCAGGATGACTTTCATTGCTCAGAGGGTATAATTAAAACTATGGAGCAAACTGCCAAAATCTACAATAGAAATGAATAGTGTACACCAGGTCAAAAGGGATCTGGACACATTTCTGGAAGAAGAGAGAGTGCACAGCTGTTAGCTTGATTTTTTAAGGATGAAGATGATCAGTTACTGTATGGATTGATTGGTATTTCCTGGGCAAGTTCTGTTAGGATTTAAAGTCTTCTCCTGGACATTCATGTATCATTGTTTCTTTCTGGCAGCTGCATTCATCCAACATCAAATGTCTTCCATTGACTGCAAAAGTACATTGCAGTGTAAAATTGCTGTACTTATCAGAGAAAATACCTTGATACAAAGTATTTTCTTGTTTTTCATAGAATGGTTTGGGTTGGAAGGGACCTTAAAGATCATCTGGTTGCAACTCCCTTGTTGTGGGCAGGGACTTCTTCCACAGGATCAGGTTATGCCAAGCCCCATCCAACCTGGCCTTGAACACTTGCAGGGACAGGGCATCCACAGTTTCTCTTGGCAACCTTTGCCAGTGTTTCACCACCCTCAAATTAAATCATTTCTTCCTACTATCTCATCTAAGTCTACTTTCCTTCAGTTTAAAACCATTACTCCTCATCCTATCTCTACACTCCCTGATACAAAGTCTCTCCCCATCTTTCTTGTAGGCCCTCTTTCAGTATTGAAGGCCACTATAAGGCCTCCCTGGAACCTTCTCTTCTCCAGCCTAAATGTCCCCAACTCTTTCAGCCTGTCATCATAGGGGAGGTGCTTCAGCCCTTTGATCATCTTCATAATCCTCCTCTAGACCCTCTCAAGCACATCCATGTCTTATGCTGGAGGTCTCAGAGCTGAGCACAATACTCCAGGTGAGGTCTCACAAGAGTGGAGCAGACAGGGAGAACTGCCTCCCTTGACCTCCTAACCACACTTCTTTTGATGCAGCCTAGGATGGAATTGGCTTTTTGGGCTGCAAGTACACATTTCTGGCTGATATTAAGTTTTTCATCCACCAAACCCCTCAAGTCCTTCTCTGCAGGGCTGCTCTCAATCCACTCATCACCCAGCCTGTATTGATGCTTGGGATTGCCTCGACTCATGTGCAGGACCTTGCACTTGGCCTGGTTGAACTTCAAGAGGTTAGCACGGGCTCACCTCTCAAACCTATCTTAACAGGACAGGTTCCTCTGGATGGCATCTCTTCCCTCCAGTGTGTCACAGAATCACATTTTTGCAGTGACATAATTCAGATCAGGCCAAAAAATGAAAATTAGCTAACTCCACCACTGGGAATCTTGTCTCCTCTTTAATCACCATGACAGTTCCTAGATCTGGGAGCATTTATCTAACTAATTGCATATACATATCCATGCAAATAATAACCAAACAATTGCATGTAACTTTTGAGTCTCACTGGCCTTACAGTCTCTGTAGTGTAATGTACCATGTGAAAACTCAGAACAAGTGACAAGTAGACAGAGCTGGGGTTAATGTGATCAAAAAATGCTCCAGCTGCCCATGAATCCCACCTCAGTAATTCACCCAGGCAAGTCTAGAAACATTTTGTCATCTGAAATGGATAGAGGTAGGTGCAGGTAATACTGAAGGGTTTTAGAAAATCTGAGGCTCACACACTTCTTGAATGCTGTAATCCTCTTGGTCATATAGTACTACTCAGACATTTCATCATCTGTAAGAGAGAGGATTACCACTTCTGCAACAATTATGAAATCACTTGAACAACTGATGTGACTTTGAAGAGTGTATTTCCACACTGCTGGCACAGAAGAAGACATTCTCTGAAGCAGAAGATAATAGAGTGAGAAGAGATTACAAACTTTCAATTGTATTGAAATAGTACTTGGAGCCCTCTGTATTAAATAGAAAGGTTGAGGACTAAGAAGCCCTGCCCTGGACTCATTTATTTGGGGCTGCAAATGCCTGCTCCATCCCATCAGCTTCATGAGAAATAAGCAATATGCATGGAGGAGATTGCAAGGCTGCATCCCACTCACTTTTTCCACCCTCTATAACCTGGAGCAGCAATCTGCTTTCACAGAACCAAACCATGGAGGCCAAGTGTGAAAGCTGAAGTGTTGGGTTTTTTTTGATCCTGGACAAGTTACCTGGGACATTGACTGCAGCTCAACGTGAAATCTGTTTACACCATAGCAGCAGCACAAAGAAGGTCCCAGGCTTTCTCTGCTCTCAGGAACACTGTGGATCTAGCGCAAAGAAGCAATAGCTACTTCTGGCTTTGCCCCAAATTTACAGAGCCCTGGCAAAAGTAAAGTAGAATGTGGAGGCAGCTCCTGACCATGCAGCCACTGTCTGATACCTCTGTACTCAGAGGAGTTTGTAAAATTTAGGTCATATCAGTAACCTACCTATATATGGAAAAGGACCATGCATTATCAGTTATGCTCTCAGTCTGTTGGTTTTTTTTTTTAGCAAAGTCTGAGTCACCTTCATTAGCTGTAAGAGCAGCAGAAATACAAACAGAAATTGTCACTGAAATAGACCCAAGGAAGTTGTCACAGCCTCAGTCTTCTCTCCACTCCCTCCCAAGTTTTCCTAGGCATGGCACATGGAGATTGTCCATACCCCAAAGGAGTTTTCAACTAAATATTATCAGAGACTTAATAGCAGTTCAAACATTTCAAAACTTTCCAGCTTTCCATACCATATACATTATTGATAGTGCAGCTCTGTTTAGAGCAACTAGAATTGCACAGGTGAAGAAGCCTTTGAGGCTGGGTTGTGTGAACAGCCACTGAATAATTTGGGAGATTGATTTTTAAGGGACTTCCTGATGTGTGCAATGTGCTTCTGTCCCTATTTTCAACATCTGCCTACCAACTCTTCCAGTGATAGGCTCACTGACTGGAAGAAACCACCTCAAAGGGGCAAACAGCACAAATGACACAATGTGTTGTCAACTCTCAGGTGGGTATCTGACTTGTGACTGTTACTGCTGAGCACACCTACACTGACTTTTATGAACATAGTTGGCTTGAATCAATCAGCTTTCCTATCCTTGCCCTATTGCCAGAATAACATCTATAAAGATGACATCAATCAGTATATGTATTTCTCTAGTTTTTATTTGTCATTCCTCAAGTTCACAGTGTTTAGTGAATTATCTTTTGTAGTTCAGGACTGACTCCTTATGAGACAGATGAAATCTATCTGGCAAACTTTGCACTAATTTGAATAGAGCTTGGATCAGTTTCCCATGGCTGGGATTTTGGGGTTTTTTTTGTTGTTTTGTTTATTATTTGTGTTCAATATTTCCTATTAATAGCATGTCTAAGGAACATGTTTACAGCAAACATGCCCTGGTATGAATCTTTCGATAAGCTTAGATGCTTTCTTTAAGATAATGTTCTTTGTTCAGAGGAAGTTGTTCAATGGAAATTGTGCAAGCCTCTCTTCTGTACTGAGTTTGCCAAATCAAAGAACAAAACCCAGAAAACCTGTAAAAGAGACACTGCTAACAGATTGAATATTTCACTGGTCTTGCTCCCATTTCAGCTTCAAGGCCTTTGGCAAATCCTGTGTCTTAAACACCTGGCCTACTGCCTTGGCTGAAGAGAGATGTCTGTGAGTCAGGCCTCCAGGTTTCAAAATATGTTTGTGTCAGCAGCAGCTGTTTCTGGTGCTTCATTGATCACACATAGGAAAAGATCTTACCAAGTCCTCTAATACTTTAGAAAACTTTGTAGGGAGACATTTCTCCAGATGTGGTTAATGCTCCTAAATGATCAAAGAGAACATTTGTGCTATTTCACAGAGCTGGTATTGTGTGATAGTAGAGCATCACTTCCTTATCTGGAAGTGCTTGATTTTGGCACACCAGTATTTAAATTTGTACTTTTAAAGCAAGATTTTAGAACTTTACTTTTATTTTACGAATCTTTCTTGGTTATTTTGTCTCATAGTGCTAGTGCATGAACAGTGCTGAGAAATGGAATAATTCTGAAGAAGCAGTTCTGGGACCATAGTCCAACTGGACAAGGAATTGAGATTGGAAGATCCACCAGAATATACTCATCTAACCTTTGCTCCTGAAAGGCTGATGCCACTCCTCTTTCAATTTACAGAGATTTCTTTACTTATCCATTTTAACTATAGTCAGGGCTCCTATACTCCCACCTGGGATTTCCTGGTCTAGGAGCCATGTACAGAAGAATATACCTCTCCTGGGAGATGTCTGATCTGCAGGTAGAGTGCACATGTGCACCAAGTTTGAGGCTTTCAAAGCATCTCAGACTTTGCACTTAAGTGTAAATGAGCTGTGTAACTCAAGAGCAATTAAACTGATATTATTGGGAGCTGTTGGAGCCACAGGGAGGGCTGGTGTAGACGATCTGCTATTACACTGACAAGGAGATCCAGGGCTCTTCAGAGCTTCTTCAGAGCTGTGTCACCATGAAGCAGTTAGGTATGAGGGAGTGCAAATATGCTTCTCATGACACGCCAGATGCCCAGGAACCCTGAACAAGTCTAAAATCTCCTACTGTTCTTCCTGGACAACACTTTTGAGTGGTAAAAGCTACTTGTGGTAGCTTCCCAGTCAGTTCTTTGGGATGGGGATTAAGCTGGTTGTCTTCAGCGTGGGAGCTACTCTGTTTGTCAAGAGCACAGGAGGGCTGCTGGAGGAAGAGAGCAGAGCTAATGTGTATTGCTCTTCTTCTATGTTTCTTCCACATGATTGCTGGCAGATGTGACCCGTGACAAATCCTTGAAATATGGCTGTGCAGGCAGAGATGGGATAGATCCAAGGGTAAAAAGCCTGTGTTGTGCTGTGACAGATTGCATGAGTTCAGATGTATCTCTCTCCCATCTCGTGTTTGCCATTGCTCACGCAGAGGAAAGCAGAACTGCTGAAAAGGATGCCTGGGCAGGGCTCATTTCCTCACTCCTGAAATCTATGGAGCAGGGAAACGCATGCTAGTCCAAACATTGAGGCTCTCCTAACAATATGGATCACTTGAGACTGAGAAGTAGAGCTGAAATGACAAGAGACAGTTTGTGCCAGAAGCGCATTTTTTTCCTGAACGCTGGAATCCTGACATTCCTGGCTAGCCCAGTATAAATCTGGCCACCCAAGTGCTGTGGCATTATTGGAGTTCATCTGCCGAATAGCCGTTATGTGGTTTCTTTGGCAGCCCAGTAATTCTTTGCATGGACAGAAAGCCACGGCCCCGCTCTTTGTGGCTGTTGTGTGGGGGCCAGAGTTACAAAAAAACACCAAAACCCAAACACACCATGACCCTGCAGAAGCAGATCTTGGTGGGCCTGTGGCTTGCTAACAGCCCTTGAAAGCGAGTGAGCACACAGACCCTGTGCCACACTTGGCCTCTCTCTGCTCCTGGCCTGCAGAGCTGTGAGCGAGGCCCAACCTGGGAACTCATTTCTCTGTCCTCCCTCTTAGAACACAAATAATTTCTTCCCACTGTAAGGGGAGGAAGATGAAGCACATTTATATTATGCTTGCACTTGGCTGGGTGTGTTTGTGCTTTGTTTCATGAAAGCTACGCTGGGCACATCAATAGTGTGAGAGAGAGTTCAGTTTGTGCAATGCAGAGAGGGCTGGGAGGAAAGATGACCTGGAGGTCCTTACCGGGGCTCCTCCCTGGGAATTGTTTTTCTTTTGATGTTTGCAGTTGGTTGTAATCTGGTCCCTCCCAAAGGAGCTAATTTGCTCTACTCAATGCATTTTATAAGCTCCAAAGAGAAGCTTTTGCTTTTCTGGGACAACAGAGAGGAGGAACCATAATATTCCCAAACGGCAAAGAAGTCGTCATAACTTTCCATTCAGATCCAAGGCAGGATTTTTCAAGAAGGGAAAGAGGAAGTCTCTCCTCTAGGAAGCTGTGGCAAAATAAAATACCAACACCCTTCCTTGAGCTGAAAAGAAAAAATCAGGAGAAATGCAGCAGAGGCTGTGTGCTGTTTGCTTATGGGCTTTAACCCTCCTTCAGATGCTTGCCCAAACTTCTTGCACTGCTTAGGAGCTTTTAGTCTCTTCAGCCTTAATATAGGAGCCAAATATCAACCCACACTGTTTTTATGGTTAGTGGATTGCACTAACTGCACTGTGAAACCCCAGGGTTTTATAAAACCTAAAGCAGTGTAGAAACACCAGAGTGAAGGAAACAGGGAATTTCACTGTCTCAGCCTAGTGAGCAGGCAAAATTTCCAAACTATCAAAATGATTTAGAAATGTAACTCCCATTTATTTAGAGCCAAGTCGATTAAGCTGAAAGGAACAGTGTGTCCTTGCAGCTAAATCACTTCAAGGATCCCAAACCAGATAATTCACCCTAGTTTAGGTGTGAGCACTGCTCAGAGGTGTCCACATTTACCCATAGGGCTTACACTTGTGAGTTGTTTGGGCATAAATGAAGTCTGTTACTCAACTGGAGAGCAGGAACAGAACTTATGTCCATTCTTACAGCTCCCCTGGTTGGGGCAGGGCCAGCCTTTCTAACCTCCAGCTACCTTACTCAGTCCAATTCCTCATCACTTTCTGTTTGTTTAACGCTCACTGTCCTGCAGCCTTGAGATAACAGTAATGTTACTGGGGAGAATGGGGCCAGCTCAGGGTCAGCCTCACACCTCTCCTGTGCCAAATGCATTACAGCCCAGGGCCACTTCAAACACATCAGATCCTCAAGTGGACCATCATACCCAACACTGGTGGGTCAACACTCAACTGCAGGTTGCTTTTTAAGGTCTGAGATGCCTGCCATTAGTAAAGTCTGGCCTAATTCAATTGTCCCAGAGCTGTGCTGGTCACTGAAAGCCCAATCATAGAATCATTAAGGTTGGAAGAGACCTCTAAGATCATCAAGTCCAACCAACTACCTATCAATCACCACTATGCTTACTAAACCTTGACCCTAAAACCACATTTATATGTTTTTTAAACACCTACAGGGACCGTGACTCTACCACTCAGTGCAGAAAATTCTCTTCTGTTCAAAAGACATGAAAATGAGAATGTAAAAAGTGTCACATGTATGCAGGATGTATATAAGCTTTCCTTTGAGAACCTTGTTGGGGATGAAAAGGTTTACAGGCCCTGCACCAGAGCAGTGCCGTCAGGCGAGAGGAAAAGAGGAAAGTGCAGCAGCTGCAAATCCTCATACAACATCTCACTTAAAATGTCATGTGTGCTACTTGGTTTAAATTGTCACCCCTCCAGCAACCACAAACAATGCAGAAACAGCAGATGTGTTTTCTATTTAGAATTAAACAGTTTATCTCAACCACTGTCATTGTTACAGAGGGAAAATAAATAAATATCCATGTTAATGTAAACTTCAAAAGGTACTTTCTGGCATGAGTGGCTATTCAGAATCCAGATTTCACTGAGAAAAATAGGATTTGACCACATTTTTTTTTTATTTTATTTTTTATTTTTTTTTCCAATAGGAATGCTGGCAGCTCAGCATGTAGTAAAACTTAGACTGGTCAAAAAGATTTTTTGGCCAGATATAGCATCCAATAACTCATGTCATTTAGACTTACTGGTCCAGAAAATTTAAGTAAACATCATAAATGTCTTTTGTTATTAAAATTTCTGTTCAAACATTTTGTTTAACTCTTTCTTAATGGAGAGTAAAGATGACATTTCAGTCATATATTTACCTACATGATAGTTCTAAAATAACCTCATAGAGATGTAAAGGTTTGCCATGGTCACAGCCTAGGCAAGTACTCAGTTAGAAAAACAATTGCAGGCATGAGAGGTTCAGCTAATGGTGAATTTGTCCTTTAGAGATCAAGGTCAATTTATTGTACAGGATTATTTTTTAAGTCTATCATTTTTACTTTGTAAGGGCAAGCAGAATCTTAAGCAAGAGCGACCATATGAATATTACTGAATCCCTTTTTAAGAGGAGACACTATTTCTAAAGGGTGTTGTTGAGTGATGTGATTGGGATAGGCTTTAGGAAAACACATTCTTTTTTGTACAAAAAGCAAATGTACAGCTTCATTTAGTCATTGATGCCCTTTTACATCAATGCTTACATTTCAGATACAAAAACAAAGCGTAACTCTGTCTAGTTGTGAAGATATTTTGACTAAACGAAGCTTGATTTGTTTCCACAGTCCAAGGAAGGTTCCAAAGCTGAATATCACTGTATTCTTCTCTGTGTGTGACATGGCCTTCACAAATACCTTTCTTGTGTTTGATTTGCAGCCAGCATTTTAAGATCTCACCAGCCAACTTAATTCCAGGTTTTAAATTTTTACAAAGAATTTTTTTGTCTTTAGGCAAGAAAACACACAAATGTTCCTGTTATTCTTTCTGCCTGAAATGGGCAGAAGAAGGGTACATGTGACCAACAATGAGCTGTCAAGCTTTAACTTCCAGTAGTTACTTTATGATCTTGTAACACATGTAATTTAATGCTTGTTTCTCCACAGTTGTCACAGTTCTGCAACTCTGCAGGACTTCTCCATAGTTAACTAAATGTCTGCAGACAATGCAGTCACCAGGACAGACCCAAAATCAGTGTTAGCATTGCAGAATGTCTACGAGCTAAAGAAAGAATACACTGCTCAACACACTGTCCACTTGAGTCCCTGTAAGAAAGGAGTATTTTGAGAGATGCATAACTTTCCACTAGCTAAGGCCAGAACAGATCATAGAATCATAGGATCATAGAATGGTTTGGGTTGGAAGGGACCTCTGGAGCTCATCTAGTCCAACCCCCCTGCAGTGGCCAGGGACATCCCCAACTAGAGCAGCTTGCCCAGAGCCCTGGCAAGCCTCACCTTGAATGCCTCCAGGGATGGGAACTCAACCACCTCCCTGGGCAACCTGGGCCAGTGTTCCACCACCCTCGTGGGGAGGAACTTCTTTCTNCAATATTTCCTCTGGTCCGGGGATTGACCACAAGCACATGATTGAAGTTCATCAGTACAAAATCTCAGCACCCCTTTTCATACCACAGACAGCTGATCTAATTCAGTGGTCCTGTTCCCCAACAAGATCAGTCATCAGTGTTTTGGGGAAGGGATAGGAAGCCCTCCCTCTGGACATGATGATGGGCAAGTGGGACCAGTTGAGTATTGCAAGTGGATTGACTCCTCAGTCCTCTGACCAATTGACTCTAAACATGAGATTAAATCACAGCCCTTGATTAATATAGTTGGGGCCCCATCCCTGGAGGCATTCCAGGTGAGGCTTGCCAGGGCTCTGGGCAAGCTGATGTAGTTGGGGATGACCCTGCCCACTGCAGGGGGGTTGGACTAGATGAGCTCCAGAGGTCCCTTCCAACCCAAACCATTCTAGGATTCTAGGATAGTTATCAATATAGTTCCCTTTTCATCTGCCTCTGTTAGCTATCCTGAGGAGAGTCAACATGCAAGTAGGTGAGTACAGAGCAGGTTTCAAGGAATCATATTTCTGATCTCATCATTGTACACACTTGCTGCAGTAAATCTGAAAAAAAAAAAGGAGTGAAATTCTTTGGAATTAAAGCTTGGCTGACTGTTGAGCATCTCTGTAGTGATTTTCTACCAGACTAGTCAATGTGGGCATTACAATTTCTTCTGTTTGTCATGATTCTTTTTTTTAATGTGGCTTGAATATAAATCAGAAGAACTTTTCTAAGTGTAGTATTGCATCTAAACAGTTTTTCAGGAGCAGCAATTCTGGATCAACATTCCTGAATAATCCCATGAGTGGACAATTTTAATGTGTAATAACAGTACCTACATGTGAAATTACACAGAAATTGTTACTACATTTAGTTTGCCACCTGCATTTTTGCCAAGCTAATTTTCAAGTCTAAATCATCCCTAAGAGGTTACATAGTTACCCAGAGGAGGAAATATATTCTTTATTACAAGACTGAACTTGCACAATTGAAGGACCATGTAACACAAAAGGAATGGACAGAAATCTGTTACTAAATGGGAACTGAAGAGCTTAATTAAATGCATCACTGGACAAATGAAGCCTTTAGCTCTTAATTTAACTGTTCATATCCACAAGCATCCATAAAGTCTTCCACCAACTGGATTGTGTATTTGTACACAAGAACTGTTCCTCTGAATTATAGCTTGGAAATATTTTTTCTGCTATATATTGATACTATTCTGTTTCCCAATCATCAGCTATTGACTAAAGTGTGAGAGAAAGCAGACTCTGGAAATTACAACAAATGAGGCAATTTATTTATTTTTTTTTAAGCACTTCTGCACAATTTAAAATTGATTTGCAATAATCTGAACACTTGAGCAGATGAATTTGAAGCCAGAATAATTTTCTTATTTGCTTGCTTTTATTTTCAGACAGTCTTATTTGAACCAGTTTTAGGCCATCACACTTCAGGGGTCTTGAGATCAGATCAAGAAACTTTCCAAAGCAATAAGAAGTTCATATTGAAACAATGTTATCAGATAAGAAAAGAAAATGTTAATGTTATCTACATGTCAGAGAGCATGGATAAGTTCTTACAGCATTGCTCTGGCAAACTAGATTTGCTTCCTAACTACGGAAATCATGCTATTGCTATTAGTCTCAAGAGAAACAAAACCAGATTCTGACACAACTATTTCTGTTTAATAAAGAGAAAAAAAAACTTTTAAGAACTAGAGAAGAAGTAACAGCAAATCATTTGATTTGGTTCTTTTCATTTTTGTGTGCTGCACAGGAAAAACAAATTATTTACTGAGGCTACTCCATTGGACTCTATGGTCTTAAAGGTCTTTTCCAACCTAAAAGATGTTAGGTTTCTAAGATATTGTTCTCTTAGCTTGTCTCTATATTGAATTATGCAATTATTTATGCCTCATGTAAATCTTTTTTGAATTCTTTAAGCTGTGTAGATAACATTTATTCTTACAGAGATCATGCCAAAGTTTCACTGTCTTGATTCAGTGAATAACTCTCAGTCTCCTATTTCCAAGGCTGCCAGAATCAAATATGCAGTGCATTTGATTATTCTCTGAGATCAAACAAAACATTTAATATTGCCTTTCAGTGAACATGGATGGTAGCAAATATTTTCAGCAGAAAAAATCCTCACCACAAAGTTGTCCAAAATCAACCTCAAATTAATTCAGTTTTATCTAAGAGTCTATACAAGCAAAATAATTGTTAGTGGTCTGTAGCTCCAGGCAGCACTCCCTTTTTCCCAGCACAGGACATATGCCTTTTATGCAGGTCAATCATGTTTTGTTGAAATCATGCCAAATAGATAAAGGCATCTGTGAGGCAGTCTTTAGGGGTAAGACCACATTATTCAATGACATCCTTTATTTATTTTATTTTTAATTATTTTACCTATATTTTAAAACAGTTAGAAGTATTAGGATTTCCAAAATGCCTCCTCCAAATTTTTTCTTTCCAGGGAGAGACTCTCTTAGAGTAAGGGAAGAACAACTCCATCACTGCAGTGATATTTCTCAGGGACATCCCCCTCCTAAAAAAAAAGCAGTGAACATAATCTGATTCTGATCTCCTTTACAGACAATTATAAATAAATCAATCCAGACATCTTCAGCTGGTTTCAAACTGAATTTAGAATATGCAACAAATAAGCATGAAAATAGAATTAAACATTTAGACTGGCTGGCCTGACTGGATTTTTTTTCTGTGATGAAATTTATATCTATAATTGGTTTTGTTGTCTATGTGGTTCAAATTTTTATGGGTGCCATTATCAACAGTCCCATCCAGGGTATTGTCATGATCCTTAGTGTATTTTTGATTGAAGTATTGTGCATCAGAACATGGGGTACCAGGTATCTATGAACCAAGAGCCAAGTCAAAGTAAAGATCCACTTGCAGTGATGTTCTCCTGGTCTGAAAAATGCTGTCTCTTCCTGTTTTTAGCATAAAGATTCTCTCATTACAGCCAGTAAAAGCTTGGAAGAGTAAAAGAAGTGTTAATTCTCATCTTGATTACCTCTTCAACTTTAAGCTGGAGAACTACAGCTGGGCTAAAAGGCCTGTTCAATGTCCTGCCTTCAGACTAGATTGGAACCTATTCAGTTTTTTTAATAGCTCAGGGAAAAATACAGTTTCTCTGCAAATTAGGCCATTGAGGGACACAAAAATGATAAGATGAACTTCTGACTTTGACTGAACTTGTAATACTTATCTCCTACACCTCTATTAATTTCCATATGTTATTACTAATCTCACCTTTCCTTCATATAGATTATTTTGAACATTAAGTGACATCATTAATTAAAAGCTAATGAAACCAATGACATTTTATACTCTGTGCAGAATGACTTGTTATTTCTCTGTGTATATGAAATACAAATCATCTTTCCATCTGGGTAAAGCAGTCAGGGACTCAACAGTACAGAGCTCCTTGAATTGGCATGGAAAATGAAAAGCAAGGGGGAAAAGGCCAGAGGAAGTAGTCCAGCATTGTTTAGTCACAGCAGCAGCAGCCATCCCACAGGAAGTATCTCTGGCCAAGGTGGAGAGGTGTGGTCCCACTTCCACTGCTCTGACCCTTGCGGTGTTGAAGACCTGTCTGCAGTGTGTAAGAGCCAAGGAATATGCTGCTCAAGAAAGCCTGAGGCATTGGAGCAAAGAAGTGAATCACAAACCATAGAATCATGGAATCCTAGAATGGTTTGGGTTGGAAGGGACCTCTGGAGCTCATCNCCATGACTGTATTTGCACCAGGCAGCAATCCTCGAGGCTTGGGGCTGTCTTTGAAGGGACTGACATGATGCAGATGGACAGCAAGCAAAGAGCTTTCCCAACCCCAACTGCAGCCAGTGCTGCAAACTCCCCTACTCCTTGAGTTCACCATGATTTCTTCATCACAACCTCCCTTTGATTCAATCAGATACCACGTGCTAACCAAGCAAAGAATTTCCACTTATCACTTACTGCTAATACAGCCAGTATTAGACACAACACTTGGCCAGAGACAGATGGCTGCTTCTAACAAAACTCAACCGTGGGCTTTGCCCCACACTAAGAAGGAGGAGGATTCTTCAGTAATGTAGCAGGGCCAAACGAAGCCTGTGTTTGGTTTGTGAAAAAATTATGCAGATGTAGAATCTGGGGAGGCCAGATGGATCATATCTGGAAGTGTTTATCATTTTTAATATTTTGAAACCAGATGTTGATGTGCAGACATTGTTAGCTGCAGCCCTAGGAAGCTGTGTTAGAAGGACACTCTCTAACCTTTGTTAAGAAATTACAGTGTTTTGATCCAGTTAAGATCAACTGTGAGTACAGAACTGGCCAACCACTGCTGTAAGCTGTTAAAAAAATAGGAAACAGATGCTCAATAGAAAGCAAGTTATCAGCCAGACCATTCCTGATCTTTTTATAAAATGTAAACTTAAATACTTTATGTGTCCTTTAATGAACTGCTAGGGAACAACTTTAGTAGTCAAAACATTTCACAAGATTACATAAATGCAATTTGTCATATATGAATATTTCCACAGAAGTGGTGTCCCTGGGAAAAAGGGCACAGAGGTGGCACATGCCAGGTGATAAATGTAAAGCATTTCGGTGACGAGAACTCAACGCAGATCTGATACTCATAAGAATTATGACATTTTGATTGTAAGAAAGCAACAGCTTTTATCCCTCAAATAGGCTGTGGCTGTGGGGGAAGGAACAGCCATATCTACATTATGTGGTAACATCTCTAAATGTTAACAACTATATGATAATTGATCATATTTGCAGGAAGGACAACCACAGCCGTGCTCCAAAACTGCGAATGGAGTAGAGATTTTGCTATTGAAGTTCTCTCTGTTGTTACATTGAAGGATTAACTCTGCTTTTCAAGGGTTTTTTTTCACTGTCTTGCAAAGCTGAGAGATCTAATCCTGCTGGTTTTCCTAGCTGAGAATGGTGATGAGTGGCAGGCTCATGCTACTGCAGTGCCTGCTGTCCTTCTCAGGGCTGTGACTTCTATGTCAGAGAAAGAATGGATCTGGCTCAAACCCCTGAAGTAAGTAAATTGTCTGAGTTCCCCATGTCTTCCTTTCTTCCTATAAAATGGGGATAATAATGCTTCCTATCTCCTGCTACTTTGTCACTTTAGTACAGACCAATATTGGCAATCATTGCCAAGCTGCTTTGAAATTTAGTGAAGCCAAACCAGCATCCTTTCCTCCCAACCACGTTATACAGATTGACTTGATGCTTAGAGCAAATTGGACAGCTGGATCCTACTCTCGTGGGGAAAACACAAGCAATTTAAAAATGGAAAGACATCTTGAAGGTATTTCTTCATGTGCTCTGGAAACCAAGGCAGAATGATCCTTCCTTATAACAGGGCTTTTTTGCAAAAAAAAACACTTTTGGAAAAGCACTCAGCTTTCTGCCTTTCCTGCCCATGTTGTGTTCTGCCTTACAAGTCAGGAAACAATTGCAAGCAGGCAATGAGATGGATGAGGCAATCTGATCTACTTAGTCCTTCTGGGTTTCCTTCACCATCTCAACAGCCTGAGGGAAAGGCTATTTAAAAACTCAACAGTCATAGACATGACTGAACATAATATAAAGTGATTTGAAATAGATTTAGATTAAATATCAGTAGAAAAGAATTCAGAATAAGTTTGTTTGTTGTCTTTCTTGGCCACATAGGCTAGGCTGTTATCATAGTCCTTGGCCATTTGTACCTCAGGTAACTAGTCCCAAGGTAACTCAGGCCCTCCATCCTACAGAGTAATCATGGGATCAACTGATCATCAGTCTACCCTGCACCTAATGGAAGAGCTCTCAGAGCTACTCTCCTATTGTGAGTTGTCCTGGTTGATTCACATCTTAAAAATGCTGTTTCTCAAACAGAGCAGCAGTAGTTTGTTAAAACATTGGATTCAATTGCTGCACGACCAAAATAACACTCTCCAAGCTCTTCTAACACTCCCCAAGCTCTTCTCCACATTTAGCATGGCTTCGATTCAGCACAACCACAAACTAGATTTTTCTTTCCTTTGCCTTTTCCCCAGATCAGATGCTATTTGCACATGGGGCAAAGGGAGGGAATACCTCCTTTGCATGCATTTTAGCAACCCAATAGTTTAGTCTTTTGTTCACAAACAAGCTGCTGCTTCTTTTCTCCCCATCCTTGTGTTTGGAGGCTATCCCACATTTCAGCTCATGCTAACCAGAGCTACATTACATCTGGCACTGTCCCTGTGATTGCTCAGGCAGCTGGAACAAGTTAGATTGCATTGTTTCCTATGACTTCCCCTTGCATATCAGTTGCCATTACTCCACCTCTGCTGGAGTGCTTTCCCATCTATGTTCTCTCCTTCTGTTCTCTGCAAACTGCCAAGAGTTTTCACCATTTTTTTTTTTCATTTCCACTGCAGAGCACATAGGAGGCCAAATATCCCAAAGCAGATGCTAAGGAAAATAGAATATAGCTTTTGGAGCAAAGCAATACAGATTATAATAAATGCTGCTCTACTGCTGCATTTGGGCCTGTCCCTATTAAATATGGGCACTTCTCTGTCCTGAAGGAGGACAATGTAAGATGCTTTTCTTTTTTTTTTTTAGTTTACAAATCTGAACACTTCCAAACAGGAGCCTAAACCACATATGCACTGTTCACAGAATCACAGAATGGTTTGGGCTGGAAGGGACCTCTGGAGCTCATCTAGTCCAACCCCCCTGCAGTGGCCAGGGACATCCCCAACTACATCAGCTTGCCCAGAGCCCTGGCAAGCCTCACCTGGAATGCCTCCAGGGATGGGAACTCAACCACCTCCCTGGGCAACCTGGGCCAGTGTTCCACCACTCTCATGGGGAGGAACTTCTTTCTAATGGCCAGTTTAAATCTACTCCTCTCCAATTTAAAACCATTGCCCCTTGTCCTTTCACTGCAGGCCTTTGTTCAGGTAAAGTAGTAGTGATGTTAACAGGAAGATTCTGTTAGATGACACCTTTGCAAGTGGAAGGTCCCCAAGATCCCTTTCCTTATGATGTCTAAAGACTTAAGTGTGTTCTGTAGATTTTTAGGACTTTTAGAATTATGTGAAACTTCACATATTAAGAACAACTGGGCCTGCTCCAATTAAAGGTAACTCTATCTTTTTCCATTAATTTTGTGCTGAGTGCCTATTTCCAGAATTTTCGACATCATGAAGTGTTCTTTATCTCAAGATTGCTGATGTGAAGCTACATCCCTGTAAATCCAGCCTGGGTAAACCACTTTCTCTGTCTTCTCTGAGAGCTGGGGATGAATGAAACGACTGATTGAGTTTCTATGATGAGACTCAGCCACAAGTTCATGTTTCCCTCATGGCATCACGTGCAGCTTGCTCCTTCTCTGCTAGCCATGCCTGCTGGCCAGATGCTGGGCCTCAGCCCAGGAGGGCTTTGTCCTGTTATCATTGCCCTGTGGCACTTGTCTAAAAGCCACTTCATCACCCCAGTTCACACTTGTGGATTATGGCTGGAGCTACCATGAAGAACAGTGGGCTGGAGGTTGTATTTCCTAACTGTGATCATTTATGCTTACAAGAGGAAGAAGGCATTGTATTTGATGAAGCATGGGCAAAGTAGATGTATACCTTTTCTTTAATAAAGCACATATACACCCTAGCAATTCATTTCTGGTCCAGATTTGGATTACCATTGTTTATTTGTTAAGTGCCAACAATGTGCTCAGAGCTGTAGAAACCTGAAATGAAGACAATCCCAGCCCTCAAGAACTTGGATCTGAAATTCTCCACAAGTCAGAAGAGGCTTTAGATCAGGTGTTCCAGTTCAGGCTCATCCCCATTATGAAGTGGTGCTGAAAAAATCCAGATGCTTAATAAATAATCACTGCATTTTCTTGTAAAAATGTAACATTTATTGTAAATGACTAATTTTTCTAACGAATGTTTTGGAAGTGATGTCCATGTGAAGAAGCTATAAATGGCAATAAATTGCACAAGGGTTGCCTGATGTTTCTGGGGGCTCAAGAGAATGGAAACTCTTGGCCAAGATGATGAAAATCTTTCAGACAAGCCAGGGAGTGAGTGTAATCTTAGGTATCCATTAAGGGTTTCAGGCTACATTATCTGTGTAAGTGCTGGACAGACATGAACTGAGGCACCAGAGCAAATAAATGTTAAGGCTGTGAGAACAGCAAAACTTATGTATTGATATACATTGGGAACTGAGGAAGAGGTTAACTCTCTGGTGGGTATGGTTGGGCTTTAAGCACCCAGTTCTTTGCCCAAAGCACATCAGTCCTGTGTACTGCATTGATCATGTATGAGATGAAATTCAAAGCCATAGAAAAGTGGCTTTTACCTTCCTCTAAACTTGCTCCTTTGTTCCTGGGGGATTCTGTGCTTCAAACACCTTGCATTTATCATGGAAAACATTCACAGTAGGTGACAGGAGGTGAATAAATGTGATAAAATAAATATTAAATGTGTAACCTGCTTTAAGCAGAAGCAAAGCTCTAGGTATTCTAGCCTCAAACAATCTATTCCTTATTACTATTCCCATGACAAATAAATCATGTGGCATGATCTGAAGCCCAGGGAAAGTTCCCATTGATTTTCATGCCACTTAGATCATCATCACTAGCTAGAGACTTACTTACATTTTAAATAAGAATTATTATTAACAACAAAAATCCATCACAATTTTGCACACGTCGAGGGGAAAATCAAACACCTGCTCTTGGTGATTATTTTTTCTCTAAATGTGTGTGAACATTTTGTTCAGCTGCTTCTTCCTCCCCTATTCCCTTCTCTCCCCATCTCCCCAAACAGGTCACCCTTGACATTGCATTAACATAACTAATCTCTGGGTGGAAAAATTACATTCCATGGTGGACATCTCTAGCCCGAAGCAGGGTGAGCAACACACCTGTGTACTAGACCCACTGCCTTGTTTAGAGTGGATAATAAATGAGTGGATGTGATTTGTTCAAGGAATGTGTACAATTACAGGCAAATACTGTAAACCACTCAAAAGCCTTTCCACTGAGACAGATCCTCCTGTCTTTACTCAGACACAATTCCCACCACTTTTCTGTCTAAACACAACCTTATTTGCAGTTCAGCTTTATCGTAGGCAGTCAGAAGGGAGAGGAGAAGGGGAGAGGTGTTGCTAGTGCTGTTGTGCTGAGAAGCTGCTCTGAGGTGGAGATAAAGAGTGGAATGACCCCTGGTGCTTTGGCTGGGAATTACTGGCCTTGAATATAGCAGCAAACTGCACTTCCCACCAGCTTCCCACAGACATGCACAGAGGCTGCATGCACAGGCAAAGCAGAACTTGCTTCTCCATCTCTATCTTCCAAGCTTTGGTTTGCTTGATTTGGAATGGTATTTGGTGCAGGAATTTCTGCTGCTTTCCAGCACTCGTTCGGGTCATTTTTGAGGAGAAGATTGTACTATTGCTACCTTTCAATGCCTCCCTCCTGCAGGAAAGTTGTCAAGTGTGTGGGCAGGAAGAGGATAGGCAATTTGTACTGATTCCTGTCCGGTGCTAGGTATGACTTGTGATAGCCTACTCAGCTTCCAGCTACAAGCTCTTTTGTATGCCTCCCAAGCTGCCTGCTGTATTTAGGCTTTATCCTTGTACCATCTTGGGCTCACTCTGCTAACTTCAACATCAGCCCATGACTGCCCAGAAGGTAACCTGGGGCCAGGTTTCCAAACACCCCTGCAACCACAACGTGAGTGTGAACCAGCCTTGGGACTCCAGGCACTTGACCCCTGGTTGCTTCCCCTGCAGCATCCCCAGGAGATGAGGATACCAAGCTCTCCATCCACCAGCAGCCTGCCGGGTCGGGAGGTGGCAGTGTCTCCTCACTGACGGCTGTCCCGCAGCGGATCCACAGCCCTGAAGTAGGCTCAGATGAGCCTTTACACAACCCCTGCGTGAGAAGCTGGTGCTGGAGGAAATCTTGCTGGCTGGGGAGCAGTAGCAGAACCAGTTTGTGGCACTCACTGAGCTGGAGTGGTCACTCTGTGCCTGACCAGGTGACGGAGCATCGCTCCATCTTCTCCTGTCTTCAGCTGCATACTCAACCTGCTGCCACTGCCCACAGGGATCCTCAGCTCCTTACACTTCAGAGAATCATGGAATTATTGTGGTTGGAAAAGACCTTTGAGATCATTGAGCCCAAATGTTAACCTAACACTACCATGCCCACCACTAAACCATGTCCCCAGGTACCACCTCTGATCTCTGTGCTGGTGGCACTGGTCTTCTCAAGGCATCAGTTGTCAGACCAGTGCAGAGAGCTTTGGAAATCCCTTCAAGCTGGTGAGCTGAAGATAGCAATTGCTTCTGCACAGGGCACAGAGAAATGAGAAGCAGGCAGAAGGCAGGTGGGCACACGAGCAGTACCTCCTGTCTTTTGGAGCAGATAAAATGAAACTGTTTATAAATGCTGTATACAATCAGATAGACACTTGAGCAGCAGAAGCTTCCCACTCCCATCCAAACCTTCCCATAGTTCAGGTATTGAGAATCACATCCTCAGCAGTCACAGTAATATCTGCTTGGGATCAGCCTGTATGAAAAAAGGAAAAATGTGGATACAAAGCATCATGTAAGTATTCATGAGCATTACTATTCTAGGCAAGATCATCCTATAGCTGTTCACCTGTTACCCATAATGGTTTATCTCTGCTACCAGGGGCTGAGTGATGGGAAAAATAACTCCTGTTTTCCTGTGAGGTTCAATGTGAGGCAGAAAGAGAAGGAGGCACTCTTTTTCTCACCACCAGCCCTTGCATGGAGAAGCTAACCAATTTCCAGCAGCACAGTTCATACCCTGAGCTGTAATAACAACTGTATGGATCTCAAGCCTTGATCTCTATCAAACCCCAGCCATGTCTTAGCTCTCCTCTGTGCTTCTTCCATCCCAAGTGCCATCCTCAGAGGGTTTTGTGCACCTAGTTCAGTGAGGACAGGCCATGCTTCCAAAACTCTTCTTGTCCCTTAGTGTCTCTCCTCCCTTAGCCATTCCCATGTCACATTGCTTCCTCTGAATCCCCAACCACGTACCAGGGATTTCCAGAGTGAAGGCAAGGGTGTCCCTGGGACACTCTAGTTTCTTTTTTTAACAACAACAACATCAAAAGCAGGAAATGTATCTCTGGATTTATCTTTTTTTTATCAGCCTCTTTTCTCTCCCCAGACTTTTCAGGACTCTTCCACAGACAGTCTACATCACCTTTGAGAAAGAGAACTGCCATTAGTTGACCAACATTAGTAACATGTTTATCTGAGACTATTAATCTGCCCAGAAAGCGAATGGGTGCCGTAGTCAATGCTTTTATTATGGTTTTATTGGTGTCCAGGATGGTGGGGCAGTTCACAAAACCCTATGCCAGAGCATCATATTACTAAGGTTGATTCTACTTCCAAAATGAAAAGCTATAATCTGCTTGCCATTTGTGTTAACCTGTGTGTGTCAGGGGCTATACAATAGTGAGCTAAGAACCCATGAAACATTCATCCAAATCTTGCATGGATGCCTTCCATTAAGGCAGTTGTTGAAAAATTTGTTAACTCCAACAAATACAAATTCAATTCTATATTCCAATGAGTTTCAATGAGGTCTCAGAACAAAAAAACATGGCAACAGCTATGAATGTTTTAAAGGAACCTTGGAAGGATTGCTGTTGCAACACTACAGCCCACACTGGTTCACTGTTCTTTCCATCAGTTTTACCAAAATGCTAATCCCAGCTATAGCAGAAGGAATTTTACCTGAAAGCCAATGTGGTTTTAGAGCCAACAGGAGTACCACAGACATGATATTTGTTCTCAGACAACTGCAAGAAAAATGTAGGGAACAGAACAAAGGTCTCTATGTAACCTTTGTTGATCTCACCAAGGCTTTTCAAACTGTGAGCAGAAATGGTCTATGGCAGATTTTGGAACGTTGAGGTTGTCACCCCAAGTTTCTTAAATTATTACCCTATTACATGAGAATCAGCATGGCCAA
>VWZO01010043.1:490527-541389 GCA_013396975.1 Bucco capensis
CCCTGAACTGCTCTCCTCTGGCCTCCACTCAGCAGCTCTGCACACACACTAGTTTGAATGCCACCCATGGTTTGGAGCAGGCACGCAGGATCACTCTGGAGGAGAAAAGACAGCGTAGAAAGAATCGTGTCTTGCAGCTTCTACCTCCTGAGGAGTCCTTGTGCTGTGCCTTTTGCAACTGCTCTGGTCTGTCCCAAATTGGCCTTGGCAGCCAGCAACGCTTGGAAAAAGCGCTTGGGAAGAGCATGGATGGAGCCCTCCCTGGAGCTGTGTTCGCAAAGCCTGGCCATGATAATGACCAAAATGCTGAGCAGTAGGAAAGTCAAGAAGTCACTATATATATAGCTAGAAACCTTTTGGAGAAAACAGGCATTCAGTAGTGGCCTACTTTTCAGGAAAGAATAAGAATACATCTAGCCTCCCATCTCTCCTCAGCCTAGCAGATCCTCTTGATCAATTGAATGGAAGCATGATGAAAGATGTAACAGCACCAGCAAAGCCTGTTGGAGACTGTCAAGCACTGTGAATAATGCTATGACTAAGCCTCCTATTTAAATGGCTGAGATCCAAGGAATTTGAGGGTATCAGATACCTATGAGATTGGCCCACCAGGTCCCTTTCACTTGCTTCTCCTAGAATGAATCAATGCAGAGAAAATTTGTGACCTTAAAAGGGCATCTAAAACAAGACAGGGGCACAGCTTGCTTAAAGTTGCTGGCAAATTGGGGTGATAAAGTTACAGAGATCCTAATTTGCTTATTTACTGCATACTGCAAACAAGTTCCTCCTCGTGTTAATACTAAACCTCCTGTGGTCCAACTTGCTCCCATTCCCTCTTGTCCTAACATTGGATGCCACTGAGAAGAGCCTGGCTCCCTCCTCCTGACACTCACCCTTATCATGGCAGGTTTTTTCCTGTAATATGCCTCAATATTGAAATCCATGGTTACCAGATATAAAGAGGGTCACTCTCTTTTGATTCAGAAATATATCAAAACAATGTCATCCACTTCTTTACACACCTCATCCTCTTAAAACCACATAAAAGGAGCTATTGTCACAGAAGGCAGTGTTTGCCTTCTATAGCCAGATATTTTGTTCTGTGGTGTTATTGCATCAACACAGAGATCACTGCTATTGCATCACTGCAGAGATCACTCCTGCAGAGTCTTCACAGCACAGACTAAATTCCTTTATTAACCCCAGCAGACAGTTTGAGTGGCAAGTGTCTGTAGCTTTGCATGCTTGAATGCTCCAGCTGCTGGCTTTGAGATTTACAGGTGTAAGGAAAGATATTAAGATCAGGACTACCAGTCAACCTTCCTAATTTCAAGGAAGGTTGAAATTAGCCTTCAGCAAAGACAGCCAGCTGAAGGAAGTAATGGACCACATGTTCTCCAGATGTTTTCTAGCATAAAACCACAGTCTGATGATGGTTCAGCAGGAGGAAGAAGAACAAGAGATGGCTAAAAGTTAAAGATATACATTCTACCAACCTCTGTGAAGGTGGTTGAATTACTGGGGATAGAAACTCAGTAACTCCTTACCTGGTCTAGTGTGTGGCATCCCTGCCCATGGCAGGGAGGTTGGAATTAGATGATCTCTAAGGTTCTTTCCAACCTGGGCCATTCTATGATCCTTCAGCAATCCCTCTTAAACATGTTTCACTGTAGACCTATATCAATCTCTGCACATGGAAAATTCAACAAGGATAGAAGAAGTCACACAGGACCCTGGCTAGAGAAGAATAGAGACTGGATTTAGCAACAGTTAAGGGCAGAGAGATGAGGTTAGACTGGGACATGTGATTCATCTCCTGCCATGCTTGCCACCATAAATCACTTAGTGTCTCAGTTACCTACGTGTTAGAGCAAAGTAACATTGCCTTCCCACACAGCAGGAAAGAAGTAAGCTGTGCCTCTTCCCCCTTGAAAGATGTTTCCCTAGGCTTGCTCAGGAGTAGAGCACTGCATCTCGTGATGGGGAGTCCCATGAAGGGCTTCAGCTTCTTGGAAAACCAGACAATTTCCTTTTTAGTGTAATTTAATACAAAGAGAAAGAAAAGAAAGGAAACATTCTAGTTGTTAAGTATCAACCATTACGACTCTACCTGCCTACTCTGACTGCTCTTTCCTATGGGATTTGTGAGAGTTTCCATTCTGGGAGTGTGGCAGGAGAAGGCTAAATTTGCCCATGCCATCAACACCTCTGAGCAGACCTCTGGGAACATGGTGATGGGTGATGGTGTATTTCAGAGTGTGGGAACAAGTGATGTGTAAGAGGTAAATAAGGTGATTCTCCTGCAGAACTAGATCCAGAGAGCAGTGTTCAGCCCAGCTGCAGTGAGGTAGGAGTTGGCTTGGGAAACCACACATAAACCACAGCCTGGCAAGTGTTACTTGCCAAAGGGACTCTGCTGTTCCTCACTTTAATGGAAATGACTGAATTCTCCTGGGTTTTTAGATGAGAGCTGCACAAACTAAACTATAATCTATGGATTCATAGAATCCTAGAATGGTTTGGGTTGGAAGGGACCTCTGGAGCTCATCTAGTCCAACCCCCCTGCAGTGGCCAGGGACATCCCCAACTACATCAGCTTGCCCAGAGCCCTGGCAAGCCTCACCTGGAATGCCTCCAGGGATGGGAACTCAACCACCTCCCTGGGCAACCTGTGCCAGTGTTTCACCACCCTCGTGGGGAGGAATTTCTTTCTAATGTCCACTTTAAATCTACTCCTCTCCAATTTAAAACCATTGCCCCTTGTCCTTTCACTGCAGGCCTTTGCAAACAGGCCCTCTCCAGCCTGCTTGGAAGTTCCCTTTAGGTACTGGAAGGTCACTAGTAGGTCCCCCCGAAGCCTTCTCTTCTCCAGGCTGAACTCTACAAACTAGATGAGATTAAAAAACTTTCTTCTCAAGAAGAAACCATCATAAAACTGAAGGTTCCCATCACTTATAGTGCTGGCCAGGATATGACAAGTTTCTGTCCTTTAGCAGGAGGATGTCAAGCAGTGTGAACACTTCTCACTTGGGGCAGTAATGCTCTTTAGCAGCATGGACTTAGGTAACAAAATGGCTAGCAGTGCACATGGAGCTTGGAACAGCAGAGCTGAATGCCAGCAAAAAATGTGATGCACTGCCCTCCCTTCAGAGGCAGGACTGGAGGCTGGCCTCCAAAATGAAGGTGGCATCAGCAACTGTGACCCGGGAGCCCAGTGAGAGTCCAGGCTTTCTGCTTCCAGCTTTTCACAGGGACCAGCAGTACGAAAGGCACCAGTAGCACTTCTATGGTGGGAGTAGTATGGCTAGGCTTTGCGAACGAAGNCAGACTGTGCCTGGGTGGGACCAGTAGCATGAGAGGATTTGCCTGAGTAGCATAAGGACCCTGAAGCAGTGGTACCCACCTACCAGAGGGTTTTCTTGCCTCCATCCTTGCTGCCACATGCCCAGGGGTTCACTCTTTCCCTACATGTGCCCCACTGCCACAGCTGCCAGCAGCAATGAGGGAGGCTGCTGGGATATGTTATTTATGGTGAACTTGGGCTTATTATTGCTTGGCATTCCAGCACACAGCCTCCACAGCATCATGTGGGGAGATTGCTGTGTGATGAATAGGCTGAGAAAGGCCAGGCAAACAGTACTATTATAACACTACATAAATATGTATTTTTTTCATTTAACATTAAAACACCTGATTTCCTTTAACATTGTAAACATGTCACTTTATTAGGTCTGGGAGAGCTGATGAATTTAAAGTCATTTTCTTCAACCAAGTGGCAGCCTTTCTGCTTTCTAAATGGAGGTGAAGGGAAGAAACCTTTAGCATGAAAACATATGGGGGAATAAAAGGGACAGGAGAAAGCTGTCACCCACTCTGAAGTTTCCTATAGAGAGAGAAAGAGTCACCCAGGTGGTACTGGTGGAAAACAGGTGGAAAATGGGGGAAATACAGGATATAATCCCCTTGAAACAGTTGGCATAGTCTCTGTGTTTTGTAGCTAATAAATTTAGCTTTCAGGAAGAAATTCAAATAAGCTCTGTTTACTAGTTTGTAAGAATGAAAATGAATGCATTAATTATGTACAATGTTACCATCTGCTAAATGAGGCAGTTTTAGCTAAGGCATGGCAAATTCTTCCCAGACATGAAGTCTGAAAACAAGGCTTTTTATCCATAAAATTATTGCCCTGTGAAAAGGACAGATCAATGTCTAAGCAAGCACCTCATTACTATCAGAGTAGTGATTTGTTGTTTTGTTTTACTGTTGGTTGTGTTTTCCTGGTTATTAAAGTGAAGGTTGAGTCAGCCTTTCCATTCTAAATAAACTGCTTTTAAGGAACTGTTCTCTAACCTGAGAAGACAACTCACTATGAGCATTTAGGTAAAGTAACAAAATAAAACCACTAGCAAGTGCTTGGATACCTTTGGGGCTGAGCAGTTCTTGTCTTCTTGAGGGCCCAAAATAGGTTGGGATCTTTCCCCCTCTGTGAATAGATTCCCTCCAGCTAGGACCCTTGTTTCACTGAGAACCAACTTAGTCTAAGGAGGGTGTGAGAATACCTCAGAATCAAGCAGTAAAGCACTGGGAACTACCCTTGTTGCTCCCTGGGAGCTGACCACAGGGGCAATGCTGCCCAGGTCATTGTCTTCTTCCCAGCATGAGGACAGCAAGTGAGGGTGCAGAGGGTAAGGTGAGGGACCAGGTAAGTGGGCTGGGCACCCACCGTGAGAAGAGACCTGGGCAGGTTCTGCTCTTTCCCCTCTTGACTGTCCATGAGGTTGAGTGGTTCTGTTTTAACCCAAAACAAGACAGCAGCCTCTGCTTTGGCCACCAGGCAGTTCAATGTGGAATATGAGTATGTTCTTCAGCAAGGCTTGTGAGAAACTCCTCATTTTAGCTGCCAGTGAGTAACAGAAGACATTGGGCTTTGCTAATGACCTTACCTCCATCATTTACCATGCTTCAGTGGCCTGTGGTGGTTGTTGAGAGTAGGATCTCATTTCATAAATCAGCGTGCATATGCTGTTTGAGTGGAGCCACCTCTCACACCGAGCTCCATTCTCCTCCCTTCCTCAGTTTTTTTCTCCTTATTTTGTTTTGCTTTAAGCATGAGTGATCATGAGACACAGATGTCATTAAGGAGTTCTGGTAAACACTCCTTTTCATGGGCTGCAGAAGTGTAACACATGCTCCAGTCGTGGCTCCTACCATAAAATCAAACCAAATTGAAAGCTTTCCATGTGACAAAGACATCAGTTGAAGTGATGCACTCTTGTAAAGACAATATTATTGGCTCATGAGATATGCTGGTGAGATACAGGCAGAGACCTCCCATGGCACCAAACCTCCCCAGCACAGAGATGTGCAGCGTGGCTCTGGCAGAAGAGCTGGTGAGGGTAGGCAGGGACAGCCTGTGAGGACCTTGCCCTCCCTGAACAGCAATCCTGAGTAAAGGGGATGGGATCAGGTACCACAGGGATATGCCAGGCAACACTAGCAGCTCCTACACCTTGTGACTAAAACAGCAAGAAAACTGTATTTCATTGTTGCTATCTTGTGTCCTGCTAGTAGAAATGAATTGCATATGGAGGGATTAAGTTGGCAAATTATTCAATCATGTCCAAAACCTTTCCTATGCAATGTGCAGTCTGCAGGTGACAGGTCAGTCCTGTCTGAGGGACATGGCATGGAAAGACCCATGCAGGACCAGGAGCAATCCTGCCACCAGGAACAATAGCTTTTATGTTGAAGCAAGTTTCTCAGAGCAGCGTGCATGCATTTGTCATCACTGGGGTAGAATTCTGCATGAGTGAAAGAGAATACTCAGACATTGCTAAAAACCACACTCAAAAGATATCAATTTCAGTCTCTGTTCACTGCTGCCCATTCCCACCAAATGAACTGTTTATTCCAGGAGGGAACTAATATACATATATATATAAATATATATATACACACATATACACACCAACAGATAAATAATGAAAATAATCTTTTTAGCCTGTTAGTGTGTTGCAATGGTGATTTTCAGACTGTGCCTTATGCAAACAATGCAGAACAAGAGATTTGGCATTGTGTTGGTGGTTTTTGAGATAAACCTCCCCTCCCACCCCATTCTAGTGACAGGTGCCCAGATGCTAGCAGGAGAGGCTCCCAGGCAACACCTGTGAGGAAAGATCTGCCAGCAGAGGTAGGGAGTGATCATCATCCTTCTGTACTCATCACTGGTGAGGCCTCTTACTTAAAGCCTAAGACCCAAGCAAGGCAGGTGCATGATTAAGCTATTTAGCACCTCATTAACAGCCAATGCAAAAAAGGAGAGGTTTGGGCCTGTACCTTTTCTGAAGGCTGAGCACCTGAGCTATCTGGGGGTGGTAGACTGGTAAATCTTCTTGTGAGGCTCACAAGCCCAGCTCTGCTGTTGCAGAACTCTGTCTGTTCTGCCTTTAATCCTGATTCAAGAGTTCCTGAATCCAATTCCAGGATCCAGCACCTGAGTCTGACTCCTATCTGCTGCTGAGTCCTTCTGTCACAGTGTCAGTGGTGATGGTGAGGTAGCTGCCATCAGGGGTGGGTACTATTGATTTTCTATATATTTGTATAGATTTCTTTCTCCAGAATCCTTCATAATGAGTACAGTGGGTTTAGTAGTGGGCAAGGAAGGAGATTAACTTCTTTCATTTCTTTTCCCTTTCTTTTACCTTTCACTGTCATATTTTTATTCTGATTTCAGAAACATTCCTCTTCACTATTGGGCCAAATTAGGTTCTTTTTGAGTCAGAAAGCCAGAAAACAAGGTCTTAACCCCAGAATGCTGAAAGCAAAGACCAGGCTTGACATTGCAGCTGAGAGCTGTAGTCTGGTACCAGACACCTGCAATGGCTCAGGCTTTTTTTTCTGGCTGATCTGGTGGGTTCCTGATTCACTTTTTCTCTAAACAAGACTAGAAATGTTCCATTCATCAGCTCTAGTGTGTGCAATCCCAAACCACATTTTGGTTTCAATGAGTCAACAACTACTAATATTTTCCAAATAGCTCCAGTTGTGGGGTTTTTTTCATGAAGAAAAAGTGTGTGTTTCCTAGTTAAAGGCACAGAAGGTTGTATAGTAGCCTAGGAAACATGAAACAATTGCCATTTGCTGCTCCTCTCCAGCACTTGATTCTCTCAGACACTGAGAGCAGAGCAGAAAAGGCTAATTAACCTCCATTCTTAGCCTGACTCCTTGATGATTGAGTTCATTTAAATCCTGTCCTTCATGGTTCTTTGCTCTCTTGCTTAATATTGCATTGAAGTGCATATGTGAATCTCTAACAAGCCATGTTTAGATGGATCTCTGATTAATTCATCTGGCAAATTTGAGAAATGGTGCTTTGTGCAACAAAGGATTTTCTTTGCTTGTCTACTTAAAAGTCAACTTGTGAAATTTTCCACTGTTTTGTTCCTTCCTCATTTTTTTTTCCCAATCAGAGAAAAAATAATTTTTTCTTAAAGTGATATTTCAAGTCAGAGATTCCATTCTTGGAAAATCAAGCCTTGAGATTGCTGAAGAAATTAATATGCAAAAATCAACTATTGAGTTTATTTTCTCAGCATTCCTCCTACTGCCTGGGCTTTTGGCAACTGAAACAATTCCCCTCAAGTTTTGAACATTTGCAAAATGTTTCTGAATTCATTATTTGAAGAAAATGGATCAAATAAGCCAACCCTAAATGTGCATCCCCCAAAGAGCATCAAACAATGAATGAGATGCATAAATAATTCCGTTCTGAATTTCTGCTTAGATTTCCTTGAGGATTCTCTATGGATAAAAAGAGGTATTTTTGCATTCAATTGAGGAGAAGTTATTTCTCCACCCATAAATGCTGTCAGTGTAATGTTTTTACTTGAGTTCCCTGCTGTGTATAGTCATGTGCAGGACATCTTGAAAGCCATTTAAAGCACTGAGTTTCTCAGCAATGAGAATTGAAACTAATGCTCTGCTATAATCTGGATAAAGGCTTATAAATAAAAGCCTCCAACATCTCATTTTGATCCTGATGTGAAAAGGGAAATGTTCTGAAATCTCCCAGTTTTAATGGGGAGGAAACCCATTTTCTGACTACCTTTTATCTCCCTCTCCTAAAATGGTACTGAGTGGTTCCTCTTCTCTAAATTCACATGCAAACTCATCTTGGAGACATTGTGTTCAATCTACTGTTAACTAAGGGTCAGTTTGCTCAGTAGATGAGTCTTCTGAAGTGAAGTCACCCTGAAAGTTTGTAGCCCAAGAACTTTAGTTCTTTTTCTCTTAGCTTATTACTGTCAGTGCCTAAGAGATGTTAATGCAAAGGAAAATCCAGAGCCATGTAAAAATAGGCTAAGCTTCAACCAGCACTGGTTTTGCTCTGTTAGAACTACATTCTCATGGTTCTGCTCTCCACTTGTTCAGCAGTTCAGAATGGAAGGAGTCTGGTGGCTGAACTTTGTTAATATGGAAGGGAATGTTAATGCTAGCATGGAGGGATTACACTGCCTTGGTGAGGCCACAGCTGGAGTGTTGTGTTCAGTTCTGGTCTCCCCTGTTTGAGAGAGAACTGCTGGAGAGGGTCCAGAGAAGGGCTACTGAAATGCTGAGGGGACTTGAGCACCTCTCTGCTCTGGAGAGGCTGAGAGAGCTGGGGCTGCTTAGCCAAGAGAAGAGCAGCCTGGAGGAGATCTGAGCAATGCTTAGTAATCCTTAAAGGGTGGGGGTCAGGAAGCTGGGGCCAGCCTTTGTTCTGTGGTGCCCAGGGACAGGACTAGAGGCAATGGGCACAAACTAGCCCCCAGCAAGTTCCAGCTGAACAGAAGGAGGAACTTTATTCCTTTGAGGGTGGTGGAGCCCTGGCTCAAGCTGCCCAGGGAGCTGCTGGAGTCTCCATCTGTGGAGATACCCAAATCCCAACTGGACCCCATCCTGTGCAAGCTGCTCTAGGTTCTCCTGCTCTTGCAGGGGGGGTTGGACTAGAGGATCTCCAGAGGTCCCTTCCAATCCCTAACACTCTGTGATTCTTTTTTTGTCCACCCTACTTTTACAGACATTCCTTTTTGTTCCTAAAAGTGGAGTAGAAGGCAGATGTAGCTACAGAATAGCTGTATCCATAACAGATGCTTTAATCTAGCTCCTGAGGGGAATAAAAATAATCTGCTATTTACAAGCTGTCTCATGTGGTTGAAGCACTGTGGTTACCAAGGCTCTGACACTTCCTATGTTGTTCCAGGATCATTATGTCATGTCCTAGTGTGCTCACAGTCCTGTGGTCCCACTTTTGCCTTAAAGCCTGTGCAAGCAAACTGGAGGGGACTGCTTCCTTCAAATTTGGGTCCTGCACTTGAGTCACAACACTATAGACTTGGGGCAGAGTGGCTGGAAAGCTGCCTGGTGGAAAAACACCTGGGGGTTTTGGTTGACAGCCAGCTGAATGTGAGCCAGCAGTGTGCCCAGGTGGCCAAGAAGGCCAACAGCATCCTGGCTTGGATCAGGAATAGTGTGGCCAGCAGAAGTAGGGATGTAATTATCCACCTGTACTTGGCACACCTTGAAGACTATGTTCAGTTTTGGGCCCCTCACTGCAAGAAAGACATTTGAGTGGCTGGAGTGTGCCCAAAGAAGGTCAATGAAACTGGTAAGGGGTCTAGAGCAGCTGAAGGAACTAGAGTTGTTTAGTCTGGAAAAGAGGAGGTTTAGGGGTGACCTTGCTCTCTACAAACCCCTGAAAGGAGGTTGGAGCTGGATGGAGGTCAGTCTCTTCTCTTCTCCCAGGTGACTAGTGATAGGGTAAGAGGAAATGGCCTCAAGTAGCACCAGGAGAGCTTCAGATTGGGTATTAGGAACTATTTCTTCTTTGAAAGAGTGGTTAGGCATTGGAACAGGCTGCTCAGGGCAGTGGTGGAATCACCATCCCTGGAGCCATTCAAAGAACACAGCACTTGGTGACATGGTTTAGTGGGCAAGGTGGTGATGGGTTTACAGTTGGACTTGATGACCTTAGAGGTCTCTTCCAATCTAAATGACTCTATGATTGTGTTCTGTGATTGCAAAGCAAGGTTAGCACCTCACTAAGACATGAAGCACTGCTTCCAAAGACATGTACAAAGTTTCATGAAGCTCAGCTTCGACTGGAATGGCTGCTTCTCTTCAGCAGCTCAGTCTGCCTCTTGAAAGAAGTCATCTTCATAAGGACATTGGTATAACATTAATACGTGAATTGGGAAGGGAATTCAAATGAATATGCTATGTGTGTAGACCATCAAATTGGTTTGATCTGTATTTTACCCCAGGAGGACACCACAACAAAGGTATCAGCTGTCAGTCAGGCTGCATTTGGAGCAAGGCACCTAATGCCTTGTTTGTGAGGGAATCTCAGTGAAGAGCAGAGGGAGCTTCCCTCTAGAGGCTCCACCCTGCAGATAGCAGTGTGCAGGGGAGCCAGTCTCTGCCACACTACATGGGTATAGGGTTGCTCCAGGCATGAAGCACAAAGCAGCACAGACTTAAAAAGACTCATACTTAAGAAGAGTCCAAGGTCACACTCAGTTCCTGTAGGAGACCTTGAATATGGAGAGTTTCAACCACAAACCAAGCATCTTACAACATGGTATAGTGCAGAAAATGACATTTCCAAGTGTATTTATTGAGAAATAGTAAAGATGTACATAATTTTACAAGCTTTTAATTTTAATTTACATTTTCTTAAATTATGTAGGCCCTAATAAACTATAGTCTGCTAATACATGACAGAGACCCTTGACTTCAATTATATATCCAAAATGCTGCTATTGCTGGGATTTTGGCTCATGCCACTTCAGCTCCTCTTCAGAGACTCTAAATACCATATTCATTTAGAAGATATGCCTGGTGTCAATCCTGTAAAGCAGAGAGGACTTCTGAACCAAAACCCTGGATCTGGATACAGCCTCACAGCTAAAATCTAGTCTTTCTATCATGGGCCAAGTCCATATTCTGAATAAACTTTGCAGTTCCAACTGGCTGCAGGATTTCACCTGCGCCAAGATGAAGTGTGCTTCTACACAGGACTTTGATTTGGCCTCATTTCCCTTGTCAGTGCTTACACTGAACATACTCTGCTTTAGATGCAAACACTGCTGCTCACCCTGGATTCTAATGAAATCAGATTTGGGAGCTGGCTGCCATCTGTATCTTTGTGCACAATCTCCACAGGCATCATAAAAAGCATCATTTTTAGTTTTAGATGTCCTCTTTTCCTGATACACTGAACTGCAGAGAGTTGTTTCTATGTAAGATGCTACCTTGTGACTGCAATCACACTGTGTTTGTATTCTGCAAGCTGACTACTCAAATGCCTAATGAATGTTCAAGGTCTGTGCTGACTGAAAATTGCTAGAGATTCAGCAAAAGGCATTATAATCTCTATTTCATTTGCCCCCAGTACTTCCAAACATGACATTGTGCTTAGTCTTGGTTGTTGAGGAAAGGCTGAAGGGAAGGCAGTTTCTGATTAATATGCTGTTGCATTAAAATGCACTCCATGTCACAATGATCAGTCTTCAGTTTAATCTGCTTAGATCCATCTGGAACTGTCTGGCATGACTATGTTTTCTGCTCTGTGTTGTTCATGCAGGGAAGTATACCAGAGTAATTTCTCTCTACAAGGCAGGCATGTTCTATACACTTCTATTTAAAGATATATAACAACTTTTGCTTAGCAAGAGAGCATTTGTGCTTTGAAATGCATTTTTTGTTTGAGAATTTTAGTATTGCAAAGGCTTTTGACTTAAATTCTTTCCTTTTCTTTGGATGTACATTTTTGTGGATTACTTATAATTCTGCTCTTAACAGAATCCAAGTTAAGATCAGAACTTTGTCATACTCCTTTCCTCCTTTTTCCTCCATCTCCTCTCTAGAAGTCCAGTACTAGTAATTGAGCCATACCTGCCACAGAGAGCTAAGCACAACTCCAGTCAAGGCACTGTAAATCTTTTCTAAGAACTGACTGTTGTTGTTGAGCTACTGTTTGTTCTTACATCTGATCAGGGAAAGAACACTGAAAAGCTAAACAAATCACTTGAGAAATAATATTGCTTCATGCATTTAGATAACACCATGACTGGTCAAGAAGAAAAAAAAAGGAAAAGAAAAAAAAAGCTAGTTCACCAAACCAATTTTTTGTTTTATAAAGGCTTCTAAGAGGAGATTCTCATGCAATGTTATGATGCTAGAACTCGAGAAGGGCTTTGGTTGAACCTTTTTCCTATTCCAGTAGAAACACTTGCCTCCCCTCCCCACCTGAAAAACTATAAAAGCTGGTACTGTAGCTTTTCCTGAAAAATGTGCTCCCATGCTTATTTTGACTAGGTAAGCCCTGAAATCTAAAGAAGATATGGATAATTTTTACTTTGTGGACACATAAATCTATCACCCAATAGCTAGTGTATATTGATCATATGTGGCAAGTCTCAGGTGATGGCTTTAAACTGCCCAGGGATAACAAATTATCAGTAGTTTGTTCTGTGGTGATTTGGATATCCAACTCCAACACAGCAAAGAAATCCCATTTTAAAGACTTTACAGAGGAGTTTTGCCTTGGACTTTTAGTGGCTCTGGGTTTTCACCTGCCAACTAACTTTCATATCACCTACAAAGTTCAAATCAACAAAGTTAGTGCCTGGTACCTAGACATATGGAGGCTTCACAGCACAGAGAGAGAGAATCTTCACCTCAGTGCTCTCTACTGTGCTTGTATAGGCATCCTGGAGTTTACATCTAACATCTTCTCTTGCACACACCTCTTCATACATTCAGTGTATAGGCAACCTCAGGTGTCTCCACATAGTGTTAACAACCAAAAAGCAGTTTCCACCTTCTGCCATGAGAGATGAACCAGTTGCTGCTGTTTCAGAGTGTTCAAGCTGCACATGGAATGCTAAGGACCCTGTGTGCCATATGGACTTTGCTCATTTTCCAAAGCTGAAAGGTGTGTTCAAAACTTGCAAGGTAATTATCACTGTAGATATTGTACTGATGGAAGCCTATTTAACCTAAGGTGTTTGAAGGCCCATACTAAGACTATAAACCATCTTGTCCAGGAGCTGCTTTATGCTGCTGACGCTGCCCTTGTTGCCCAGACAGAAGTAGCTCTGCAGTGTTTAACGTCCTGCTTTGCAGCTGCTGCTGAGCTTTTTGGGCTGGAAGTTAGTTTAAAGAAAACAGAAGTTTTATATCAAACTGCACCTCAGGTAGTCTTTCATCATCCTCATATCACCATTGGCAATTCAGAGCTTAGATCAGTCCAACAGTTTAATTCCCTAGGCAGCCTCATCTCCTCAGATGGTAAGATTGACAGAGAGATAGACAATAGGCTAGCAAAGGCATAGAGTGCTTTGGGAAAACTCTAGAAAAGAGTCTGGCAAAATATACACTTGAAGAAAAGTCCAAAGCTCAGTGTTTCTAGAGCCATTGTGCTCTCNGAGCCCTCCCTAGATCTTCGTTCGTGAAGCCTAGCCATGAATTATCACTGTAGGGACTGCAATTTTTAATAGAATTGATGAAAACAAAGGTAATATATTTCTCAGCATCTATTAATACATTTCCCCTCCTTATCCTCTCCTCACATGCCTGACATGCTATTGCAATTTTTTATTCAAAAACATACAGGGTTGTTCCTGTGTAATATAGTTCTGCAACCAAAAATGGGTGAGGAAAACCATGGTGACCCAAAGCAAAAGACTCATAAATGTGGAACAGAATGGAAAAACTACCAAAATACTGTTCTTATTTACCAAAGTGGACTGTGCTCCTGAAATGGCCAATGTCATCATGCCAGCAATTTCAGCAGCTTGTGTTGCTCCTGAATATGCTCTAGATAACATAATTGGTGCATCTGACTGGTGAGAAATTCTTTAGTCATTTTTCATTCCTAAGGAACTTGTGTTTCATTCCCCCCCTGGGCTTAACTTCACATTTTCACCTTCCTGTAATGCCACTTGCACACTTTGTCTGCTGGGTGGAAATTTGTTCTTTTATGGACAGCAGAGGCACTCACTCTATGGCTTTCAGTGGACTAAGGAATTCATGAATATGGCTCTTAGTTCTCTTGTCAGAGAATCAAGAAAAGATGCTGAAGGGGTTAAATACTTCTTTTTTAGCTTTCAGGGTAGCGGTCCCCGGTATCAACCTCCCAACATCCTCCTACCTTTCCTCAAACAATCAGTGGAATTATTCAGAATCCAAATAAAAACACAAACTTTCCTTTATTATTATTTTTTCTCACTGCAACAAATACTGAAATGCTTTGGTGCAGCCCTGCTCTTTGATTACTTTGAATTTCAATTTTGGTCATGTCAAAAATTATCACAAAGGTTTTTATGTTGTTTGGTTTTGTTTGGTTTTTTTTTGTTTGTTTGTTTATCTACATAGCTTTTAACCAAAATTACATTATAGCACACAAACACAGTCTTCTCTTTAAGGCACAACACATCATTATGCACATTCTGTTTGCCAAACTTATAAAAGACAATATTATAATAACCCTCACCCTCCCCTGCACCTCCTCCCCCCCCCCAAAAAAAATAAAGAAAGAAAAATTGCATCCACTTCCAAAATCAGCTGCTAATAAAGTCACAGTAAATTATTTTCACCAATAATTTACACAAATTACAGGTCTAGACAGGATTGTCATTATACAGTCTTGAGTGCATTCCAAGTCAGATTTTCTGGGTTAGGTAGGCTAAAGTCTGGTTCAAACCTCAGTGCTGAGAATATATCCCATGTTGAGGAATGTTGTTGAACATCACCTTGTTGGCTGGAAAAGGTGTGTTGGTGCTTTGCCAGTTTGAGTCCTTTGTTCACTCCTGTCAGGGCTCACTTGGTGTGTACCAGCAACCTCCACAGTTTCAATCCATTTAAAAACGTTGCATATATAAGACCATAGAGCTTCCTTTATGTAGCACTAATTCCATTCAGCAATCTGAATTCTTCCACTCGGAATTCTGAATTCCAAATATTTCTTCCTTTCTTAAGACAATTCATATGTGTACAGCCAGAGGCATCGAATCACACATAAAAATTCAGTGTACTTGAAATATATATATATTTATATATATAAAAGGATTGCCAACTTTAGAACACAGTTACAAATACTCTAGTTCCAGTGCTTGATGGAGAGCCAAGAGGTCCGAATGACTGGATATCCTCCAGAAAGGCATGTTGTGCTGTGTTTGTTAGAGGGGGGGAAAAGGTCAGGCAAGATGAACACTTGTGACACAGGCTGGCATATGACACACGATGCTAATCTGATTACCACCACATATTTTACACCACTGTGCTGCTGGATTGATTTTTGTTAGTAAGCTACTACTGACAAAAATCAGACCCAAAATAGATCTGAGCTTAAAGAGTTTTGACTGAAATGAAAATGATCTTTCTTAATAGTTTCTTTGGCAAGAGCCCGTTAGGTAGTAAGGGCTATTTACTTATTAGCATGCAAACCCATATGAAGGAATATTAATAGGAAATCCCTTTCTGCTCCACTTATTAGACTTTTCAAAATACCAGATGATCATTTCAAGGGCTCTAAGACTTTCATTAAAAAAGGCTTCACACACACTTTCAAACAGAGGTGAATTACATTTTTCTCCATCTAGACAGAAAAAGAGAAATCTCTTTGGATAAGAAAACAATAAAATGCTGGGTTTAAAAAAAAGATAATTTGTGTTGCAGATAGCATCAGTGTCTGTGAGATGCAGATATATGCTCTATTTTTCAGCAATTCATCAGAATAGAAAAAAAAAACCCCACATATTTTCATGTTGTGTTCAGATCTATTTGCAATGTGCTATATTCATCCATCTCTCTGTATTCTCTATCTATCCATGCAATATAGCCAATGTTATGGAAAAAAAAAAAGCATGCCAAACTGGGAAGTATGCAATCCAACCACCTTTGTTTAGCACAAACTATAAAAGACCCATCACCAGTACTGTACCTATATTAAGGAACCATTTGGAATGAGCATTTTTGGTTATTTTCATTTTTGTTTCCATTCCAGCTACAAAAGTAACAGGGCACTTTATTTTGCTACTCCTAACATCATGATAGTTACATCACTTGTGCTGTGATGAGGCAAGAGTTTTCAGTTTCTGCACACTTCCAAGGTTATACTGGGAAGTGTGGTGCAAATTACCAATTTCTTATCTTTCTGAATGTTGGTAAGCTCGTGAAATTTAGACTTGAATTATTATCACAAGAAAATTGAGTATTTCTAAAGAAACAGATCATTTTAGAAGCACAGGTTTGGTGCTCAATCTCTCTATTGTGTTCTTTTTCCTTTTGCAGATATGACTTTCTTGAAGCAAATTTTATGTTCATATGTGCTCCAGTAAACTACAGGTCTATGTTAGCAAAAAAAATTACACAGTCCTTAAGATTTTTTTCCACATTCTGGGGAACACTTCTCTTGAAACCTCACTGATTTTAACATCTAAGGAAAACCACCACCCAACCATCATGTCATTGTTTCTCTATACTGTTTATCTTTAATTTGCTGGAAGCTACTCAGACATTTTTTCTCCAATCATTTGCCATTTATTTTTAAAATAATCTTCCTTTATTTTTTCTTTTCCCAAACTGAAGTGAAGCAAATGCTAGAATCCAAATGGTTCATTTTACTCTAAGTTTGTAATCTCATCATGCTCTTGTTGCCTTGCATCTGGGAACTAAAATTATTTGTCATTCTGCCACTGTGCAACACTGACAGAAATGCAAACAGAAAGGCTTCCATTAGTATCACACCAACATTTCAGGAGACAGGTTACCTTTTTTGCTGCCTGTTCTTCTTCTACACCATCCCCAATTACAACATATACTACTTTTCTGCCAAACCTTTGCATTATTCGTTCAAAGCAACTTTCTTTTCCTGGAAGATAAATGAGATAAGAGTTCAGAGTGAAGTTACCTGATTAGCTGCATGTTCCTCATCTCGGCCATCTCCAATCACAACATAAGTTATGTTAGTGCCAAATCTGGACACTATACGCTCAAAACAGCTCTCTTTGCCTGAAAAACAATGCACTACTTATTCAAGCTATCCAGTGAGTTATGGTGAAGCCCTACAAAGGGTTATTGCAGTGGGAAGATATTGTAACCACTGTCTTGTAGAAGTTCCCAGCCTTGGGATTTAGAGCCCAAACTGGTAAGAAGCAATTAATTCCCTTAATGACACTAAGCTGTTCCAGGTAAAACTAAATCTCTTTCTTAATAGTCACAGGAAAGCCACTAAGATAAAGGAATTAGCAGCACTGCAAAAATGAATAGGTCAGTGAATGAGTCACTGAATTTAAATATTTCCTTATTATTGCAGGAATATTATTTGAAGGAAAACAGAAATTTTAATTCTAATGTATCTACAACGAGTGATGTAGCAATGGAAAAAACTGTTCAAAGAACAATGGAGAAACAAGATAAAATTGGACAGCAGGTTTACAGAATCACAGAATGGGCAGGTTGGAAGGGACCCCAAAGATCATCTAGTTCCAACCTCCCTGCACTGAGCAGGGATGCCAATCACTAGCCCAGGTCACCCAGGGCTGCATCCAGCCCGGCCTTGAACACTGCCAGGGATGGGGCAGCCACAACCTCTCTGGGCAACCTGTGCCAGTGCCTAACCACTCTCTGGGTAAAGAACTTCCTCATAATCTCCAGTCTAAATTTCCCCTCCTTCAGCTTATAACCATTCCCCTTTGTCCTATCACAATCTGACCACTTAAAAAGTCTCTCCCTTCTGTCCTATAATCCCGCTTTAGGTACTGGAAAACTGCTATAAGATCCCCTGGAAGCCTTCTCTTTTCNCATGACTCTCTGATAGCATCCTTCCAGCCATTTTCTTATCCATCGAACAGTCCACTCATCAAATCCACATCTCTCCAGTTTGGAGATGAGGATGTCATGAGGAACCATATCGAAGGCCTTACACAAGTCCAAGTAAATGACATCAGTCAGTCTCCCCTCATCAACTGCTGCAATCACTCCATCATAGAAGGCCACCAGATTGGTCAGGCATGACTTTCCCTTAGTGAATCCGTGTTGACTACTTAGGATCACCTCCTTATCTTGTATGTGCTTTAACATCCCTTCCATGACTATTCGCTCCATAACCTTCCCAGGCACAGAGGTGAGGCTCACTGGTCTGTAGTTCCCTGGGTCATCTTTTTTACCCTTTTAAAAAATGTTCCTGGGAGAACTTCATGAAGCATTTGGCTCTTTAGGAGAAATGTGGAAGCAAGCAGGCTAACAAGAACAAACAATTGAAAAGGACCAAGCAAAGTCATCTACCAATGTTCTCACTGACTGTACTGCAGGTTCAATTTTTACCAACAAGTGCTTGTTCTATCAATCCTAAAACTGTCCTAATACAATTATTCACTGTTTCCACAGGTGATCTCCATATTTAATTAACCCTTTCCATTAGGAAGGGTTTTTTTGACATGTGTCCTATTGCAAAGAAATCACACCTATTGTCACACCTCCCATCAACAGAGAGAAAGATTCTTTCTTTCCACAATAGCTTTTTACCTTGTTTGTTATGTCCATCCCCACGCCAGGCTTTTAGTCTCTTCTCACAAGTTCATGTAGGCACAGTCTGAAAATCCCTTGGGGTCTGCTGTGGCCCCTGGTGCCATAACTGTGCCCACAGCAGAGGGANTGACTTTTACATCTCTGATTCTTACTGCTCTCCTTTTGATTTTTTTTTTTCAGCTAGCCCATAAAAAAGGGCTTATGGTTAGGAAAAGCATTGTGTGGATTAACCACTGAGTGAGGACCAGATTTCAGATTTCAGTGCAATTGCAGTCCTGTGCTCAGCACAGTGCAGAGATCATTGAGATGAAAAGTAGAGAGAGAGCTTGTACCCAATAGAGTTTGCTGTGCTCCTGACAGCGGCCACACTGTTCCCAGAAGGAATTCCTGGTGCAGAATTACTTCGACAGGGCCTCCAGAGACCGTGCTTCACTTCACCACCCCCTTCTGTGCTGTCGGCACTATTAATGCTCCTTCCTTTGGTCCGAGTGCAAGCTCAGTGACTGACTCCAACATGTACAGGCTGTATGACAGATGACATTCATTCCAGAGGCTGCTTCAGTACCATGTTGTATTTGGGATACTTTGTGCCTTCACTTAAATGTTTGAAGTATTGGAGGTATTTCTGACTAGAGGACAGCTAGAGCTAACTAAAGGATGACTGGCGCAACAATTTTCCCTGGCACTGTTGGAATGTACATTGTTTTCTCATTTGTGAAAATCATTTAGGAAAATATATTGTAATGCTTCTGTCCATGATATGTCACACTCTATGCTATATGAAGTGTCATAGGAATAGAAATTAAGCATTCCTGAATTCAGAATTGGTCAAGCATGAAATCTGTCACAATTATCAGTCGTTGTAGGCTGCATCACATTCCACAGGAATGATGACTTGGTTTGGTTTACAAGAAAATTTGGGATGCAAACTCCAAAAAGCATGAATTGCCAAACTGTAATACACAAGAGGTGCATAGTTATCAACAGAATAGGGAAGTGCCCTTGTGGCATCCATCAACACAGGTTCTGTTGGTAACAGTTGTCACTACCATCACTGATGAACTATGCTTCCAGAAAAAGCTGATGAAGTTGTATGGAGCTGAAGGTCAGAGCAGAGACTATTTTGCTTAGACTTGAATTCTCAAAACACTTTTCTTCATTCTTTTGTGCACATTTTATGCTTTCTACACCATACTTAGGAGTTTCTTTTAATCTGTATGGGGACCTTTATTCCTTCAGGCATCACTGAAAATTAGCTGAATTTGCAATTTACTGACATAAACACTTCTGAACATCTGCAATGCCTAAATCTTATAACTAACCCTGTAGGTGTCAAGGAAGTGGCTTGGAATCCATTAAATATTGGTAAAAAAACATTGGTAATGCAGTGCAGTCAGAATGATGAAAGAATAATTTTCTTACCTATTTTGGTTGCACTGTAAATATTTTCAATAGGAAAAGCTCCTCCTAAGCTGTACAGCAGAACTTTTGCAAGTGCTGGGATAAGCTGGGTGGTTGTTACCAACACATTTACACAGTTACTCCTAAAATGAGAGAAATAGTTGAAGTTTAAATAGGTTAAAACCCAAATGCTGATGAGGTAAACCAGCTACAGAGACAATATTCAGGATTCCTCAACATTTATTTTCACTCACACAGCAATGCTGCTTAGCATCACTTGCAGAAAAATGTACATAAAACTTTTGGCAAAATCCTTTCAAAAACAGGCAGGCCTGATTTGTAGGAAATATTCCACACTCATCTATAAAACAGGTCCTTGAAGATGGATTCACTAAAATACAGACATTTTAGATCACCAACTATCTCCAAAGACAGGCATTCTAATGCTTTGAAAACATCATTTTCATGCTGGCAACTCCTTGGCAGTAGCTACCAGCCAAGTGAAAGTGTTAAGAGAAAGTGAAAAAAAAATCAGTTGTTACTCTTGTCTTGAGGGGATATAAGCAGCCAATAGACATTTCTGCACAATGCCATCATTTTCTTCATGTTTCAAAAGCAAGACTATTTCTGAGAAGAGGGAGAGATAAGATTAATCATGTTAATGAGCAAGCACCAAATGGTGAGGATGAACACTTGAATGAAGTTGTGCTAGCAGTTACACAATAGGAGACTCAGAGCCAGGCTATTTTAAGCTGGAACATGAGCATGACCACATGAACATGGAACAGAGAGCAAATTGCTGTGATTTTTCCTCCTGGCTCTTTCACAAACTCCAAGCAAGTTCTTAGGCTACGATTTTTGCCTTAATGTATCTCAATTTCCTGTCAGTAACATAAAGGTGATGTTGAGCTGCCTCATGGGGAGCTCCTAAAGATTTCTAGGTGGATAGTTCTTTGAAGAAAAGACAAAAGACTATTACTTAACAAGTCTGAGTAACTGATAACAGTTTTCCAGGCTCATCCACCAATGCTCAACTGGCCTCTAGCCTTCAATACCAATTACAGAAAAAATACAGAGCTAAACACAGCAAATCTTATTTTTGAAGTGCTTAAGATACTGTTAAATAAAAGAGTTCAAGATACTACAAAACTTCTTACATTTAAAATACGTTTTTGACATCTTTCCAGGTTTGTTCTTCCCACTTGATGCTAAGTCTTTTCCCAGACAGCAAGATGGTTTAACATTGTTCTTTTTTTATGGTTTAAACCCAGAATATTTGAGGATTTCTGATAAGATACATACTGCATGGCTGACTAAGCAGCAGCAGTGTTCACAGTTCTATTATTTCAAAGGAACGACACATTTTATGTCCTGTTACTAGGAACCCAGAGTTTTAACTCAGTTAAAACAGATTTTTGCTCTTCTGAAAACTTGGATATACACTTAAGCATACTGATTTGTCTCAAAGGACAGAATGAAAATGATTTTGTGTTCTGGGAACCATACAGGATTTAGGTAGCACTGTTAATAGGCACAAACACTGAAGGGCAGAACAGAGAGAGCTGGAGTTCAAGAGGATGCTGCCCAGAAGATAATAACTTAAAAGCTAGCTCAGAATTCTGCAATACTTTTTCAATACACACAGGGATATTTACCACATTTTAAAAGGTATTTCATACTATCTTTAGTAAATGCTGGAATCATTGAAAAATAAATCACTTCCCATGGAAATTTTCCTATGTCCTATTCAAAAGTCATACTAGATCTGTTGTGTTCTTCAAAGGCACTAACTTATTTGAACCTAAAATGTCAAAAAATAGCCATTACAAGTCCAAAACTGGAAAATTGTTTACAGTAGACTCAAATACATACCTTGTGCTGATAATTGATAATGATTTAAGTGCATTTGTTAGCCAGGAGTCTGTTAGAGCTTCAATCTCTGCTCTTAACTGTAACCATGCATCTCTTTTAGCAGGGCCCAGGAGTCCTTTTACATAAAAAAGCAAGGAAAGAAAAAAAAAATTAACTTCTGTATGAGCTGGAATGTATAGATTTTATGGTCATTGTTTCTATTTTAAATTCTACTAGAACTTGAGAAAAAAATCAAAGAGAAAATCTATTGTCTTCAAGGCTCAGTAAATAATTCTTTTTTTGTTTGTACTTCACTATATCAAGTAATGTCAGTGAGTATTGCAGATACTAATAATTAGTGGTCTGATTTTTTTGTTTAGTTGGTTTTTTACTACCTTTCAAAGTATGTCTTTCAGAAATACATCTTTCTTAAACCAACTCCTCACATACATCTTAGTCTTTAATTATCAGAGGTAGCAACAAGGAGATCCCTGCCTTTGGGATCATAGGCAGAGACACAAAATAAGACACTTCAGGATAAAATTGTCTTTGCAGTATCTGCATAGGTTTAAGCTTTCCCTGCTTATAACTCTGCACATAGGAGAACCTCAGGATACACAAAGGGAAATATATTTGTTTCCTGATGACTTGCTTTTCATGTCCTTTTGTAGTTAGTAACAACAGCTCCTATTGTAGTCCTGAAATGGCTGCACATCTTATGTTCTCATGTCTGAGTCCTTAAAAGCTACTTAAAATCTCCTTTTGGGTATAAATTGTCAGATTTTTAAAAATACTCAGAGCTTGTTGAATGTTGAGACATGAGTTCTTTGGTACAAAGCTATTTGAAACTTAGATTCAACCCTGGAAGAGCAGGGAAGCAGACTCCATGACCTTCAGTATCCCTTTTCTCTTTCACACCCTGTGTTCCTAAGAAGTGGTGATGAAACTCTTCAAAAATCTGCAATGAAGCAACCTAAAAATACCTAGTTTCATCTATCTAGCCTTCTGTTGCCTTTAACAGCTATTTTGAAATAAATAAATACCCATGATGTGGAGAATGAATGAAAAGAATTTCAGAAGCAGGATTCGTGGGAGAGAATAAAAACCTTAACACAATTCACCACATATCTGCATTCTGCCTTTGCAGCAATTCTTCCTCTTTAGTGTGTTTCTTCTTGGATTTAAGTTCTTACCAGTGTTAAGTTTTATGAAATTAAACAGTTTTAGAACCTTAGATGCATTAGGAGATATAAGAAAACACAGTAAACTTTTGGATAACACTGTTTCAAGAATTATTAATGTATAAAAACTCCATTCATGACACCAATAAAGGGCAAGGCAGGACAAGTGAAAGCCTACCATTTACTATCACCCTTTGGTCCTATTGCATCTTCCTGTAGCAAGTAAAGACTCTGAATTACTAAGAGAGAAAATATATATTCCAGATTCACATAATTTAGAAAATAATTCAAGTAATGCCTAATGCAATGTCCTTTGAAGCAGTACTGCTTCCCATTTCTAAGAGACTGCAGGAGTCACTAGAAGAACATCACACTGAATTTCAGGTTCCTTTGAAATAGTTTTTAGATGAGTTGCAAGAGCTCATGCTATAGAATGGGAGATTATCCACTTGGACTCCTTCCTGGTTGGATTGGCCTCATCTTATCCTCAGCTGGGGCTGTAACAATGCTTGAAGACTTGTAAGAGGAAATGGCCTCAGGTTGCACCAGTGGAAATCCAAGTTGAATATTAGGCAAAATTTCTTCCCTTGAGGTGATTTAAGTATTGGAACAGCCTGCCCAGGGAAGTGGTGGAGTTACCATCCCTAGAGATGTTCAAAAGCCATGTAGACATGGCAATGGGGTTTAGTGGCATGGTGGTGTTGGGTCAGCAGTCAGACCTGATGATCCTAGAGGTCTTTTCCAACCTTAATGTTTCTATGATTCTGTTCTTTGTTCACATAGTCTCTTCTTGAGGGAATCAGTTGGCACATTTCCCTCCTAAAAAGAGGGCTGGCTGTCTCTGCAAGTCACAAAGGACCCTACAGAACAAATCCTTTTAGTTCTGCTGTTTGATCTCCTACAAGCCTGCTGGCATGGACACAAGTGAGTCCATGAATTAAAACAGTAACAGGAAAGCTCTCAGCCCAAATGAGACTCAGATTTCTTGCTAACAAAATTAACTGTAAGTTACAGAGTCAAAGAAAGGGGCTAGTGGCACAGCAGAGTTTTTCTTGCATCCACTAGTGAGAACAGACTAGAAGGTACCCAGCAGAGAGTTTAGCAAACAGCACGTTTTTACCAACCAGCTCATGAAAATATAGGCTGGAAAAGGCCAGCCACAAGCAGTTTGTGCTGAGGAAACCATACAACCTCTTTCTTTGACTGACAGCATTTTTGAGGTAGAATAAGGGACTCAACCAATCAGTAAGGTAAGTATGGCCAAACTAGGTCTGAAGGAGAAAAATGGGCTCTGTGGAAGCTAAATGGAAGCCTGCATGGTTTCTCCATCTCTGTTTTTTTCTGCACAGCAGCACAATGTTGTCTCTGCCATTACAGTCAGTAGCTTCCAATAGCCCAAAGTCCAGCCACATCACTTTCCATTCATTCTGTGGCTTCCAAGGCACATTCCTTTGGCAGGAGTTCATCACCATTCAGTTTAAGCTGATCAGCATTCTAAATTGGTTCTGACAATCAAACTCACCTCCTATGTTGTTCTTGTAAGTATTATACAACTCTTTTACTCTTCTGTAACGGAAAGCCAGCTTCCTCATCCAGTCAACCCCTCCTCTTACACCTGTTGGCAGACAAAGGTTTGCACTACTTGCAGCTGCATGGAAGCCATCAGTTGCAAAACTGTAGGTACTGCAAACACCCAAAATACAGTAAAAATAAATACAATGTATTCCTGTAAAAATGCTCAATTTATTTAATCTTTAAAAAAGATAAAAAGAAGAAGAAACAATATTATATCTCACCTTAGGTCTTGTCCATTATCATCAGAAGATACATCATCTATATGAACTTGATCACATTCCTGTTGAGGAAAAAAAACCCAAATGATAAATGCTAAGTGTGCTGACCATACACCTTGCACAGCTGTTGAGGAAATGATTGGTGCAGGCCACTAACGGCACCAGAAGATGGCGCTAGATGTACACCTGCAGCTTCCTATCCCCATCAAGTGCCCTCAAGTAACACAATCTTCAACTCCTCCACTGTGGAAATTATTAGTTAAAGCAGGCCCTTTAGAAAAGTGATGTGTAATTTTAGTGAGAATGTCGATTAAGGTTATTTTAATTGATAAACCTTAACATTTTCAAGTCTCACTTATAGTCTCTTTAGCAGATGGAGAGAGGTTCTTCTCCCTCTCTACTCTGCCCTGGTGAGGCCTCCCCTNATTCCAAAAGCACCTAAACCTTATTTCCACACTTCCTAAAAGCTAGTGATGATGAACCTCAACTGTCATAAAACTTATGCTAAGTTTCCAGCAGTCTGGATGCTTAGATTCTTTTATCCAAATGCCTTTGGCTGGAAAATCACAGATAATCAAACAGTCCTGGAGAACTTCATTAGTGAACTGAGGTTCCCTGGAAAACTAAACTTCCCTTCAAGCTGGTTTTATAATTGGATAGTTATCAAATATCCTTTTCTGCAAAGTGGTTACAGCAGAAAGGTAGGAACATGTGGGAGAAGCACAAAAAAATAAGTCAAGCCATCATGCAACAGTAAATATTGAGCAGGCATGGCATTGTTGTTTTCTGTAGTTACTAGAACTAACATCTTAATTGGAAGATGCACCTGAAATTCCATGTCTGGAGATTTGACCTTCCTGTATACAAGAGATTTAAAAATATTTAAAATAGCTGATTAACATAATCTATGAAAAAGTTCAAGGACAGATATAAAATTAATCCTCAACTAATGTTTTCTGATAATTTCATCTCATCATTAAGACAAAATGAGGCTGAGCTTTCAAAATGCCAACAGCTCTGTGCCTCAAATAAAAAGTCATCTGAGCCACCTCTGTCAAATAAAGTTGCTGACAAGCAGCACTTCATTCAGGCTCTGTGTCACATGCAGGAATACACAGTTCTCAGTTTCCAATCTCACTCTTGTACTAAATTGTCCTGTTAAAGGATAAACCCCAACAGAGGAGTTATTTCCAAATCACTACAAGTTCCTTAAGTGAATTTGGGGAATTACCATGTCTACTTTCTATTTTGTTTGCTTTGCACTTAATGAAAACTTAATCAGATTTTTACCCTCACGAAGTTGTTGAAAAAAAAATAAATCAGCAATTTTCATGTCTGAGGAGATTATCTCGAGCTGTAGAATATATTAAAAGCTCCTTTTGCATGTAAATAGCAGATGAAAAGAGAGAGAAAAGAGGAAGTTGCATCTGAAATAAAAGATTCATTTCTTTATCCTTATTTATTATTTACACTCCACAAAAAACTGCAACTATAGTCCACCTAGTGTAGGGCAAAAACTCAAAAATCAGACAGAAAGTCCCACTGGGAAAAATTCTAACTCTGTATTTTGCATTATCTGAGCAATATTTGGCTTTCTCATCACCTTCACAGATTTCCCTAGAAATGGTTAAAGTGTAAGATAATTTAAGAAGTTTTAAAATCAATCTCTGAATTTGAAGGTTTGGTAATTAAATGGAGAGCAGTAATTAAATGGATAAAAAGCAGTGTCTGCTCCTGTTCAGCTTTTGTTAAGCCTTTCAGCTTCACTGTTCCAGCCTTGAAAATTCCAGATAACTCTTCGACTGCTAATTTCATTATTAAGATGAGTGGGTGGCAAAGGCTCAGCTGTTTACTTTTTTTTTTATCTCACAGTTTGTTCATTGACTCCAGGACAAGGAGACAAGTGGAACATGTAGTTTTCTGATTACTTGTCCCTGCAAGAAGGTTGTTAAGTTTATAAGGGGATCAAACCCAACAGCATTCTCCAGCATCCTCCTTTTCCTCCTTCACATTCTCCTCTCAGATCTATGGCTCCTCTCAACATAGTGCCAATACACATTTGCTGACCAACAACAAACTTATGTGCCCACCACTCCTTGCTTCATCTTATCTTGTTTTCTTATCTATTTCAGCAATTTTTACATGTTACAAATTCACTTCTATGGTATGAAAAAAAATTCTGGAAAAGAAAAGGAAAAAAAAACAGGTTTGAGAAGATTTGAGATAGTTCTCTACTTTTCCCCAAAGAAACAGGAAACTGGTGGCACAACACAACATCTTGAGTTTGCTGGTAAAAGATATGAAACAGTTGGAAGGAGGAAGGAAAAGATAGGAGGATGCCCATGAGGCAGCAATGTGCCCTTGTGGCCAAGAGGCCAATGGCATCCTAGGATGCATTAAGAGGAGCGTGGCCAGCAGAGCCAGAGAGGTTCTTCTCCCTTCTCNCAAGCTCTCTGTGACTTCAGATATTCAGCTAAAATACTTTTCCCATCAGTTCTATTAATGGCTACACTCAAGTCACAGTATCTCACTGGCAGTGCAAAGTCAAAACTAAGAAAGATAAAATCTATTTATTCCCTATTACTGAGAGTACAGGAAATACAATAAGTGGCTTTTGCTTAAAGCAATACTAATTTAAATTATATCTGACTGCAGTCAATTATTTGCAGCACTTTTTAGAGCCTGAAAATTTGAATGTACAGAATCAACAAATCATCCATAAAAAATTCTCCTCCTGGAATGGACAGTTATTTTATTCTCCAGTAAAAACACTGACTGAACACACTGAACAAAAAATGTTATTACTGAGGGGATATTCAGCACTCTGTTTTCTCAGGCCACACAGAACATCCTTTTTTATGTATATGCCTCAGATTCTGTTAGAACTAGTTTGACCTACCTCCTACATTCTGAGACTTACCTAAATTCTAATTTTTATTTCTCATTTCTATTTCTAATGAGGAAGAAAAAAAAAAAGACAAAATCTTATTTAAAATATGGTAGGATTATCATAAAAGTGGAAATGTAATCCAGTATGTTTGCAATAAATACTCTTTTTTCTTCATTGTCCTGAGAGTGAAGGGTGATAATGGAGTTGGAAAATTCACATCCAAATTCCTGCTTGTAGAATCAGGGTGGAGAGGTGGTGGTGGGTGGTTTTGTGCATATATGCCCTTCCAACATTTCTAAAAGCTGTCTTAAAATCAGTACTGAGTTAGTGAAAAAAACTTAATTTGATTGCTTACCTAGCTGAGAACAGAGCAGATTAACCTGGATATTATTGCAGACCGAGTCCTGTCTCTAAGAATTGTTTAGGCACATGAACTTTCAAGAGCAAGAGACTCCTCTTGTAATGGCAAAACACCAACTGCCCTCCCAAGTGATACTTCTCAAGCTAGCTAAAATTTATACACTGAGAATGAAATAGCTGGAGAACAGCCTAGCCTGAAACAAAAGTGCATCTTGGCTGATTAGAACATGGGTTACTGGGTCAGCAGGGAACATCTCAGCAGATTGGAATTTCTGCATCAGCAGTCACTGTAGTGAGAGAGATTTGCATAGAGGAAGGAAAACTTTATTTTTCTACGTGATACCTTTCAATAACTTGCTTATTATTATTAGACCCTGGTATGTGGTGTTTGCAGTCAAGAAAGGAAGGGAAAGAAGAGAGCTTAGAGGATATCATGACTAGACTTAATACACAGGAGTGGATGTTCATTAGTATACTACAGTTGTTCTGTCTAGAGCCACGAGGTTCATTGTGGGTTGATGATGAAAGCAAGACAGAAGGTATGGGAACTGATGGCTCAGCATTCAAAAAGGGATGATGAAAAGGATCAGTAATCTAACTAGTGAATAAAGGCCTATCTCACTCCTCCAATAAGAACTGAAGGTCTTGTGGCCTGTTGGCCATAACCATCAGCAGCTCAGCGCTAACCTCCCCGCTCCTGTGAGAGGATGGAGAGAGGAAGATTGATGGAGAGAGAAGAGGAGATGAGAGAGACACTCCAAGATGGAATTCATTACACAGTTATCATGCAGATGATGCACTGTAATATTGAGTGATAGCCATGTGTTTTGTAAACATTTTCACACAGACAAATTTATTCATCTGCATATTAGAGGATACCGATCTTTGAATTTACAAAGACAAAGCTCAGTGTTTCTAGAGCCATTGTGCTGTCTACTCTTTTCTATGGTTCCCAAGCATGGCTCATCTATCGCCACCACCTACGACTCTTGGAGCGCTTCCAGCAGCGCTGTCTCCGGACAATCCTAAACATCCATTGGACAGATGATGGGACTAATCCGTCTGTCCTAGAACAAGCAGCAATTCCAAGCCTTGAGGCCATGCTGCTGAGAACGCAGCTGCGTTGGGCAGCTCACGGCTCCAGGATGAAGAACTCCTGCCTGCCTAAGATCATGCTCTATGGGCAACTTGCCCCTGGCTGTGGCAAGAGAGGAGCCCCGAAGAGGAGATGCAAGGACTCCCTGAAACAACAGCTCAGCCTTGGCCATATTGCTCCCCTGAACTGCTCTCCTCTGGCCTCCACTCAGCAGCTCTGCACACACACTAGTTTGAATGCCGCCCATGGTTTGGAGCAGGCACGCAGGATCACTCTGGAGGAGAAAAGACAGCGTAGAAAGAATCGTGTCTTGCAGCTTCTACCTCCTGAGGAGTCCTTGTGCTGTGCCTTTTGCAAGCGCTCTTGTCTGTCCCAAATTGGCCTTTGCAGCCAGCAGAGCTTGGAAAAAGCGCTTGGGAAGAGCATGGATGGAGCCCTCCCTGGAGCTTTGCTCACGAAGCGTAGCCATGATGATGAGAGGATACCTCTATGCAGTTTGGCATAGGATGTAATGAGATTATATCTGATTTGCTAAGAAGATAAAAACCTGTTGTTCTTCTTGCATATGCCAGAACGTGTGCATACGCTTATTTTAGAAGGAGAAGTTTGAAATGTTGGTAATCTTACAAGAGTTGGTTTTGAAACTAAGATGAATTCTGGGCTAGAACATACTTAACTGCATATAGAAACTAGTTATAATCAAATCAAATTCACTGAGTTATAAGATTCTCCAAGAAGGTCTCCAAGTTATATTTTTTGATTTATCTAAAACTGAGAACTGTTTGGATACTGTTCAAGCTCTGCAATGAGCTGGAGTGTGAATTTTTGGACAGGATATTAAAACCACCCTATGAAAAATACACAAAATGTGATAATCCATCAATGACAGCTGAACCTGAGATATACACAGAAAATAAATAATAAAAGGAATGAATCTTTAACGACTATAAATGAGGTCTGAAAGAGATGACAAAGAAAACCAGAGCCTGGTATCTTCTGCTTTTCTTATTGTCTACAGTCAACAAAGGAACAAAATAGTGCACACCAGAAAAATCAATGTCCAGTGAATGTAAAAATCTCACTTATCCTCATTATTTCTATTTATGTATCAGACACCTTTCTCTAGCATTTTAAACAAAACCTCAAATTCTTCCAACTGTGACAAATTATCTGTCCAGAGAGGGAAATCTGGGATCTGAGTAAGAAAACAACTGATTTAGAAAGGGGAAGGTCTGATAAGCCCCATAGTTTAAGAACTGTTTTTCTCCTCCTGTCTTTTGACACACGTAGTTGTGAGACTGTCACTTTCTACATTAACAGATCCAGACTCCCAGAGTGAAATGAAAAGTCAGTGAAGCTCAGCTGTCCAGCCTGCTTCCCACACTGCTGTCCCTGTGGCAGTCCATCTGTGTGCTTCTGACAGGTGAGCAGTCCACAGTGGTCACTCACTCCCTAGGAAAAGATGTTTCCCTTTTCTGACCAGATGCCATACTGCACACCCTGAGTAAATCATGACAAAACATGTAGTCATCTTGTTACTTCAGGAAGAGACATCACTGCTGAGTACATCTCTCACAGTCTCAGCTCTCTGATGCTGCAGGCTTTGAGCAAGAAAGGAGGGCCTGTGGCCAGAAGGCTACTCGGATGAAGAGAAAAGCATAGTCTCTTGTGGTCAGATGATGGCACCCACTGAGAGTGAGGAAAGAAAGAATGGGAGGCAGATATATCCTCTTTCTGGAAATGACTGCAGACAGCTCTAAATCCATGGGAACTGAAAAGATGAGCATAGGGCAAAGAAAGGAAAGGGTAGTCTGCAGATTCTCTCTGTCACCCAGTTTCATGGAAGGACTCCAGTGCCACCGGATGTCACTGCCACCTGGCTAGCTTCCCTCTGCTTAGACAAACCCAAAGTCTAAACAGCCAGAAAACATCACAGACAACAAACAATACTGCACAGCAAAACCATTAAGGTTAAAAACACAGGAGTAATGGTGTTTATGTTCTTTTGATTCTTACCTCTAAATCATTAAAAAATAAATGCGTGTCAGCAAGGTTAAAAATCATTTCTTCCATTCGCAGTCCAAGGGTCACTGCCATTGGTGGATCCTTAAAAAACAGAAAGCAAGGTTAACTACTTAAATACTTGTAAATTATATTCCTTTTAAAACTGCTATAACCTCTTCTGAGTAATTAACACTGAGAGAAATTTCTCTAAAATCCTTTCAATATTAAGCTACATATTTGTGGGCAGAAAAAAGCTGAGTCATGGAAGAATAATTAATTATTCTGACCCAATGCACTGAATTGGCAGCAGAGGCAGGAATGAAGTTACCTCCTGTGACACCCAATCCACTACACAATTCCTCTCATCTCCTGGCTCTTCTTCCCAATTTTTGGGTACACAGAAGTCCTCACCAAGGTCATGTTAAACTGGACTAGGAAAGGTAGACATCTCTACCAAATGATTACTTTAGAAGCACTTATCCTACACTGTGATGGGAAGGTGTGATTTAAGAGGGCTTTTTAGTTTATAATGTCTCTGCTTTATAAAAATAGAAAAGGTAGACTGAACTTAATACCCACTTCCCCAAAACTGAATTTCACTTTGAATAAATCATCACTGCTTTTGCCTAAATTTAGGCCTACATCACTTCTTTTCCATACTTTCTGTTGCTCCAGTTTGTATCTTCAAATTTTATACTTGGTCCTTTTCCATCTCAATATTTATTCTTCTTCCATGCAGGCATTCACTGATGAAATTCCAGGCTCTCCTTTATGATTTTATCACAGGTATTCATTCATCATAATGCCTGGAAGTGTTCTTCTAAGTCTTCTTCAACATGCCTACAAACTAAGGCACAGTTCCTTGGGTGGTCCAGAGGAATGGAAAAGCACTTGTAAGTTTGTTTGTTTGCCACAGATCATCCCTTCATTTCTGAGGAAATACAGGATCCCTGTCCCTGGATAAGATTCATTCAAAATGTTGCTTTTGTTCATAGGTCAGCCTGCACACTATTGAATCACTCTACCTCAGCAAGATACCACAAATTAGCCATCTGCAATAATAGTTTGCCTGAGAGCATTTAGTGTATAGTAAATGTGAGCTAAATAATTTAACTTTGCTGGGCTTGCTAGGAAAGAGATTCAGCCAATTTGCATTTTGTTTCAGAATGAGAAAGCACATGGCTAGGTTCTTGATGCTTTGCTGACACCTGGTAACTAGTTTTATCACTGCCTTAATCACCTGCAGGAGCTTGTGGGGTTCAGTTAACTTTTTTATGCATACTGCAATGGACTTTTAAAATAGATGAGATCCTCTTCATTAAAGTAAGAAAAAAAAAATAAATCTGTATTTTGTCATTTAAACTCTAACTGACACTAGGGAAGTTTTCAGAAATCCCTTCTTAAATACTCTGAGATTAAAAGTCTGAAAGTTTACCAGCATCTGGCAACAAAATCACACAAAGCCTCAAATGATCATTTGTTAATATTAGGATCAAAGGGTTCCCAAGCAGGATCAGAAGTCTGCTACTCCAGGGCTTTGCAATGACAGAATAAAAGATGGCTTCTGCCCTCAGGCACTTAACATCTAATGGTAAAATCTGAAATGTACACATATTTTGACCCTTGCTCATGAAAGAGTCAGACTTGAAGGGGAGAATAGTGTACAAGAAATTTTAATGATCCAAAGTCAGACCCAGTTCTCTGGTGGTGACAGGAAATAGTCTTATGTTGACCCTTGAACTGGTCTAGACTACCTTTCAGAAGCAAAAATCAAATGCAGTGCCTAGTAACATAACTGCATGCCCTCCATCTCCTGCAGTCATGTTCACTAGATCCCAAAGTCAGATGGCTGAAGGCAGCAGCAAGTGCCAAGGTCAGTTTTCCAAGCAGATGATGAAGGAACACACGTTAGCAGATTTGCAAGAACTCATGGAAGATACTTGGAACACAAATCATCCAAATACTCTGACCTCATGAGATTCCTCATCAAGCTGTAATGCTTTTATAAAAATGTCATCACATATAAACATGTGTTCCTCTCCTTTCTCTTCTGTGCACAGTAAATTATACATTTTTCTTCTTAGCTACAATATCACAAGGAGTATTTGCAATATGCTTCTTTACTACAAACACCAAGGCATCTGCATAACTTTATGCACAGGTGGTAACTCATTATTATTTATGTGAGTTCAGTTATTCACTGGAGTGCTTCCAAGACTGGAATCTCAGGCTTTGATTCTCAGCCTTTTCTGTCCCCTTTCTGAGTAGAAGCAGTCTTAAAAGAGGAAATTTGCAATACCATATTCCATTATAATCCAATTTATTTTTACTGAAACTACTAACTATGTTTCACAATTTCCTGCCTTGCCTAGTAGAGTTGAAAGATGTAAATGTGACAAAGCTTTTATGATTTTCTTATTAGTAGCATTTTCATAACCAACTCTGCCTGACTTTATTACTGTTAAAATGAGATTTCCTGCATTCCTATTTTGACAAAAGCATGCATAGGATATTCTAGGTACTACATGTAAAATAAAATAAAGCAAAGAGAATTCCTTTCAGCTTAGCATGAAACCAGCCTGGGATCTCCCCATTACAACTTCTGCTAAGAAAAGTCACTGGTATTAAATCCTTCCTTTAATAAATTGCCCCAAATTTGTGCTGCAACTGTTTAGTAAGAACTACACATCATGTCCCAGCTCTTGCCATGTTAAGTTCATTCTTCCACACACAAAAAGAGACTAAGAAAGCAGATTTGTCAGGGTCTTGGGGTTTTATAACGTTTGCACAATGTGCAGGAGCATCCCAATTGTTGTTTTACTGTCTTTGAACTTGAACTTGCAGACTGCCTCAAGTGGCATAAAGAACTGAGTGCTGAAAAGAAAGCAAGAAACGTGCAGCTGATACAGGTTTGAGCACAGCAAAATGAGAAATTAAATAAGAGGCAGGCTGAACTTTTGCCAAAATGGTCTATTGTGCTGCTCTGCAGAAGCATACATAAATAAGGAAACAATAACAACACTGAAAAATAAATCTGGAAGTTTTCCCCACATAATTTGCAGAATAAAAGACCACCACTTTGGCCCTCAGAGGCATGATTTTAGCCAGTTATCATTAGCATGCAAAAGAATCAAGACCAGTTACAACACCTCTATATACCAAAATACAAATTACTTTGGTTCCACTAGGATGAAAGCACTAAACTGGAGCCAGACTGTCTGCCTGTGGACTTCTGTACTAGACTGGTCCATCCACTAGAATGCCTCCTGGGAGACTAGATAAAAATACCCTGGGAGGACCAATATTTAAATATTTTAACCAAGAGGAAAGTGACTGGAATAATACCCCAAAACCTCAGTCTCCATTACTGGAAGATATCTATTTAATATTAACTTGGAAGGTCAAGTTTCAGCACAAGATGTCCAAATCATTTAATTTCTTGGGAAAAAAAAATACAAACACATCAAACTGGTTTGTATAAAACTTGAGAAAACAAAGAGACTGTCACATAGATCCATTGTGGCAGCAATTGGTATGCATGAAGCCTTAAAAATAAGCAAGAAAGCAATCAAAATAGAAGAATAATATTGTATGAACAGGCTTACAACAAACTCAACCTGCAGAAAAAGTAGAAATGCTTAAGTTAAGTATTAATATTCTTAGGTTAAAGATACTTCCCTATTTTATGTATGAATCTCAGATTTTTCAGCTCTCACTCTCTCATAGGGGACACTTGATCCCAGGAGAGCTTCAGGTGGCTGGCAAGGGAGGAAGAGAATACATCTCTTCTTAACAACCATCTCTGGTAGCTGATGAAGGAAAGCTCACATACTCCACAGGAAGTTTCTGTTCCACACTCCATACAAAGAGGTAGGCAAATGGACTCAAGAGCTCTCAGACAATGAGGGAGAGAATGGAGAGGACAACTGGAGGTCATAAGAGTCACTCTGTTAGCAGAGGTGGACAAAAGCATATTTATGAGTGAATTTAGGAATGTCATCATGGGTGCTAACGCTGACAAAGTATTTCTGTTTAATGACTGGACAAGCAGAGTAAGCAATAAGAAGTTTCTGAGCCCTTTCCAGAGAACTGTACAAGGTTAATGTGACCTCCTCAACAACCTTCTGTCATTGGCAATGCTATCAAAATGTCCAAATGTGATCATCAAGTGTGGATTTGTTTTGATTTCTGCACTTGGAGATCACATTCTCCCCCTTCTAAGGGGACTTAAATTCTTTTTTTAATCACAGCATTCATCTGGGTCATCCTTGCTCTCTGGATTGACCTGGGAAAAATAGATAAAATATAAATGCTCAGAGGTAGAAAAAACTCCAGCTGAATCAGCCTTAAATCAGCAAGAATAACTGGAATGCAATGGAACAAAGAATACACACTGTTCACAGGGAATAAGAATGTACCTCATAAACTTTTAACAGTTGATGACATCTCCTAACACATGTCCTGTCACATCAACAAATCCTCACCTCAGAGCTCAGCATTGTAGAAAACTATCTGCCAACTGGTGCTCAGCTGCAAAAACCATCACCAGCCACACAGGTCATAAAATAACAGCTCAAATGCCAATGTTCATAATTTGCTACTGCAGTAAATAATTAAAAATAGAAATGTATTAGTTTTATGAAGTATGAAGCAGATGAGCAAACAAGCTGAGCAGTGCTCAGCTCTTAGTGCTGAGAGGCAGCATGCCCTCCCTGAACCCTAACAGAGGTGTAGTGGAGTTTTGTTTTCTTTTATCATGTTAGCTCTGACCAGCCCAATAAAATAACCACTAAACCAAAAGTCAGACAGAAACACTCACAAGTAGAAAACAGTAAGCCACAGAATATTCCTCTGAGTAAGTTTTATATTTTAATTATCAAAGTGGTGCACTGACCATCTGGCTAAATCTCTCCCACTTAAGTGGAGCTTAAAGTTATACTCTACAGGTGCCCAAATAAACAGCAATTTGCCCTTTGTTTAAAATGAGATGCTTGCAGCTGCACCCACCAAGTTAAATCTTCCAGCAAAATCATTAGTTTTGTTTTTAACATGGTTATTATAACAGCCCTATAGAATTCTGTTCCTAGATCTTCGGTCGCGAAGCCTAGCCATGATGATGATGATAATTCTGATATCAAATACAAAGTGCTAGACAAGGATATACCAAGGAGAGTGTCCATTCTTCAGAAATACTATCAATCATAGAATCATAGAACAGTTACAGCTGGAAGAGACCTTGAAGATCATGAGTGGAGCCTTTGTCCTAGCCCTAGCAACCTGCTAAATGATGCCTCCCAGTGCAACACCTACCTATGTCTTAAACACCTCCAGGGATGGTGACTCAAGCACCTCCCTGGGCAGCCTGTTCCAATGGCTGACAACCCTTGCAGCAAAGAAATTCTTCCTAATATCTAGTCTGAACCTCCCCTGGTGCAATTTCCATCCATTTCCCCTTGTCCTATCACTCTCCACTAGGGAGAACAGACCAGTCCCTGCCTCTCTACAACCTCCCTTCAGGTAGTTATAGAGAGTGATGATGTCTCCCCTCAACCTTCTCAATCCTCACATGTAAGTCAAGAATCTGTTGCTCTCCTGACAAACACATGACCTGAAACTCACCTAGTGGATTCAGGCCTTCCCTCTGCCACTAAATGCCTTCCATCACCAATGGGGATGTGGCTTTTTCTTGCCTTTCTTCCTCTTTTACTCCAACCACTCAGGCACAGTCAGAAAATCCCTTGTGGTCTCCTGTGGCCCCTGGTGCGATAACTGTGCCAACAGCAGAGGGAGCATTAAACTCATTGCCCACGGGANTTCCAACCACTTGTTAAACTGTAGAAATCTTTTGAAATAGAAACTGTCTCCTGGTTTGTCTCAAGCATTCCTGCACTTATCACAGAATCATTAAGGTTGGAAGAGACCTCTAAGATCTCAAGTCCAACCATCGACCTATCACCACCCCTTCCACTTGGCCATAACAGTGTGCTGGCCAGATTCACATGCTGCAGTGGATGAAGTGAGTACACTTGGCATTAGAAGATGCTTTCCCTTAAAGCAGTGTTCACATTAAAGACTCACTAATCTCATTTAGACTATTTAAATATGGGGGAAAACACTGCTTTTCCTTTGATTTTGTTTTTGTGGTTTCTTTTTCAGGAGTAACCTAGTTAAGTTATACAAAATGGGCTTACAAAAGACACATGGAAGAACACAGTATGCACAACTGAGCATCTGTGTAACATTACACACCTTGATTATTTTTTAAAATCAGACAGAAAACACCTAAGTTTGTGAGCCATAAAATGTGTCCTAATTTTACAACTTTGTATTAAAGTTGACTCGGACTTGAGCCACATATTCTGTGAGATGGCTTAGGAGATGTAAACACCCTAAGGGAACAATCCAAAGAGAATGAAAGGAATGACTGCCTCACTGGGGTAAATCAGCAAATTTTGTGGCAGTCTGTGGGCTACACTCAAAAGAGATATAAATGCTCATTTTCAGCTAGGTTTCTCCCCTGGTTTGATAACTGTAAGTTAGAAATGGTTCTGACAATGTCACTGTTGTTCCAGTGTTTGAAAAACAGCAGAAGAGGTAGTCTTTGACAGAGTACTGAAATGTGCTCTGATCTGGCACTGTGAAGCTGCAAAACAAGCAAGGCTGTGTTTTACAGGACATGAGTAACTACCCTTATCTCAGCATTCCAAAAATTCAGAGTTTTCTCTGGGCCTGTGTGCTTTCCTATTAGCTTTCTCTTTTAATAACTACAAACAGCTGTCTCAAAACATGTAAGACTGACCCATCTGTGGTTATAATCCACAGGTTCTGGCTTTGGACACTTCTAACCCACTGGCTGGGGACGTGGGTGTGGAAAGCATTTCTCTAATATACTGTTTCTCACATCCTTTTCTTGAGCCTCTGATTCTGTCTGGGATAAAAAGGCAGGAAATTTAAGCTAAAGAAGCCCTTCATCTGACATAGTATGGCTTTGTTCTCCAAAAGAAATATCTTGAATGGCACAAAACCTGGAAAATCTACATCCAAGTATGTACACACCAACATTCTCCCTGTCTGTTTTTTCCCTTCCCTACATTTTCCCTAAATTTTGTTTTATCCAGGCATTGATCTCTACCCTTGCCAGCAGCCTACTCCTGCTACATAATGGTCTTCCCACTAGTTCGTTTTGCCCTTGCCTGAACACCATTCCCTGGGTTCCCACCACAAGCCCAGCAGAGCTTGCTGCTGATCAGCAGGAGAATTCCTGGTCCTATAGGCTACAACTACCTCTCTCTGCCTCCCTCACTATTCCTCCTGCTCTCCTGCTTGCTGTTCCATGACCTGAACTCCTTTTGGATCTCACTGGAGGGGAGAGGATACATACAACTGTCTGCTTGGAAAGGGATTCACTCCCCAGCATTACTCATCCCAGAGCCAGCCAAGGGAACCAAAGATTCAGTGGAAAAGCTGGGGAGTCAAAGAATAACATCTGCAGCTGGTGCTGAAACAGGTCAGTCTCTTACTCACTCATCCTGATTCATCTATTTCCTTGTAAAGTCACACACCTCTTCAGTATATTTCTTATTTCTTCTACACATCCAGATAAATGCCAGTTATTTCCATTCGCCTACTTCATCTAATAATCTCCCTGCAACATCTCTTCCAATGGATCTCAGAAACCTCATCCTTGTTCCTCTCTAAACTCTTCCCTCATTTACAGCACCTGCTTCAGTCCTGCCTCGTATATTGCACCTAGAGGCTGGGTCTCATTTCTTTCCTTGACCTTTTCACATTGATCCTTTGAAAACAGGGTTTACTGTCCACTTTTCCCTCTAACTTCACCCAAGGCATGAGGAACACAGAAGGTGAAAATCATGTACATGTGGCAGGGCAGACAGCTCTGCCAGAGGGAATGGATGCAGAGCTGATGGCTCACATACCTTGCCATACTTCTGCGCGTAGGATCCTGTCAGCAGCGAATGAAAAACTATGATGGTTTCATCCAAATCCCAAACAAACACACGCTGAAAACAGAAATGGGGATAATATCATTAAACAAATAACATCAAAGTCCCACCACTATCCCACCCAAGAGGGCTAAAAGTCAACTGAGCCCTAAAGTTTAATTAGGCACTTAGTTGCGCAGGCTTTCTCTAAAAACCAGCAAGAGTAGTAAAATGCCAAGAGAGGAACTTTTGAACTCTTAAACCATTTCTTATTTGTCCTCTAAAAAGCTTTTTAAGAAAAGCTGTATAACACAGATTTCAGAAATGTGATGGGGGGTCAAACATAACTGTTAACTTAAGGATAAATAGAACTTTCAGATACTTCTCTGCAATTCTTATTGGTTCAAGGTTTTTCTTTATTTTTACTGTATAGTTAAAATTAAACCTTGGGTAAAAGTGCTATATGTCACACAGAATTTAAGTAAGATTGTAGGATAAAATGGATTAGCCTAACTCAAAAATAAAGAAAAAAAAAGCAACTCCATCTGCTGACAAGGGTTTCATTTTCACCACTAAACTAAAAAAGAGACTGAAAACCCCAGATGCAAGAAGTTAAGAGTCTTTTTACCGGAAAGGTAAAACCTTTGAAAAGCAACACAATTGTTAAGTTACTGTATAAAAGCAATGACACCTACATTGAGTGCCTAGCACTGCAGCCCACTCTGCCATCCCAGGAGCAGCTGTGTGACTAGACAAGTCCTAATAATAATCTTGTCCTCTGCTGTACCCAGAGCTGGTCATTGAAGGTAGAGCAGTGGGGCTGGCCAGGGCTGCTCACTCCCAGTGCTGGTCTGGAGCAGAGAACACACTGCACTGGTGAGCAGCATGTTGCCCTGTGCCAGAGCTGGAGTGTTTTCACACACACAGGCACTCTGCTTCCTCCTCCTGCCACTGCTAATACAGGAGTAATAAGACTATAACTGCTAAGAGGTCACCTGTGTTTTAAATCATCACCTCATATGTTAGGCAGATATATTTCTTCACGAAGGCACTGATCTTGCACATAGTCAAGTACAGCCACAACTTCACAGAATCATTAAGGTTGAAAGAGACCTCTAAGATCATCACTAAGGTAAGATGCCTCATTGAAATCCACTGACAAGCACAAGGACAAACTGTGCATAAGTATTTGAAAGGTTATGGGCAAACGATCCTGCAGATTTACATTGCATTCATAAATACATGTCACCCATCTCAGCAATCTATTTGAGATTTTCTAGTCATAAAACTAAAAGAAAATGTGACAACTTTGAATACAGAAGCCTCACAGTTCTGTGCTTGTAAGAAACTGAAAGACATGCAGTCTTTGAGCTAAAAAGTCCAAGGCTGAATCACATTTACTTCTCTGCCTAACTCTGTCAAGAAGAATAGTAATGTCTCCTTGTACATACATGTTAAACCATCAACTAGTATCTGTGACATTCAGTTAAATGAGACTGAGTCCATGATGTTTTCCAAAATGCCTTCAGCTATTTCCACAGCTGTAGTTTTCAGAATTTCCTTTTCATCAGAAGGAACCTTCATGTTACCATTCCTCAATTATCACAGGCATACCTCCAAGTCACTGTCCGGAGGAGGTGATGGATTGTTCTTCCGCCCTCTACCCCGAGACTTTGACCCAGAACTCCTACATGTTCTCTCATCAAGATCTTTGATTGGCGTGGAGGGGCTCTGCACTGTGTCAAACTCCCCTGTGAAGTCAACCATTCATAGCAAAATTAGTGTTGGATTTTTAAATAATAAACATTTTTTCCCCCCTCTTATCTAGACATCTCTGTATGCAAATTCACCCACAACATGCACCTAAAAAAGTTGTACAAAATGAGTGATATCATGGTTTGTCTCAATGTAGATGGAATTTGGAGATGTCACATACACTTTTGCCTTTACCTAGGAAATGTTATAAACCTTAGCAGAATAAAAGGAAGACTAAAATGACACATATGCATGTGCAGACATCGATACAAATATACACATGAGCACATGGAAAATATTGATAGATCCAAGGAAGATGTACTTTGAAAAGTCATACTAATGACTTTACAAAACATGAAGTGCCTTTTAGTTAAAGTAGCTCATTTCCTATGTTTGGAGTTCAGCTAGACTTATTTCCAACCTTGTGTTACTTTTACCAGCACATCCTTTGACACAGGTCCACATACCAGAAGAGTCAGTCAGCTTCCTGCTCCATCTCCTCATCCCATGTCACCTGCTCTTCAGGACAGTTCATTTTTTTTTCACCCAACTCTGCCCATAAATTGGCAGAGGAAAGTCACAATATTAAAAGTAATATTCTTGTTACCACCAGACAGAAAATGAAGTCATACTTGTATTCTGATAGTCTTTTAAGTATCACCTATTACCTGCTGTCAGAGAGAAGATGCACTAGAAGGACCTTAAGGCACAGTTGCTCTTAACTCTCAGGCCTATCCCTAACCTACCCATTTAGTCTACTTTTCTGGTAACAAAGGGATTTAGAGGTGATGACAAAGCAGTAGCTAGGTAAGACAGACAGACTGCAGGAAGTATGCCATGGAACTTCTCCTTACAAAGTACTCTTATGCCAGAGGTCAGTGAATGAAAAATGTCCTTTTCTTCCTAACACAGGACCTGTAGGGTCTTTTTAAAACTGCCAGCAATAAATGCAGTTTGGCAAGGTTCCTGAGTGCTAAATGACATAAATTCTCCACCATTTAACTATTAACTATTTGATTTTTCTCCATTAAGAAAGGTACAGCTTAGATCTGACACCTACTACAGAGTTTGACTCAAGGGAGTGAGTCCTTGTACCGCATACAATTGTGCTTTTTTGGGCCACTTTGGTAACATATGTAAAAAGTACTCATGATGGCACATCTGGAGAATAAATTAATGCTTGGTACAAACATTTCCCCAAAATCATCCATGATGCATTTGATTTTGAGCTGGAATCTGAACATTATTCATTTCTACAAAAGAGTATCACTTAAGGTCACCAAAGTCCACCAGGCAGCAGAGAAAGGGCCAGCAGATCAAGGAGAGTGATTTTTATGCTCTGTTCTAAAGTTGCAAGACCATGTCTAGAAAAAAGTATCTAGTTTTGAATCCCCAAATACAAGACAGAGAGAGAAAGAGACTGAAAAACTAGAGTTAGGCCAAGTGAGAGACACCAAGACATTTCAGGGGCTGAGCACACAGAAGGAAAGGCTGAGTGACTCTTCACAGAGGTTTCTTGTCCTTTCTCTGTATACAACAGATAGAAATCATAGCAAGAGCTATCTGTTAGATACAAGACAAAAATCCTTCACTGTAGAGTGTTCAGGCCCTGGGATAGCCTGACCCTAGCCCAGAGAGGCTGTGCATTCTCCATCCTTGGAGATACTCAGAGCCCTGAGCAATATGATCTAATTTGGCACATTCATGAAGGAGTTGGACCAAAAGACTCACAGATGTCCCTTCCAAGGTGAATGATTGAACATTTTTTTCCCTGAATGTGATCTTCCCTGAGTATTCACCTCATTCTCCCTCCACAACAAAGAAGAAAACAATTCCAGTTGATCAGACACTAAGAAAAAACAGACTGCAGTCTTGCAGTCTCAATTAAGAGCCTGTGCATTATTTAACACAATAGTTAAATTCTTCATCTCTTCCATCATTTATTTATACCTTACAGTGAACCACATAAAAAAGATTATTAAAATAAATACTCTGGGAAGATATATTTATATATCTTGACTGGAAAAATACTGATGTATTTCTTGGAAGAAGAAGATTTAAGCCCATAATGTCACATTCTTGAATGGAAGCTCTAGACACTGTGAGGAAAAGTATTCAAGATTCAAGGAAAGGGGAGTACAAGAAGAAAGTTTGTTCCTGAGACTATTGGGAGGATATTCACCTGGAGAAGGACATATCTAGGTTCCACTGGCATCTCTAGTGCACACTATTTCATTTGACTGAATGACTGATATACATAAAGACATATTTTCATGACCAAAAATCCATATCCCTGTACCCTCAAGTGGAATGTGATGAACTATCCATGAAACAGGAGGAAATAAAATCTCACTTTCTGGGAAAGTACTCAAACTATTCTGCTATTGACTGGAAGAAGATACTACTACTTTTTTTTTGTCTCAAACTAGGTGATGATTAGCTCAATGTCAAAACCCAATGTGCTTCTGCAGAACAAAGACAAATTTTCAGGCAGCAGCAAAGAAGAGGTTTTCAAAACTGCAATTTGAGAATTGATTCCAGGTACCATTTTAGGTAGGTCTGTCCTGATTTGGATAAGGATCACATGCATTCTATAGTAGTTTCTTTTCAGCCAAAACTCTTACTTGCCAAGAAATGAGCAGCAATAATAATAGCTAATGAATAATATTCCCATGCTGTTTTCACTTTGTCTCTGCAGAAGGGAGAGAGAGTTCTTGTTGACTAATCATTTCTATTCCCAGCGTGGTGTTGATGTCAGTAAGGACACTGCAGGCAGTGGGGAGATCAATAAGGTCACTTTATCTTAGTTCTTTCTCCATAAGAAAGCCAACAAAATATACTTGGGCAAATGTATATATGCACAAAAAGATGTTTCATAACCAGAATCCTCATGTAGCACAAACCTACACTGACTTCAAAAGAAGTTCTCAGTATTCAAGAGTTCTGTAGAAAAATATAATTTCCCAGATTTTTCTGACAGAGTGGAAAAAAAATCCCCTCCAAAAAACCCTCAGAAATGAAAAGGCAAAAACTAAATAAGTAAGGATGAATGTTTGCATTCTTACCACAAATGTCTTCATATTTATAACATTGCAACGTTTTACCACAAAATCAAGACTCACTTACACAGTAATGTATTAAAACATCTGTTCTCAATGACTGTGTTTACTCTAATCTACCAAAATTAAAATACATTAAGAAAAGCCCTGATCTGAATCTGCTCTGAAAGTATCTAACAACTGAAGTAAATAACTTCAATTCTCATTTACATTAGGTATCACCAGTTGCCCTCAGGCTTCTGCTTGGGTCAATGCTGTACATGATTGCATAATTATCCATTAATCAGTACTGTAACTAATCAGTGTACCTTGTGAGTTGTAGATATTTAAAGCCAACTTGATTTCATTACACTGATCTCTAAATCAGAATGAGCAGCTGTCTCCTACTTGAACGCAAGCTATGCATCTATTTTAGAACTGCACAAGTCACTAGTGCCTGGCTTTTTGAACAACTGTAGGCTTGATTGCTTGATTTGCTTTTTACCAAGAGCAGGCTGAAGGAGCAACTGCATTTTCTTACCCTCTGTTTGCTTTATCAATTAGGTCAATGCTGGGAACAGGAAAACTTATCGAATATTCCACCATGTAACAGAAAAGAATGTGAGAGATTCTAGAAGCAAGGAGCACTGAAAACCTTACCCTTATGAAGAGTTCCTACTGCAGCTCACATGAGACAGTAATTTGTATTGCAGTGTTTGAAATTTTTAGCTTTTCCAATATTCAACACATGCCTAATAAAGAAACTTCATAATGTTCTCCAACTGGAACTCTGAGCAGCATCAGAGATCCAACAAAGCAAGAAGAAAGCATTAAATCCAGAAAATGGAATGCCCACTTTATCATAGATGTTCATATCCATGGAGACCTTGCAGCAGCTCCAGTTAGAAGACAGGTTGCTGCAGCACCACTGTTACAAAAGGAGGTGGTCTCTCATATTCAGAACACTGTTTCCCACCTGTAGTTTGATGTGAACATCCACTCTTCCCTCTTAAAACAGTTGTGCCACTTAAAAAGAAGAAAAGAGGTATGGGCACAGTCTGAATATAGACATTTGCACTGTTTTTCATAATGCCAGCTCCTGGAGAAGCTGCAAAGGGTGACTTCACTGTATCAAACTAAGACAAATCAAGCCCTGTTGCATCTCTGTAATCAAACTGGAGCTAATATCCTACAATATCACCTCACCTAACTCTGGACATATGAAAGTGAAGTGTCTAAATGTGAAGATTTTACCTAGGCTCCCTACAGAACTATTTATTCTGCCAGAATTTTATCTACTCTGGATTATATGTGCTCATGTAGTCATCAAATATACTCAAATATACTCATCTGCCGAGGCAGAATCGCTTAAGGATTCTCCTGGCTTATCCCAATATGGGATGAAGTGTCCCTGGAGACACCTATTTGTCTCACAGATACTCTGTGGTAACAAGTGCATTTGGAAACATCTTAATACAGGGCAGGGACAATACAAACACAGAGAAGAAATCCATGGGAAGGGCAAGAAGCTGAGTCTTACACAGACGTAGGATGGATGAACTTCTGAGCCCCTTCCTATTCTCCTTATGGACTGACATTTATTCCATATTGTTAGCAGAAAGAGCAGCCAGAAGATGGCTTCAACATTACAAACCTCTTTTTTTCCTGGCTTGTAATGTGTTATTCCTTGTTACGAGTAGCAGAAAGAGTAAAGTCTATTTCAGTTTTAATCCCATTTTCTTTACTCAGTCAACAAATAAAATTGTAACTGATATTAACTCTTGATCTGATGGGGCTTTATGATGAAAACAAGAAATCCTCCCTGTGTTGAGAGTACTAGAGGCTTCAATTAGTTATTTGAATTAAAAGCCAGATGAAATGGCAGAAGAGGAAAGTGCCTTGCTGTGTTTAATCATAGATTTTAGTCGAAGTCTTAAGGACCAGGCAATAAAGTCCTGTTAGTAAGTGAAGATAGTGAGTGAAGGAGCTCTGCTGTCTCTGAAGTGATCTCCAAGGCACTGCACCTCACTGATGGAGATTTATTTTTACAGTACCACAGAAGGGCACAGGCATGCTATGTATTCCCAGCGTGGGTGTTGCACTCTCAGCAGAGGGTCGCATGATCCCTGCAACACTTCACAGAACTAAGGAGTGTGTGGGCAGGTCTGGAAGCTCAGACACACAACCTACTTACCAGCAAAACAAGTTCATAGGTTTAAACAACCCACAAAACAAGGAAAATGCTTGAAGCTTTGTTCATGCTGTGTAAGATTCCTTTCTTTTGTCAATGCTATTCAATACTAAAGGAGTTTGTAGTACATGATAAAGGAAACACAGATGCACAAGAGGCAGATAGTATGTCTGAGTTTCTCAAATAAAAATATGGAGAAATAACAAAGGAATAAGCAGTAGTACACAGAACATACACAATTACCAGAACAACACCTGTGAGTGCTCTTCACACTCTTTTAAAAACACTTTACATATGATTTAACACTGTTATGGATGTCTACCTGTTGAAATGTCAAGTTATCTCTTAGCTTTTTCTTCCTTAAATTTGCATTCTGAGACTACTGAGTAACTTATACTTTCACAACAAACCCCATGTCCATTCCACACCATAGTGCACCACAAACAAGTGTCCTGTGTGCACACAAACAGACACACAAACACATCTTTCAAATCAATCTGTGGAAAAGAGCTGGCAAGGAAAAGTTTCAACTCACAAAATTAAAATTCCAACATTTTTAGTAAATTTAAGCATATTACATGAAGTATGAGGCCTTGTTTATACTTTTCTACACAATATTACCCTTCTTTTGCCCAAATTCATCATTGTAATACATTAGTTTCTTCTGCTATACTCTCAAGAGACTGGTCTAGCAACACTGAGCCAGGCAGCTGGTAACTGATAACCTCTCCCATAGATGCTATTCACAGCCTTAGTAGGCTATTTAGGTTATGAATATTACTGAATACTCAGCTAGATCTTTAAGAACTTCCTATATAATAGAAAAAATATAGCAAAGCAAGCATGAAAAAGCAGGCTCTATTCATCCCACCAAGATCTTCACTGCTTTGCACTATACTATGCATAATTACAAATACATCGTTTTTATTTTAGTCCCATTTATATTAAATAAGGGAAAATAAATTGGTAGAAATACTCAGGAACTTAGAAATCTAGCATTAAAAAAAAGAAGAAAGAAATCCCTGTTAATATTTGTGTTTGCAGAACACACAGAATGAAGCAGGTAAGTGACTGTGAATTGGGTTTTAATGACAATGAGAAAAAAGGAAGCTCTGCCATTAGCCAGCAGCTGTGCCCCAAGAATAGAACTGTGCAAGCAAATGCTGTGTTGTGGTGGGTGTGCACAGGGGGGCAGAATTGGGCAAGACAAATCGAGTCTCCTGCTGCCTCCTGAGAACATTTGGTTTGCAATTTCAGCTACTTCAATAGTCTTTTTTAAAAGAGACTTGTGCTCACCAATTGCTCTAGTGAATTAGCAATCATGGCTTGTATACAATAGAATAAAGGCCATGTGCTCTTGCTAGCTTGATTGGGGCATTATTAAATGAACAAATTAAAATGAAATGTTTTACAGCAATACTTCAGAACATGTAGGTGGATACAGGAATGTTCAGTAACAGGAGAGCTCACTGAATTTTTATCTTGGAATTTACTGAAGGTTTGTTACCATACAGTTGGTTTTGGTACTAACAAATCCCTCCCAGACTGTTGTAATTTTTTTTCAGGCCTTCTTCTTTCACAGACAATCATCTCAGCCTGCAAAGAGCTTTATTTAACTAGCAAACATACTAGACAGGCTTCCTAACAAAATAAAACAAAACAAGAAAGCTTATTTTGGCTGGTTTGCATGATGAAGTTTTCTGAAAGGTATGTGCCTAAAATGCCAATATTCAAACAAGGTGGAGATGAAAACCCTCTCTTTATAAAAAATACAGAAGAAAACACAAAAATTGTTTTCACCTGGATGTAGATCTGTACCTGGTTGACTAGTCAGGCCAGGGAGAGAGTCCTGTAACTGGTAGGTTGATGATGATGAAGTGCCATCAGCTGTGTTGTTTGAGGTCATATATGCACCATATGTTGATGCTGAGTAATACTGTGCATATTGATTTTGGCCAAAAGCTGTGTATGATGGATAATCCTACAACAGCAAATGCAATAGAATACTTAATTAAGTAAACAGTGATTTCTCCATTAGTTATTTCTAAGTGTGTAATCTTACGACCTTTGCAAGAATTTTGGGCAATTAGATTAGATTTATTTATTTTTAAGATGAGGATATTTAACATTTTTTTACCTTAAGGATATTTACTAAAAGACTATAGGGAGGTTGCTGAAGTATTTAAGAGCCAAAAGAGGCAACTAGGCTTCCACTGGGATTTTGATCACTTTCCACAGAAAATAGAACTGAACCACAGTGAGTCTAATGCAACATAACAGATCTAAATTAAAATAACATGCTGTCACTGGAGTTATAGAAATCCTTTTGTAACTGTCAAACAAAAATGTTAATATTCATACCTGCTGTGAACTACTGAAGTTTGTAGAATTTGAAACAGAATTGTTTGCATAAATAGTGGATGATGGTGTAAAACTAGAACCTAAAATTCAAAAAAAAATATAATTAACTGTGAGAACTTGCTTATGAATAAAAATAAAATTCTAAAGACTATATTCCATGATAAGGTATAAACTAATCAGAAGGACAAACAACTTCTCTTTTCTGTTTAAAAAGTAAAACATTGTAATGAAACCTTAAAAGAAAGGAAATGCTACTTCCATACATACAAGCATATGTTCCTTTTCACACCACACAGGGGAGATATTGGCAATAAGTCATTACACTGACTGACTGCATTTTTCAACTTATTGCAGTGTCTCACCTCTCCTCAAATAGTGTTTTTCTCTTTTGCCTTCATTTCTAAGTTCTAAAATTTGAGCAAATGTTCACTTAGGAAACAAAAATCTTTTCAAAGCATATTGTAATGATCCAAGTGCTTTTAATTGATCTGTAATGAGGCATGTCCTTGTTTTCAACCTAATTCAGATGATTCCTATTGTAATTTGTAACATTTAAAAGATTAACCATTGTATAAGAAGCTTAACAATTACCCCAATAAAACAGATTATCAACGATCAAAGATTAAGAAGTGAATTAGTAATTGAATAATAAATGAAAGACTATAAGGAATAATAATAAATAGGAATTAAGGATAAATTCTAACAAATGAAGTTAAACTAAAAAGAAACAAGTATCAAATGGTGACATACTCAGAAATGTGGAAACAAGGAAAAGTGACTTTTGTAAATGAATAAAAGAAATGCTTCCACTCCTGCCATAAGATTTCATTAAAAAACGAAGGTGCAAACAGGGACTGCACTGCATGACTAGATCTAAATTAAAAATTACCAAAATGAGTACAATATGTGTATCAGTACTGGAAAAAAATACTTAGCTTTACATTTTAGAGGTAAAAGTAGCTGCCAATGACAAGCATACCTGCCAGAGCTCACAGAAATGAATGGAAAACATATGATCAGTATAAAGGAAGAAGGAGCTGTTGGCAGCAGCAGGGTGGGATGAGCCTTCCCAGTGGTGACTACTCACCTGGCATCTGGTAAGAGTAGGGTGTTTGGCCTGGCTGAGGGGTAGAAAAGCCTGGGCTGTAACTGAGGCACCCGCTCTGCAGTGGGGACTGGGTCTGTGAGAGCCCACTTTCCGTCTTGATGCCTGGCAACATTACACCCAAATCTGTATAAGAAATTAATTTTCAACTGATTCTTCACAATATTTTCTTATGGTTGAGAAAAATAAGATTAAAAAAAAAAAAGAAGAAGAAGAAGAAAAAGCAAGCAGCAAATATTCACACCATCATTGCTTCTACTTCTAGATAAGGTGCAGTAATAAGAAAGAGGTGAAATACCGTAGGTGGGTAAGCTGTAGGGCTGTCCTGTCTGGGAGTAGGCTGTATAGACTGCTGGCTGCTGCATTCCTGAATACTGGGTTTGTCCGGCATAGGCAGACATTGTTTGAGCTGCTGGTGTAGAAAGAATGTGTGGATAGGGCCTAAATATCAGGAAAAATAGCATTACTGTGGCAACAAATACTTTGTATGTTGATTCAAGCAATAAAATAAAGGAAAAAAGAAAAAAACGTTTAACAACATCCAAAGGCAGTTTGTTTTTCTGTCAACTGTTCTTCTTCTGGGATTTATTCCATCCTCCACTGAAATGAGCTGAAAACCACTCCAGCTTGCATTCCTCAGAGCACAGTGAATATTTTGTGCTGTTCCATCACTACAATTTCATTCTCAAGCTACTGTGTCCAGCTTTAGGTGGACTGTGCCACTGCTTTATGGCTTTGTATGGATTTGACCCCTTTCAGCCATGATCAGCATTCTTTAATCAGAAAAGCCCCCACGTTTTTCAATCCAGTGGAGGGATGCTTGCTCCCTCAGTAAGTTTGCAGATGACACCAAATTGTGTGGGAGTGTTGATGTGCTGGAGGGCAGGGAGGCTCTGCAGAGGGACTTGGACAGCTTGGATCGATGAGCCGAAGCCAATTGTATGAGGTTCAATAAGGCCAAGTGCTGTGTCCTGCACTTTGGGCACAACAACCCCAGGCAATGCTACAGGCTTGGGGATGAGTGGCTGGAAAGCTGCCCAGCACAGAAGGACCTGGGGCTGCTGGTGGACAGCTGAATATGAGCCAGCAGTGTGCCCAGGTGGCCAAGAAGGCCAACAGGATCCTGGCTTGGATCAGGAATAGTGTGGTGAGCAGGAGAAGGGAGAAGGAGAAGGTTATCGTGCCCTTGTACTCGGCACTTGTGAGGCCTCAGCTGGAGTACTGTGTTCAATTCTGGGCTCCTCATGATAGGAAGGACATTGAGATGCTGGAGCATGTCCAGAGCAGAGCTACCAAGCTTGTGAGGGGTTTAGAGGACAA
>VWZO01010043.1:545832-655507 GCA_013396975.1 Bucco capensis
CCCCCCCCCAGTTCCCTGTTTATACTGCCAGTTGTAGGGAAGAGAGAGAAAAATAGGCAAGTTCCCCCATAAGTTGTGCACCTTTTAAACTCAGAAATCTGTTCCTTTCACTCCTTCTATGGCACCTTGCCCCATAGATTTGTGCACTACATTTTAGACAGGGAGATGTTTGAGAAACAAGAGTGTAAGACCTACCACAAGAGAACACCATGACTGAGTAAAGCCTGTGGACTGAGCCTGTATCTCATAGAGCAGATTGGTAATTCTAAGGGTTATCAAACAACTGGATAGCCTCCTGACCCTATTTCTGAGGAATGTTGGCAATGAAGAGAGTGGTGGAGGCAAGTGGGTTTTGTAACCGTGCCACTTTACAGAGTCATTTATATGAATGGGGCTAAGCATTGGTTTATATTGCTTATGATAAAAACCAAATCAAAACTCTCTTTTATGAAAAACTTTTTCAGGGCAGGTATAAGACCCTTGATTGCTCAAGTCTCACTCTCTGAGGACATATTCCAATCCTTATTAACATGGATTACAAAGGGGACAAGAAGCTGACAACCAGCTTTTTCCAGTTGCCCTGTGAGCTCAACTAGCTAAGGTATCGTGGAGAATGTAAATGACTATAAACTGTTCTGATAGCATGTGCTTGGTTCACTATATTAACATAGGCTGGAATTTTGTATTTTCTCATCATGTATCTGTAAAATTCTGTGCAAAAAGGTTAGGTTAAAAAGATCTCATTTAAATAACAAAGCACAACCTCTACACACAAGGTGACCAAACATAGCTTATGCAGCAGTGGTGTTTCTGAACTTTGCCTTTATAGCCTTCCTTCAGAAACAGTTTCCAAATCCTTTTTGTGTGTAATAAACAATAATTAAAAAGGATGATGAGAACTTCAACTGTCTCTCCATTCCATTACAATCCAGAATTGTAAGCAATATAAACAGAAGAACGCCTGCACTCACAGTCCAGCAGCTGCAGCAAATTCAGGGAGTTTGAAAATGCTCAGTTCAAGGCTGTTCTGCAGCTCTCCACATCCTGAGTGCACCCCAATGGGAGCCTGCTGCAGGACCACAAAGCTTCAAATCAACTATACTAATATGAATTACCAACCATCATTCTTTGAAGAAAAAGGAGGAGGAAAACGGGTGCACAATGTGACTCTCCACCTGGCTAATCCTTGCTAAGAGGCAGAGTTTCTTCCAGGGGCAGCTCTGCAGGGCAGAGGAACCAGAGCCCTGAGTGCAAGCAGCAATACATGAGCTGCAGCTTTGAGCAGGACCTTGCCCAACAGCCTGTGCAAGGTTTCTCTGGAATCTGTCACTCAAAATTTAAGAGATCTATGTGTTTTATTTTTCAGCTTTTCAATCAAAAACTGGGGTTCATCACAGTTACCTGTGAAGTCTAATCTGTCTCTCCTGCCTTACACCTGGCACAGCCTGCTTGAGCATCTCTTTCTGTGTTACAGCTGGTCATTAGGGACAGAGCTGGCTCCTTCACAGCCCACAGGGCTTGTTCAGCCTTCTGCTCAGCTCCAGGACATGTCACGGCTTTTGACTGCCCTTGGAGCATGGAAATCAATTTTAATGGGTAAAGTATTTGAAGGAGAGGATTTCTGCATGACAGACTCTCAAATGGGTCTCAGCACAAAGACTTCTCTTTTCACCTATGTTTCATTTCACAAAATAGTTAATAACATAGCTGAATCCTTTCCTACTCAACAAAGGATGCTTAAGTCCTTCTGACCTATGCTTATATAAAACAGAATAGGTGATATCCTAGCTAGTGGTCTGTGAGTCTAGGGATCCTCACAAAAAAACAGGTGCTCTGAAAGCTGCTGGAAAGTACTAGTGTTATAACTCAGTCACAACTGGGAATCACACATGAATGTAACTGATTATTAGGAAAAAACCAAACTGTTCAGTGTGAGGCCTTGCTATACATTGATTTCAGTTGCAGTTGTTTTGTCTGAAATGTCATCTGTTTACCAGTCAGTATTTATTGTCTTTGATAATCCATTAAACTACCCAAATAACCAGTTAGGTTAAAAAATCCGAGAAATAACTTTTTTTTTTCTGGTGATTTTTTTTTAATGTTCTTTAGCACTTCTGCCACAAAACTGATCCAATCAAATTACTGCAAGTACCAGTAAAAAGCTAGTGTGGGAGTAATGGATTTACCCTTCCTGAAAGGCTCAGTACCTTTTCAAGGCAGCTCAGCACCTCACCCTAATGCTGAAGAGTGCACATCAAGCAGGCAGACTATCAATTTCCCACGCTCAATGGCCATGCTCAATGAATACTTGAGTTTGTGGCCTAAATTGAAAATCAGGCTCATATTTCTTTTGAGTATGCAGGTGGCTAACAGACAAAAATGACTGTGTAAAGCTCAAATTCCTGCCTTTTTTTGGAGGCACCAATTGTTTCCAAATCTCCACAGTGTAGAGATCTCAACACTTCTTTTGAAGTCAGTGGAAGCTAATGGGTGAGTGGCACCTGGGGAAATCAAGCTCTTACTTAGCTATCTAAACCCAAACTGCAGGCTGCAATTTTGGGCCCTCCTTCATGAAAATGTTGCTTTATCTGTGTTTTACACATAGAATCCAACTCAGATGTCTTAAATACATAGCAGAAGATTATAAAATTTCTCCAGCAATGGCAAAATCATGTATCTGATTGGACATTTTATAATCTGTAATCATTGCTAATAAAGTAACAGAGTAACAATGGAGTGAAAAAGAAAACTTAACTTTTAGTCAGGACTTATTTCTTTTTTAATGAAACTTGTTAGTCTTTAAGTTGATCAGTTTCCTGTCACTATAATCATAATAAGGACAATGTTTTCATTTTTTCTAATCAGAAATAATATACACTTGCTTTACATCTCACAAAAGACCTTTTCTTCAAGCATTAAATTTTATATACTTTTCCAAATAATCAACTTCAGAGTATAGAGGCTTTTACTGATGCCTGAAAACAATTACAGAAACATACACTCAATTTTAATTATATTTTCATTACACAGAAACATTGTGGTATCCAAAATGTTTTAAATAGGCTTGATTACCTAAGTCTACCAAAGTAATAGTGTATCAGTGTGCTGAGGCAATTCCTGACTCCAGTGACATTTCAGTCAGGGCATCAGTGAACTGCTATTTGCAGATGCAAAATTTATTCTCCCTCCCTCTCCTTGTTAATATTATCATGAGCAAGATTGAACTTCATAATCAGAAGACAGATTATCTGTACTTTTCTACAGTTCATCACCTTTTAATAACTTATAGGAATCTACTTAAAAAAAGCTGTTTGTTGAATTTTTTAGAAAGAAGTAACTGAAACTTGTGATTATTTGAAGTAAAATATAGGCTTTATTTTCATGGAAAGAAAGTAGCTTATATCAAGCCAGGCAGTGTTTAGACTAACACACTGCTCATAGGAATAAAGAGATTAGCACTGAAATATAACCCTTAAGATTTCAAATTTTACAGATTAGAATGGCTGTTACAAAGACAAACCATTTTTTCTTCCCAAGATAGTACAAGACGAACACTGAGAAAAATCTACAGTACAATTATAACACTATTACTATAAAGTTTTTTGCATACTGTTATCATTTTAGGCATCATTAAAGCTTCTCTAAGATCATAGCTCATGAAAACTGTAGATTTTCACTAATAAAAAAGAAAAAGCTCATTATTATTATTATTAGGTATAAAAATGTTACATCCTTGTGGGTTTTTCTAAGACTGCTTCCATGCAGTTAAACGTTCATTAGTGAAAGTTATTAAATGCTATCTCAATGTGCATCTAATAATACATGATCTTATTATGGCTTTACCTGACCCAGTAAAAGTGTCAAGCGATCCATCTCCAGTTGTTGTTGTAGTTTCACTGCTGTTCAGGGGTTCTGTTTTGACTGCAAGAAGAGACACTACATAGAAGAATAAGTAGACATGAGATTTGACTTCTAAACTTCTCCTGGAGTCCTCGTGCCAGTCTCACTAGTGGTAGTCCAGCTAGAACAAGCATGCGGTGCAGGAGCTTCTCCCTTTGCTCTGCCACTGTTGTTGAGGCAGTCTACACTTGCTCTGTCTGGAATGGTCATGCATCTACATAGCTTTTTATCTATCTGTTGGTTTTAGCAACTGGAATATCTTCTGGGGAGTTTTCAACTTCCATCTAATTGATTCTAACAATTCCCTAAGAGCAGCAGAGAGGAAGGAAACATTAGCTGTCGAGGGATGTAGCACATAACAAAAATAGTTTTGCCTGACAAGTGAAACAATAATAATATGGTTTCATGCTCATATAGAAGCAAATTACTTCCACAGTACCAGCATTCTTCCTTTCCCCTTCCCCTTTTACAGAGTCTGTGGGGGGCTTTTTCAGCTAGGTCACCAGCAAGCAATTTTCCATAAATGAAGAGAGAACTTTAAAAGAAGAAAAAGCAAAAGAACTGGAGTAGGACACAAACGACAGCCACGACAAGTCACCTTCTAACTTAGAGGTTACCATTTGGGTCCACTCTGAACTCATTTCTTACAGATCATCATGCACTCATCATGCACTATCCAACAGAAAAGGACCTAGGGGTGCTGGTCAACAGTGGCTGAACATGTGGCAGCAGAATGCCCAGGTGGCCAAGAAGCCCAACAGCATCCTGGCTTGTAATCCAAAGTAGTGTGGTCAGCAGGACTAGGGCAGTGATTGTCCCTCTATATATGGCACTGGGAAGGGTGCACCTTGAATACTGTCTTCAGGGTTATTTTGTGCCCCTCACTACAAGAAAGACATTGAGTTGCTGGAGCATGCCCAAAGAAGGGCAGCAAAGCAGATGAAGGGTCTAGAGCACAAATCTTATGAGAAGTGGCTTAAGAAACTGGAGTTGTTTAGTCTGGAGAAGAGGAGGCTCAGGGGAGACCTTCTTGCTCTCTACAACTCCCTGAAAGGAGCTTGTAGCAAGGTGGGGCTTGGTCTCTTCTCCCAGGTGACTAGTGATATGGCAAGAGGAAATCACCTCAAGTTGTGCAAGGAGAGGTTCAGGTTGAATATTAGAAGAAAATTCTTCACTGGAAGAGTGGTTTAGCACTGGCACAGGCTCCCCAGGGAAGTGGTGGAGTTACCATCCCTGGAGGTGTTCAAAGAACATGGAGACATGGCACTTGGTGACATGGTTTAGTGGGCATGGGGGTGTAGGGTCGATGGTTGGACTTCATGATCTTAGAGGTCTTTTCCAACCTTAATGATTCTATGATTCTGTGATACCACAGTTGTATGCCAGTTATTGAAATTCTCAGGACACAGCGTGGGATTTGCAGGCAGAATCCCACCCCAGTAGGTCTAACTTATGCCAAGCACAGGCATTTTCTGTCACCTAGTTACCTGATGCCTCTGAGGGACATCAGCTAAGCTGACCAAAGCTCTCATCTGTCAACATCACTGCATCCATGCTTGACTTCACTGGCAATAGTAAGGGGAGAGGAGCAATTTCATGTTCTGAACTGGCAATGTATTTACAAACTATGGCTCAGATTCAAGTCACCTAATCTCCCTTTATGTTCAGTCAGGAATGAGAGGTACTTCCAGAGGACAATTCAGTCCAAGTAGAGCCTGAGCTGCTGTCAAGTTCACCCATCCCTCTTACAGTCTGTAGAGGAAAAGTTAGTGTATGAGCTAAAAGAAGATATGCTTTTCTTATGGTAAAAATGTCCAGAACAACAACAACAACAGAACCTTCCTGTTACTGCTCCCTGTGTCTGTGAGCACAACCAGGAGCTCACCAGGAATAGCACAGGTACCAGTACAGCCACCTGTGATGGGCCCTGCACAAGTTACCACTCCTAAAACATCACACCCAATTTTCAGTCACACTGCTTAAGGGATCTTACTTCAGGAAGTCACAGGAGGCTGCAGATGTCTACAATTGCACAAGTGACCACCTATGCTGAATCCAAAGGGACTCCTGTTTAGATCAAGCAGGGATCATTTGAAAAACCAGGATGCATTTGTGTCTGTGACCGGGAGTGTGCCTGGCAGGATCTCTGGTGCCCCAGTGCTAATCAAACCAAGTAGCAGCTTCTTACACAAGTTAGACAGTTGTATCTTTCCATTTACTAGGTGAGATTACAAAATATTTGAATGTCTGTCTTTTAAATGTAAGATTATATTCATTATCATTTCTCTTTAAAAAACCTGCCACATCTATATTTTCTCCCTGCGACCAGCAGGAGATGAATTCAACATGAAATCATCAGGGAAGGATTTTAGCCATAGTTTTTCAAGTTGTTGTGAACTCCTTGCCATTTTGCTGGCATTTTAAAAAAAGAGCTGTGAGAAAAATCACACAAAATGAACAAAGTCATTCATAAGAGTAATCAATCATTCCCATTTCTCTACTTAGATGAGAAAGATGTGACTTTATTTTCATCAGATCAATAAAATACACATCAAGGAAAAGCTTAATGGTCATTTGTCACAAAATAATCAGTCATGTGGAACATGTATAGTTGCCTGAAGCAAGAAAAGTAACTAAATTAATTTGTCTTGTGATTATTATCTACAGAGGTCTGCATGTACTTCAGTAGGAGAATAAAAATCATAGTAAGTTGGAAAGATTTTACCCCTCTGAAGATCTTTGGTCATGTTTTACTTTATAAGATGCTTGTCTCTTTTCTCTGCAGTGTGGACATTTATCTACATGAAAAACCCCTACTTTTTAGTACTTTTATCTCTTTCTATTCAAGAAGGTATTCCACTACTGCCCATCCCAAGCTACCAACCTATGTTCAGTACTGCATCCAGAAAGACACTCCAGTATGTACCTAACTGTTTTATTTAACAAAAACTGCAGTAATGAATTGAAATGTTTGCTTTAAAGTTGTGCCTAGCTCTGGTTAATGCCAGCTGCAGTGCACTTCCATCAGCACCAACAGTCACCACCTTTTTCTCCTCCTGTCAAGCAGAAAAGGATCTAAACTGAAAGAAACTCTCCCATGTACTTAACTTGAGGAAAACCATCATATTGGCACTGTGTTTTGTTGAAAAATACACGCAGAAAGTATTTTTATATGTGCTTGATTTTAAACAGTTCTACCCTGTCCCAGTCAGATTTTATCACATTAAGGTCTTTCCTCAGTATAGCTAGAGATTTGGATTGTTTTTTTGCATATCAAGGTGGAAAAGCTCAAAGCCAACTAAAAAAAATTAATTCTGATATCAGACCAAAAACCCAAGAACACTGAAAGCTGAATTCAAAATAAAAGCTGACACCAATTGAAAACACAGAACCATGACCGTTTCCCACATGCAAGATAATGCAGAGCTCTGCTATAGCTACTGCTCTAGACATAATCAAAGACTTTGAACCAGCATTTTTATGAATATTTTAAAGACTATATCTTAATATTCTATTTTTTCTAAGGTGTAGATTAGCTTTTTTTTTTCCATATTGATGAAGTAAATATGAAAAGAAAAGCAATCTCAAGCTGGAAATACATTGAGAGTTGCTAGCAGTGAGGACTGCTTACATTACCAGAGTAGAGCTACCAAGATCATCAGATGCTGAGACATATGATGTGCCAGGACAGACAGCAGAAGCTGAACTTGTTCTGTCCTAGAAAAAGAAGGCTGAGGGGAGAGCTAATTGCTGCCTGCAGCTATCCAACAGGAAGGTGCAAAGATGACAAAGAACAAAAGCACACTCTTCTCAAAAGATATCCTGTGAAACACCAGGAGGCAACAGACACAAGCTGCAGCAAGGGAAAAATCCACTGAGAGATGGAAGAGGAAAAATCTGTGATATGAGAGTAGTCAGGCTATGGGACAGGTGCCCACAGAGGCTGTAGCACCTCCACCTTGGAGATATTCAACACTCAACTTGAGCAACATGATCACCAGCAAAGTTGGCCCTTCTCTGAGCTGAGGTTGGCCCAGTTGACCTCCAGGAATCCTTTCCAAATGGAATTATTCCAAACTAAACTATTCTAAGAATAACCCAGAATACAGCTCCCAACAGGCAACAGCTTTTTTAGTATAAGTTCTTTACCTGATGAGAACACTTAGCAGACCAACATGACTACTACTCTGACAACCTTTTTTCCTACAGACCCTCTCTCTGTTAAGGACTGGAAATGGATAGAGTTTTAGGGTCAAGAGATGCTACTACTGCATGAAGCAGGCCAAGCAGGTGCAATAGCTATTAGAGCAAACAAGTCTGACTAAAAGCTCACATAAAACAGTAAACCACACAGATTGTCACAGAAGCAATCTTCCTCTTTCTTTTAGCAAGCCTTAAGGGTCTTCCTAGGAATATACTTAACAAGAAGCACAGATCTAAATGTTCTACTGCCAGTGGAAAATCAGATTAAATGCAAGCAATATATGGACTTTCACACTACATTTCCTTATTACTGACAATAAGTACTTAAATTATTACCTTCTACATTTATCTGAACATGCTGAACAGTTAACTGAGGTGACAGACCAAGTTAGCTCAGTTATTCCTTAAATTTAAATTCTTGTAACTGAGCAATAGCATTCACATGGAATCACTTATTTTAGTGCAAAGAAAGTTCTGTGCTCAAGTCTGATTTTTTTGGGGGGTAAATTCTTTCTGGATATGTGGCTTACAAATAGCAATCTCATTCTGAGGGTTTTTTTAAAAAGAAAGTTTTTGAGCTCTTCCTAAATTTAGGGCAAACCTGCACAGCTTAAGCATGTGTGTGATGGCTTGTAGAGAGTCATGGTCATGCATGTTTACACCTATGATTACCCCAGATGCACTGCAACAGTGTCACATAAATAATTACTATTAATCATTATATCTCCTAACAATTAAAAATCCATGAAGGAAAAATCACAAATGAAAACAACAGCTTGGAAAATTTGGCCAGATATTTGTGAAGTCACAAATTACATGTAGCAGCACACTAGACATAAGCCTTAATTAATGCAGTAGTAGGAGTAGTAACATAATGAATNCCCTTCCAACCCAAACCATTCTAGGATTCTATGAACCTTGATTTGTGCTCAGAAAGTCATGCAATGTTTTACCTAAAAATAGAAGAAAAACAAATGAGAATTCTGTAGAAAATCCATTGGTCTAACTTCCAGCAATGCTGACTACTGTCAGTTCCCAGCAATGCTGATCACCACAGGGCTCTCCCAATCTCTGAGAGCTCATTTTAAGTAGGTGAAATTCTCTTTGCTCCTCAAATGACTTTCAAAGCATGGTAAGATAACCAATTTCTGCCACTTCCTACCAGTTTTCTGGCTGTGGGAAAGGCCTCTGAGAAGGGGTGGAAAAAAAGCAGGGGGGGGGAAACCCCATGAAAATATTCAAACTGCACAACAAAAGAGCAGAGTAAACCAAGAGAGGTGTTACACAGCAGTCATGGGGACACAGCACCACACACATGCACTATACCAGAGTCTCTCATACTTGTAGCAGAAGAGGGAGTACTGCAACTCAGCAGCCAGTCTGCAGTATTTAACACAGTCATGTTGTCTCCTGGGAACAGCAATGGCATAATGGTTCATTCTCCCCATGTCTGTCCAGTCTAGATGAATAGTCTTCAAGGCAAGTCAATGTTTTTGCACTTTGTGCCAAGTGGTTTAATTGCATTGTACTGGTTTTGTAAGTATTATTTTAACAGGTTTATTTATACAAGTATAAAGTAAAGGTGTTCAGTTATTCCTGTTCTCTAATGGTATGCCTGAAGCTCTCCCTTCTCTTTATGGTGGAATAAGGATTCTATTTAAAAATATAAATAGGTTGAATCTTAACAGTTCAGCCCTTCTCTGCAGACCTCTGTTACTCTAACAACCATGTACACTTTTAATCAACCTTTTCTTTTTTTTAGAGATAAGTGAATGAAATGCTTTACATTGTGGCTAGAAAGAGCAAACTAAGTAAAATTTCTTTGTGTCAACTGTTAAAATAGACAGCAACATATAAACTCCAAAAGAGTGTTGAAACTAGCTTGTCTTGTATGCATGGTTATCACTCTCATGGACACTAATGGGAACAGGACTCCATCTCAGAATGTTGTACCTGTCTCCCACTGCTCCAGTTCAGCTATGGCAGAATCTATTATCTGAAAGCTTTGGGGTATCTGTGTTGTGGCTGCATGGCAGAGCTGCCCCACAGTGATAGATACAGCAGTAATAACCAGTTACTTTTAAGGAAAATCCACAAATCTCTTTCTGACAAACAGAAATGACAAGAAAGGGAATTCCCTAAGCCTAACTTTGATGAACTTGTTATGACAGAGATTTGATTTAAATGTGTGTAGGTTAGGTTATAAGAGTAAATTGTTCCTCAGCAATGAAGTACAATGCAGAAAGTGCAATTCAAATGGCCAACAGGTATAACCAAACCTTTAGCACTTTGTTCAAGTCAACCATCCCAAGATTGTCCTTGTTTTACCTTTGCACAGTTCTGCCTCTTACTTCAACTAGTGCAAACTGAAGGAGTGTTGTTGAAATTAGCAGATTTACACTAGTATGACTGCCATTTTTCATCATTCTTGCTGGGTTTATAAGTGGATTTACGCTCATTCTTGAAATTAAGTTACAAAATGCATATGATTAAAAGCTAGCCAAAACTTTCTATGTGCCAGCAGTGTCTTAGACTTACCTCCTGTTCCATTTGTTGTAACTGATGTGCTACTGAGATTAGCTTTATCCAGTTTGGAACTACCTGGTGCATCACTACTTCCAACAAGATTATGAGGACTGGCTAGATCTTGCATTTCCATAGACCTGTTAAGGAAGAAGTGACAGTATTTAAATACACTGTGGTACCATCTCCAATAATCTGCTTTTTCTAGATCTATTTTTTTACATGGAGAGTTGGTAATGCAGCCAAATGAACAAATGCACACAGGTTCCTTTAAGGTCTTCTTTGCTTTTCACCAAACCTAGGAAACCTAGCTAATAATTTGATGTGAACAGCAACAAGGCCAGGGGTTTGTTGGTTTTTTTTTTTCATTTTTCCTTTAGATGTTAGGAAGTAAATGACACAGGCTTATGAAGTTGCTCCAAGAGATTGTAAAAGATGAGCACGAGAGAGAGAGAAATGGATAAGTGCACATATATAGGTGTTTCTTACAATAAAACAGAGAAATTAAGTGAAAAGTCAACCATTACAAAAAGTCAACCATTAAAAAAAAAGTCAGAATGGGAACTTCTGCCTCCCATTATCTGTATTCCAACCACCAGCAGTCACTGCATCCACACTAAAACACACAAATAGATCATACAGGTGAAAGAACTTTCACAGACATCTGGAAGATTCTTCACTGTTACAAATGCATTTATTGTTTCTACCTCACTTCATGGGTTGTTATTTTTTTTCTTCTGGATCACTTCTAGGAAACTTGCAAAATTTCCAGTGGATTTAGACTGCAATGGATTTCAGGGTCACAGTTCTCCTGAGGGATTGAGGATGGCTTTCATGTAGGGACAACAGATCTGCCTTTCTCAGACAAAGCAGACAAGGAACATTTCTTGTTAGACTGGTAATTGCAATCCAGTTTGCAGAGTGTGCTAGCCTATTCCTTGCTTCATTTATAAATTAATTACCCAGATTTTTTTCCCCAAAGAAACATTTTTGCTATGTATAAGCAAAGCTGCCAGTCCATCTGCATCAGCAGAACCATTTACCATATGTATACTGCAAAGGCTAACAGAAATATTGTCTTACAGAGCTCTAAAAGTCCAGTGGCATTGTAGAAGACTGAAATGGCTAGGAAAGAGAGGAAGAGCTGGGATAGTTCAGGAGGAATAACTACTCCTATATATTCACATCCTGACCAGGAAAAGCAGTGGCAAATCATTAAGGCAACACCCAGCATCATAAATATTTATTACAGCTTCATTTTGAAATTTTCTGTCTCCTGTGCTCCATGTATTCTCCTCTGGGGAAAAACCAAACCAAACCAAACCAACCAAACACCACCATCTTTCCATCAAATATTAGTCAGCTTCTGTCTGAACCTATTTTTTTCCTCCAAGATAAGGAAAAAATAAACAACCACAGAATGAAAATGACTACCATTTTGTGCTCCTAGTTCTATTATCTCCTGAATGCTTTAGATTGCCTCTCATTGCATTCATTTAACCCAAGACATAGAGTAAGAATATATTCTTGAGTATGTTCCAGGAAATGCACGAAATACTACACCTTAACTGGGAAAATACACCAAGACATATGAAGCAAAGAATCTCATTTTCTCTAGTATATGCTCAAATCAAACTTGAGATGCACCCAATACTCCAATGGCAGGGCAACCTCCCCAGAAGCAGTCTGGATGAGCAGAGGAAAACTGATAGTGCAAGAGGCCATGCATCAGCAGGTAAGAATTTTATAGCCATATTCAAGGAAATGCAAAGGCATAAACTGAGATTTGAACTGCCTTGACCTGTATTCCTTCATCTAATTGTATATACATTTCCACACATCTGTCAGCAGTGCATTATTATTTATTGTCTCCTGGAAATGTGATCAGTGGTAGATGAAATAAAATGATCTCAAGTATTTTACAGGTCTGCCCATTTTTGTTCAGTAGTTTCTGTACAAGGATAGCAGCTAAAGGTTAAAAAAAGTCTGTGAGTTTCCAACCTGTATGTATTTAAGGGAGCAGGAGAAAATAAACAGTGTGTGTTTCATTGCCTATGCAGTGTAATACTCCCCACGTGTTCACTTAGCAGTTTAAGTGTCATGATTTTCTGTTCAACTATGATCAGCCAACAGATACCTAATGGACAGTTCTAGTTTAGAAGATTCTCACATGCTTTTTTCTTGTTTAGCATGAAAACTACCATAATTTCTTTTCAGAAAGGCATATACCGTGGCCACAGATGCAAATGGGAATATTTCACAAGCAAAATCACTGATTTACCTAGCTAGTGAATTTAAGGAGTATCCATCTTAAGCACTTTTCACACTCAAATAAATCAGATTTCTTTAATCAAATCACATTTTCTTAATTAGAAAGCTAAGGCCACTGATTTTTCATTTGCTTGGCAAAGAATACGAACAATCAAACTTTGTAAAAGGCATAGGGTATTTTCCATACCAGTATGAAACCTTTTGTGCAGTAAAGTATACTATTCCCCTTTTACTGTTTTCTATAGCAAATGGCACCCCTGTCCACAGACAAGGCAAGTTAATTAACTAATACTATTTTAAAAGCAGTGCATTTACAAATAGACATTTTCTCTGCATGAGAAAAAGAAAACATGCACTTTTTTGGTAGCCTATTAAGGACAAAAAGAATATTCAAAGAAACAAGAAGTTTCATAAAACCATTTGTATACATTATACATATCCTGGGTGCTCTATCCAGTGTGAACAAGTGATTTATTTATTGAAGTGCATGTTACCTTCTGTGTAACAGATGTCATTCAGTTCATCTTTCTGCATGCATTTAGTTTACCTTTAGCCTAAAAAATTCCCAGGAAGAGGTAATGGACCTACCAAAATCTTATAGTTCCAGTGAATGAAGGATTCAGGAAAAATGCTTAATAAAATGGATGAAATAATTCCAACATCTTGAATTCATTTTGTTAAACTAAATGTTTATCAGAGTCCTGCTCTGACTGACTTAATCAGAAGCAGGTTCAGGTTCAGTATGTGTTTTCCTGCACTAAAAAAAAAAGTAGAGAGTGATCTCTGTAGGGCCAATTAATACTTCTACATTTATGCAGTTATTTATTTAAGACAGCTTTCTAGTAAATGTTGTGTGTTTCAATTTAGACAGAATAAAGTCTGTTGTTAAAGCTGCTTGGAAAACTACATCGTACAACTATATTTTCCATGTTTGTTTCTCTGCCAGGCAAGCAACTGAGCTTTAGGTTTCCCCCTCTGTCTTGCTCAGGCTACTTTCTAGTGTAATTAAATAAAATGTTAAATTGTACCAAAAGATAAATTTTGAGAGGAAATGGAAAAGGATTACTTGGTGAGAAGATGTTTTAATTTTCTCCAGACTGTTTGTTTGAAGAACCTTAGCATGATCCCAAGCTCCTGAGCAAAACCTGAAATCTGGCAACATAGATTTGTCTTTTATTCTGTTTTGGCTACTCTAAGTCTTTGAAAATTGCTATTTGCACTTGCTTAGTGGATCGTTTTAGAGGCTTACTGGAAAAGTCTCTAAAACATCTCATTTCACAGAACAGTCTCCCAGATCCCTGAGGGCTTTAACGCCAACCTGGATGTGGACAATTTTACCCAAGTGAAGGGAGTTTGTATCAAAAAAGATGTATAAATCCTGAACCTTCCACATCAGAGCATGCTTTGTTTCCTGGCTTGAAGAGACATCTTTCCAAATATTAGCCTATGTTCAGAAGTGGGTTAAGGAACAGCATCCAAAGAAAGAAATTATTCCTAGCCCCCAGAGAGCCAGATAGAACTTGTGATGCACCCCAGACCACTGAAGCACACAACCCAGCACCATAAACCAACCTTGCATTAGGAAGGTTTAAAAATGGCTAATTACAATTGCCCAATCTGCCAGTTGCATCATTGTATTTCTGTAGAGCTTTTGCCTGAATGATTTTAAAGGTAAATAGTTCAAGCCTGACATCCCTCCTGTTGGAACAGCAGTTCTTACATACCCCAAACTTTCTCACAGAAACCTGGAGCCTGCTCCAATTAAGATGTCAGCTACCTTGGAGCTTCTGAAATTAAACAAACAGAATTGTCTCTTTATTTAAGATTAACTTGTAGAGCAATATGAAATTTGGGTAACAGAGCTATGCACACCCAGCTAAATCTGTTTTTCTACTGCTGTCAGCTCAGCTCCCTGACCAACTACACAGCTTTGAAGACAAGAGGGGTGCATTTTTTCCCTTTAGCCAGGTCTTAAAGCCACTTTCTGAACATGACTAGTGAGCTCATCTCTCTTCCAAGTGCAGTCTGACCTAGCTCACAGAAGCCTTTCACTCTTGACAAAAAAACTGGAATGGACACAAAAAGTCATTAGTCCAAACAAATCAAAATAAAATCTGCAGTAACATTTAAAACAATGAAAATCAATAGATACATCGTATTTATAGAAGGTTTTTTCTAGGTTTTGGGTTTGGTGGGTTCTTTGGTTTGGGTTTCATGGTTTGGGGTTGGTTGTTTTTTCTTAGAAAACCTGTATTTTACACATTCCATGAATCACAGAATCATTAAGGTTGGAAAAGACCTCTAAGATCATCAAGTCCAACCATCACTAACATGCCACTAAACCATGGCCCTAGGCCAAGGGCAAGGATTGCTCATGTTTACCTGCATCTACACAAACAGAAAATACTGCAGTGAGTTACACCAATCCCTCAACAGTCCTCAAACACTACAATGGGCAGTATGAAAAAAGGTGGTGACAGAGGGATTCTGGCTGATGGATAAGTTCCCATGCATACAGAATCACACAGAATCACAGAATGCTTTGGGTTGGAAGGGACCTCTGGAGGTCATCTAGTCCAGCCACCCTGCAGTGGGCAGGGACATCCCCAACTAAACCCTACGGCAACCCAAACCCGTGTACACTAACACAAGCTACATAAAGCTACCTGTAAATATTTAGTAACTCTTTAGTGCTAAATATCCACACATACACGTGTACAAGCATAAAAATACACAACAAAAAAGCTTTACAACAACTTTCCACCAAAGGCTTTCCCAAACAGTGCAACACAACACACTAAGTACTTAAGCCTACACACACACTGAGCCTAACTATAGCCCTCAAATGAGTAACATTTCCAATCTTGCCCTGTAATATAGATTAATATATTTATTAATATATAATANTCTACTTGAAAAGGTTGTGAAGAAACAGCAAAACTGATGAGCTAAATTTGCTCCACTGAGATGACAGTCTCTTTTCCCAGGCTCATCGGCTCCTCCTATGTATCTTCTCAAGCTTAATAGATGGTCAAAAGAGAAGATCTTTTGCTATTCTAGGCATTAGAATACTATGCATTGGAGACTAGAATACTCTAAGCACTAGAGACTATGCATGCCTCTCCAACATGTGAGTTCTGGGAGCTTGCTGGAGAGTAAAAATCCAATAATGCTCCTGGACACTGACAAGACCTCCTTTCCTCTCTCCTTGAGGTCTTATTTCTTAACTTGTAAAGAGATCTGATCTAGTGCTAAGAAGCAGTAAAAAATGTCATGTTATAGGGACAAAACCAGAAATACTTTTCAGAGTTTTAATACCTTTTTTTTTTTAAACAATCCAGAAAACAAGTGCTAAACATTTTGCAATCATTTGGGGATGGAAGTTGGATTCTAGCTGTATAAATTCCATTTCTCATGGTTTTGTAAATAGGTTGTCAACTTTCATATTAAACAAGTAAGATGAAGGAGCAAATCTAATGCCACATTTATATTCCTAAAACAATACCTCTCCTCTGTCAATCTATAAGGAATGTCAGATAGAAGGTATTAAGGAGGGGGAACCTTAGTGAAACAAAGAAAACATTATAGTTTTTCTGCCATGTTAAAAAAATACTACATAGGTAATAAGCAATAAAAATATGAGGTTCATCTTTGCAGAACTGAAAGTGTACAGTCAAGATTGTAGTAGACTCCTTATGAACATGGATGATTCATTACAAGCTTGAATATCATCACGCAGCTTCCCAGCACATGAGTTCAACCTCTACCCAGGAGCTGCAATAACCCCACTGCAGAGAGGGCCCTTCCAGTACAAAGTGACAGTAATTTGAGGAAAAATCAGAAGTGCCTGATTTTGTTTAATAGCCTTTTCCATCTCAACAATGCTGCTTATCTTGCAGAGGATGTGACTCCTTCGGTGATCCTCTGGGGCAGAAAGTGGCCCTGGTTGTGATTGTATCTCACAAATGCTTATTGTCCTTCTCCTGGCTATTCAAGCTCTAATTCCAGGAGAAAAAAAAACCAACAGCCTCATGCAGACAGTATTACTTTACAGGAGCTGTGTGACAGGCAGTCAGTGGCAGGGCTTGGGATGCACTTGGTGCAGAGGGCTCAGCTGAGAACGTGAGCAAGCAGGCTTGGTGACAAAGGCCAGCATTGTAGTGTGCCTCCTGATGCCGTTCACAGCCAGAGAAGAAGGACATTTCTCTCAACAGCACTGCAGCTTCTTCCCCAGCTCCCCTTCCTATTTCCCCAGCTAAACTTTTGCTATCATCCTCCCTTTTTGACCCTGTGCCACCTTGAGATTCTCTGTGCTTCCTGACAACTAGGTGTCAGATACTTTATGTCTTCATTAAATCTATGTTTTCCACTTTTCTCACCACAGGAGCAAATACCAAAGACCATAGCTTTTGTTAATCTAGTATATGGCTATTGCTACAGTAATTAGCAGATATTGATTTACTGTAAAGGACATTTCTTCTTCATGAGCCTAGTGAGAAAACATGACTAAATACTGTGAAAAATAATTGCTTACAAATTGAAGTTTCCAGGAAAAATAAAAGAAAAACTGCCATTTTATTTTCCTGCTTGATCAATAAAACAAAGGTGAAAAGGTTAGGTTTGCTCTGGTGATGACTAAATACAGCAATGAACCGAGAAGGTTTGGATCATTATGCTGTGTAATTGCTGAAAACTATTATTTGCTTAAAAGTCAGTAACTGTATGGTTTCCCTGGTTTCTGATCGACTTGGACATATTATTTCAGTTTAATGCCATTTAATGTGGTTTCCAGAAAAACCACAAAAAACTGTCTACTCTAGTGTAGTTCAGTTGGCCACAAACCCACATTACATTATTTTCTCACTGCTTTCTGACTTTTATTGGGAATGAATGTCATTTCCCTGACACAGTGAAAAGACAGTGTAAAATTAATTTGGATTTCCACACTTGTAGATAAAGCATAGAAAGAGCCATTTCTGGAGTCTCCTGTTGGACATGTAGCCTTTTTGTCCAAAGTCAACAAGTAGTAAAATGCATAGATAAAAATCAAGACAAACTGAGGTATGGGGAGGGAACATATTAAATTATTTGTTTCAATATAAATGTCCACCTCATCCTTTCTGTGCTCAGGAGATTTCTTCAGTTACAAAACACAGGTCTACACTAGTGAAATGAGCAGGCTGTCACTGAAAAGGCAGACAAAATGAAGCAATTTTTTTCCCATATGGTTCCCCTTCCATCTCACCTCCCCATTCTGCAGTTTGGGATTGGTTTGGTTTGACAAAGGCAAATGGTAGTTTGATATGGGACACTATTATATTCTGATGTAATAAACTTATGCACACACAAAAAGAAAATCTACACAGAGCAGTATCTTCCGGCCAGCTGGATTCCAGCCTTTGAGATCTTTTTTCTGGGCTATCCAAATGTGACAGCCACAGGTTTGATGTGATACAATTTTAGCTTAGGGTCTATAACTCCAGGCGCTGGAGGAAATATCTGGAAAGAGGCAACAGCTGGTTGGAGAAAACCACTCCAGGAGCCAGGCAGAGAACATCTAAACATCTAAATGGTGACGATCAGGGACTTCTCTTAGTCCACACACAGGCTGGCCCATCCTGAACCTGGACTGTTCTGGAGCATGCCTGAGCTGGCATGCACCAAAGCCACGCCAAGTACAACCCCAACAGCAGCAACGATCCCATGCCACAGGTGGGCTCAGGTAGGGGCATGGAATCACAGAAACATTATGGTTGGGAAAGACCTCTGAGATCATCGAGTCCAACTATTAACCTAAAACTTCCATGCTCATCAGTAAACCATTTCCCCAACTAGGCTATTTTTGAACACTTCCAGGGATAGTGTTACCACCACTTCCCTGGACAGCCTGTGCCAATGCCTCATAATCCTCTCAGTGAAAAATTCTTCCTAATATCCAATCTGAATCTCCCCTGGCACAACTTTGAGGCCATTTCCTCTTGTCCTATCACTTGTTATTTGGGAGAAGAGACCAAAATGGCATGTCTCACATGATGCCACAAGCTTTGCCACGCAGCACATAGGCTGCAAAACATGATCCCTAAGTGCCAGTGTGAATAATGGCATAATGGCACACAAGAGGTTAAACACATGTTTAACCTGCTACTTAAAAAAAGGTGACTAAAGCAGGTTTTGAAGGCATTATATGAGCATATAAAAAAATCAAAAGTGATAATGACACTGTGGTTCCACAGGGAGCTGTCAAGTATCCAAGTTACATGAAATACAGACTACTGGTTTACAGATATGTAAGATCTAAATGCAAGTCTTTGGATCACAGGGCTACGTTTTCAAAGCGCATTTCACCCAACAGCTCTCATTTCTACTTCTGATCGCTTCCAGATGCGATTGGCACTCACAAATTCTGTGGTTCTTACAACATGATGAGCTGTGTCATAAACAAGTAACAAACACTTCTGTGGAGATGGCTGAAACACAAACAGCAAGTCTTTTGCCTTCCCTCCTATGGCACAACTTCTGCAGAACAACTGCCCAAAGCCCCACCTGAAAGAATCTGCTGGGAATTTCAGAGTCTTTTCTGCATCTCTGACAGGTGACCTGATCAGAGGTAAGGACCAGGTAACAAACCCAATGACTGGAGAATCTCATTAAGTCTTTCTTTTGTGTTTTGAAGTCTAATTTGAGCAACAAAGACTCTCATCCATAGAAAGGAACACAGAGGTGATTAGCTCTGCCAATTACTAGTCTTCTGCTAATCTGTCCTTTGTCAGAGATAGCCTTTGAAGCCACTGCTGCTTACTGCACAGAATTCCTAAACATCTCAGGGAAAACACAAGGCAGTGTTCCTCCTGGCATGACAGTCTGATTTTAAGTGGAACAATGAGAGGAGTTTTGAAAGGGCTGTTTGAAGCCCTGATTTCCTATGGACAATGAATAGGTGATGCTCTAACACCTTTGCTCTTTAATGAGAGGAAATGCCCTCTTCCAAACCACACATTAATGGCAGACAGAAGGAAAGAAGCACTAAAAGCACAGAAGCCCCTCCAAATCCCTGGTATTCACCCACACTTGACAAAGAGAAATTTCTAGGAATAATTCATCTCTATGTTATCTTCCAGCTACCTCTTTCAGAGAAAGTGATATAATTCCATATGCTGGAGATCTGCTTTTGCAATGGGGTAATATATTGCATTAGATCTGATGTACCTCTTAAATACCTTTCATTCTAGGTTTGTCTGTGCAGTAGCTGGAGGCATGCTTTCAGCAAGAGGGGACATACCTCCTTCCCTTTACCTGCTGCATAAACACCATCACCAGTGGCTCTAGACACTGGTGCCTGATCCATACCTACATTATTAATTGAAATATAGTAATACTGTTATTAATTACAATATAATAATGCCAACTCTATTCATGCAAGATAAACTTTAAGCAAATCTAAAACTGGGAAATCAGGAAGGAAAGTCTGGGAATTTTGCTGTTGGCTTCAGGGAAGCCTGGACTGCGTGATGTAAGTATGAGCTCACACTTTCATAGCAAGAGAGCAGAGGGTGGGTTGTGTCTGACTTACCCTGGACAGAAATGTCTGTTATATTTCAAACCAGTTATTGAAATGTGATTCTTCTTCATCATGGATTGCCCAAGAGAAAAGATTCTCTTTCAGGGTTGCTGTATTAAGAGTAATCATACCTCATTTCAATGTAACTTCTTACAAGGAGCTTTGCAAGACCTCCATCCACTTCCAGAAAGGGTAAGTTATGATGACAGATAAGGCAGAATACAGGAGTTGCCAAAAACTTGCAGTTTTTATGCTCCATTCAAGCTTCATATTCTAATGCAAACATTCTGAATCTTCTGTGTTGTTTTTGTTGTTCTGTTGTGGTTTTTTTCTTTGTTTTGGGGGGAGAGGTTTGGGTTAGGGTTCTTTTGCAAATATAAAATATTTCTGTATAATAGAGAGTTACTGGCAAGCAGTCTTAACATGGGAAACATTAAGGCATCTCACTTTTAACAGTGAAGTTCCCCTTAAAAGTTAAACCTGATCTGAATCTTGGCTCCCAAGACAAATATTCTATGGTTTACCTCATGTGGAGGACATTATGTTTGGCTCCAAAACAGTTTGTGTCAAAAGCAATTATTTCTGTTCTCTAATCGCAGTCACAACAATGAGCTAGGTTTAGAATATAAAATAAATATATGCAACTTTCTGGCTGCCTGAAGCTTTAACTGCTTCACCATCTGATCATTCCTGTTAAATCCAGTAGACTTAATTACCTGCACACCTTCAAGAATGAGGAGATTATTGCATTCACTTTTAGTAACTAATTAATTCCCTATAATTTCTGTTATCTTGAGCAAGAGACAGAATGATGCCCTGATAAATGTAATTATGCTAGCTGCCCTTTACAACTGATACCAAAATACTACATTCCCCTTTGCTTCCCTGCCTGATTTCCCCAAGTCATTTTAGAATTTGAGACTTAAAGCATCCATATAGTTTTTATGTACGGTTTTAATTTGGGGTGAAGTAGGTGATTTTTCTAAAAGTCAATAAATACATGCTGCTGACGACTCTGGGGCACAATCCCACCCCCTCAAATGATCCCCTTGAGCCACAAGAAGAGGCAGATACCAGCTGCAAATCTCTAACACCTCCAGTTCCAGCACAGCCTGCATGGCAATACCCTAGCTAGGCAGGCTCAGGGACACAGCAGTGGGGCATGAGCAGGGACACACAGTTCCAGCACTGGGGACCAGCCTGCCTGCTGGAAACTGCCCTTTAGAGCTCCATCTGCTAAAAGCCCAGCTTACACCAAATGCTTTGACCTCACTGTGACTTCTGACATGCCTCCTAGCCTTTCAAAAAATCATTAAATATCCACTTCTGTCCAAGTCCTGAGGAAAAAGCAAGGCAGGAGGAAACAAACCCTACAGCATTGCTGGTTTTTAAGCTCACACACATCTAAATTGCAGACTTTAGACTGTAACTTTACTGCATACAGCATAGGTTCTCCAGTGGCTAAGAAGCTGGTTTGTGAGGCAGGGCACTAGATGTTAACAATACCATGGTTGCTTTTTATAATTCAATTCATTTTTGTTTCTCAGTGAATTTTAAAATATTCCTGTTGTGAAATACAGTATAATAATGAAATGCAAAGGAGGATGAATATGCTTCTCTAGGAATATTTTGAGAAAGTCATGAAGAGCTCTGCATCTTGCAGAGCACAGGGCTTTTCTTCTCTTTTTTTTTTTCCCCCCTGTTTAATTTAATCTACCTAATTAGAAGGAAAATAAGACATAAGCCTGAAATAACACAGGAATAAAACATGATCTTATGTCTAGTCACCTGCCAATTATTTCTATTACAAAAAGCAAATAAAATCCCTCAAACCCTTAAAAATTAAAGTGACAGAGATTCAGTTGTAAATTGAAACAGAACTAAAATGAAATTCACCAGACAGGACTGTTCTCCCTCTCTGCCCTCTTCTGTGCTCATGCCACACAAGAAATAATTCTGCTAAAAGTCAATCCATGGAATTGCTTTATTTATTTGGGCACTGTGTATGCCTTTATCCATGGATCTGCCAAACATACCTTCCCACAGACTTGTTGCTTCAGTCCTGGGCCTCTCTTAAGTGGCAGACAAGAATCCCCTATGAATTAGATTGAGGCCATCATACTCATTTTCACATTTAACCAAATCCAGATTTGAAGGTAGCTTTTCAGAGGTGGATGGCTAGTGGAAGGCAAGTATATTTCATGCTTCAAGGAAAGGTAAAGTTACCTCTGCTCAACAAAAAACAGAGTAATTCCCAAAGAAATTTGACAATAATACAGCCGCAGATCACAGTAAATTATATCACTTGGCAGCTCAACTGGAGAATTGTCCAGAATTGCCAACAAAACTCAAGACACACGTTTGAATATATGGAAAGCTTTGTGATTTCTAAGAGAAAGGAGCCTGCACAGGCATCTTATGAGACCCATAAAGAATCTTATCAGTTGGAAAGGAGTGTGTAAGTTCTGAGGATCAGATGAAAGTTTGTTGCTCCCCCTCCCCCCTTTTTTTTTTCATTTAAAATAAAAGCATTCAAAAGGAGAAGATAGAACAGACAGACCATCTGCAATGTAACCACATAAAAGACCCCTGGGCAAATCCAAACCCATTAGCAGAAGTGCTTGACAAATCTGCCAAAGAGCCAGATGCTGCTTATGGAGGAGTCTCTTTCCCTACTGTCATCTGGATCCTCTGACTTCTGTTCCCAGAGGAGGACAATGCTGACTGGTGCTCAGACTGAGATGTGTATGGAGAGAGCTGAAGCACACAGTCAGTCTCAAATAAAGCTACCTTAACATAAAGAGAGGAGACCAAGTCTGAAACATTGAAACAGTTTTAACATGCATTTGTGTAACATGTGGAAGAAGCAGACATTAGAAAAGAAAAAAACAATTAGTTTATCTGCATGTGGTCTCTTTTTATATATTGATTTTTTTTGTGCTCATTCTAGTATTGTTTCCTGCATTTGTTTTCTACTGACTGGTCAGGATTGAGTAGGATGGCAAAGAGGTGATTTGTGTCATTTTAAGTAATAGCACAGCATACTAACTGCATGATGTTAGTTAAATGCTTACTAAGTACATTGACTGATGCTATTTAAAATATGTCTGAACAGGTTGTGAAATATCTAGCCAAGAACTTACACTTAAAAATACTTGGGGAAAAATGGGATTCATTTAAAAAGTAACCTGTACCAATCTCAGAATAGGGGATTTGGATCTAAACAGCCAGTTTTTCTAATGTCTGCATTCTTCCAGGAATCTGTTCAACTGGATTTGAAGTGCAAAATAGGTGGAACCAAATACTTTTCCTATTCAGACTCACCAATGGTGAAATATATTTGGAGTATCCAAGAGGTCAAAGAAGCTGGAACAGAGTCTGAATTAGTTCTCCTGTGTGCTGCTGCAATGTGATATGACAGAGCAAAAAATAGACCAAGGGAGAAATAAAGAAACAGAGCTCCTTCTCATTGTGATTATATGTGCTGCACTTGAAGAGCCAACACTGTCGTTTCATGGCCCAAAATCCATTTCAGTTTTAGGATAAAGCTCTAAGAAACTACTGGATTAAGTAAAAACACTCCCAGGTATAATCTTACATTATCTTCTTTTACTCAAAAATAGTATTTACACTATGCTAAGCCACGACTTAGCTGATCAACAGATTCTGTATGAAACTGCCAAAATGGGGTAGCTGTCTAGGGAGGAAGAAAAGAGAAAAATAAGGAAGTAAAATGAATGCTCATCTTTTAAAGGTCAGTCCCTTGGCCCTTGCCCACTCTCTCTGCAGAGCAACAATATACTTACCTTACACAGATGTTAATTTTAGCCAGCCCAGTGAGTGCCAGGCTGACATCTTGGAACTGTGGCAATCCAAGGGCACTCTGCAGCCTGCTAACAAATGCTAGCTGGTATATAACAGTATGAAGAACAGATGTGAAAGTGAACTTAAATACTATCTATCTGTGCCACTGGTTATAGCTCAGGCTGTGTGTTGGGCTACCAGTGCCCCACAGCATGATCTGACAGAAGTAAACTGTGTCACTGGTGGGCAGGGATGACCCTGGCCCACTCAGCCACACTGGTATCTGATCCACACAAAACAGATGAGTAACAACCAAGTGCAAGCTAAGCTCCTGGCATGGCTTCAGTCCTGCTCCCTCCACACACCTGCAGCTCCAGCTAGAGAAAGTGGCTGGGGGAGAGGGACAAGAGCCTCGCAAATGGACTCAAAATTGCATTTAATTGCTGCCATCAGAATACATGTTACATTGTGCCATCTGTTTATCTTGTAGCAAAAGGTAGCAGAACATATATTATCAACTCTGCCTCATGTAAAAATAGCTGCTGTAGTCACCCAAGTTATGCTGTGCCACAGCACCCACAACTAAAAGAGATGATTAAAGGGATAGGAGATACTGATGGAAGAACTGCACTGTGCACTGCTCTACCTGTGCTCCTTTCCAAAATGCTGACTAATGGATTACATTGATTATTTCAGTGTGCTTTCTAGAATCTTCTATTATAACATTCATGCTCAAAATGTCTTGTATACTTTTTGCTTATAGGTTGCCATTTCTGGCTGAAGAATATTACTATGATGAAGTCATTTTTAGTGTACTTCTTACATATGGCACTTTGGCTATCATTGTTGGGTTCCTCACAATTCATCAGTAGTCCCTTTTCTGGTTTTAGTTGTTGGGGTTTATTTTTTGGTACTGAACTGTCATTAATACCTGTTTATTGACACAGCTCCAGAGCTTTATTTCTGTAAGCTTTTCCCAGACTTTATGAAGTGCACTAACAAGGTTTTAGGTTGAAGAGCACTCACCATCCTGTTGTCTATGATGGCAGAATATACCTAACAGTAGTTCAGCATGTGTGAGGGTTGTTTGATGGCTGGGACCGCTAAATAACTTGCACTCTTGAGCAGGCTCAAAAATAACAAGGTACTTTGGAAGTCAAAATGATGTCAAAACTATTATACAAATATATGAGGTGGTTACATTCATCCTCACATTTAACCATGAACACGCATGTAAGAAAATATCCTTTCTCTGGAGAAGGAGATGTAGAAGAAATAAGGATGAGGAAAGTTTAAAACAGAGATGGGTACACAGCAATAGCCTGGGAGTGGCCACTTTTGTCCATCTAACAGTAGTGAGTTAGCTAACAATTACTCAAGTCAATGGAAAAATTTCACATGGGTCAGTCTGAGAGTACAAAAGGGTCTAGATTTATAGGTGCTGGTTACAGGATACCCTAGTTCAAATTCCTACTCCAAGAAATATGTAATACTTGTACCAAGTGGACTGGCTTTCCTGTTTAAGGCATTTACTTCAGATGTTTAAGACATAAGGCTATATACAGTGATTAAATAGATAAAATATCAACTGCTACTTAATGCACATATTTTCATATTTGCTGAGTGAAAACTAGGGAAAAACAGGCAGTCATGAAATACTTTAAGAGTAGGTGGTTCAAGCCATTATTCAACAGGATTTTAACCATTTTCAAAACACACTTAAGCAAACATTAATGGCAGCAGGTTTCTAAAGGGACAGCAAATCAAATAAACTCTTTAAATTTAAATTAGTACATTCCAGTATGCACTTGAACAGTACTTTGTGTTATCTACTTTGTGTCATAAACAGGACACACTCCTACCAACAGATAACAATAAACTCAGAACTGTTAGAACAGCATGCTTCTCTCTCTCTCAGACCTTTATCTCATTTTTAGCTGTATTAGACTTTTTCTATTTTTAAAACAGGTTCTAAATCATTAGTGATGGTTGGTTCTTGCATTCCAGTAGCACAAATCCATATAGGAGAGAGCTCTCATCTTTCATGGTATGTGATGTTAGACAAAAAGACTATGTACCTGCACTTGAGGGTATCTCCAGAATAAATTCTACTAGCACTTCTGTTAAAATCTTGTTTATCCTGTTTGTTTGTTTGTTTTTAATAAGGCTATATATGTATTTCCAAGAAGGGTTCAAAACTTCTTTGGTCTTGTTGCTTTCATTTATCCCAAAGCCTGACCCACTACTGATTCAGGTTAATGGAAGTCTTAATGCCAACATGATCTGGCTTAGGATCACACATCAGAAATGATTACTAGTATAACAGAAAATAAGTTATGCCCAATTTTAACAAAAAACCCAGGAATTTGTAACAGACCTGAAATGTAAAAAATACATTCACTTTATTGTTAAAGCCACAGGGATCTGTTAATATAAACCATTCAAATACTTGCCTGTGATGACATCAGTTACCATGTGTTTGCACTCTAAATAGATTATTGTCATTTCTGTAAACATATCCTATATATTTTTAGAACTCTTTGGGGACTTGATCCAGAGCCAACAGAAACCAATGGGCAGACAGTGACCAGTTTCAGCAGACCTTGGGGTAATCAGAAGACTGAATTTCTCAAGTTAATGAATGAGAAAATCAGCCCAGAGCAGGCAGAGAGATACCACACAGACTGCTCTAAAAATAGGGGAGACTTGCACTGCCTGCAGAATACATGGCTGAAAATATAAGGCACGTAGCAAGGCAACATACTCCTTGGAGCAACTGTTGTGCAATTGTGGTGGATGCTGTGTGTCATTCAGCTACATGTGTCTGCAGAGCCTATTTCATGATGTTATTTTGATTGACTCCAACTGCCTAAGTGGCATGCAGACTAAATATGTGCACCAAACCTTTAATAAGTAACAGATTTGTATAAAACAGTCTCTCTCAACTGCAAGCTAAGCCTGTGTGTCCCAGAATGTAGCCTTTATGAGAAATCTTATTCCACAACCTAGTTATTTTAAAAATTGGAAAATTGTGATACATATTTTTTTTTTTGCCAGCCACTGTCCTGACTGAGAAGTCTGGGCTTGTTGCTGCCAAACATTTCTCTTAGGTGAAGTGTTTATAACCATAGTGGCCTCACTGACATGAATGCTATATTCTGACAGACATATACTATCCCTCCTGTTGACTGGTTTTTTTCTTACAGTTCCCAAAATTACTTGTGACAGTCTTTCAATTTCAACTTTATTTATTCTGTCTTTTCATAGCAAATTTCTGTTGCTGTATCTGTTCCTTTTTATAGTTTGTCTCAAACCCAAGAAATACTACCAGCTAGTCACAAAGTGTTTTTTCCTGGCTGAAGAATATAATCTTATGTTTGCATGTATTCCCTTCTGGAACTGAACAGTTTTGCAGAAAAATCAGAATCTGTTAAATCAAAATAAAGGCCTTCATTGCTTTTGCTCATATTGTTTATCTAGCTGGTCTTCTTGTCATAAACTAGCAGTGCAACAGGTGATGGCTGGTGGAATCTGTGTGATTGCTCAGAAGAGTGATACAATAAGCTTCAAGAGAAAGAAGATCAGATAAATGACATCTCAGAAGTGCCATTCACCTTCAGAGTCGAAATCAGAGTCCTCTCAATATCTCATTTCCTGAGATGAAGCCTGTTTATCATGTCATTTTGATCTACAGATTATTCAGTGTGAGCTACAGTGGAGCTAGACTACTCTTGACTCAGAAAAAACATTTCAATTACCCCCTAACCAACAGAACCTGTTGTCTGGTTCAGAGACAACAAATCCCTACCTTCAGAAAAAAAACCCACAAACCTTTTAAGGCACGGATGAAAAGAAAACAGGGAGCATACTATGGCTGAACAACACACATGAAAGCTTGGCAGTATGAGCTTGACCATTTTAACTGTGCAACCAATACTATTTCCTTTTTCTGTTGTAATTGCTGAATCTTTAATGATGATTTCTATAGCTATTGCTTGGCAGCTGAACCATTAAGCTCCTCTTCACCACGTAAGAAACTTGTTCTTCACCTCTTAAACTGCATGTGAATGGGAAGGTACTGCTGGTCTCACTCTCCTAGCAAATGGTATGGAGAGGATCAACTGCATCCAAAGAGTCATGGGAATGGCATGACAGGTTCATCACAGAACCTGTCTGATGCCTGTAATGCTTGGATTTGGGTTGAGGAGCTCCAATATCATTATCTGCTAAACACAGACAATTACACACTGTAAAAATAAGACCAATATCTGACTAAAGAATCAACCTCTTGAATTCCTTTTCTTGAGGGAAAAGCTATGGAAATACCGTTTAGTAATGCACTCATGCAGTATAGCATAGCTGAGATACAGAGTAAGTATAGTGAACATCATCTTCACAACAGTGCCTCCAAATTGAAAGGAAACAGACCTTGATCAATTGAACTGGATGTGGACACTGTAGTAGCTCTCAGTGGCATTCAGTATCATCTCTTTACTTGTGAATGCATTAATGGGAGTCATTGTCTCTGGACTTGTACCTGCACTCAATATTCTGACCAATGAAGATCCATGAGGAGATACCAAAATGAGACCAGTAAGAAAATGTGAAAGCCTATTTCTCATTCAGAAACAGGATCTTGTATCTTTTAAATCTTCTTATGTAGTGCACTTTTAAGCAGAGAAGAATAGCAATCATCTGATGAACAACCACAATCCACAGTTAAAAGCCTCACTGAAACTCATATTAATTTGAAATAGTGGAGACAATTTTAAATACATTAAAAAGTCCCTCTGTGCTTTTTTGGACAGCTTGTTTGTGTGGCAGCTGTGTATGTGGTATATATTCAATACTTACCAGTGATGATCACTGGTAATTTGCAGTTCAGTAATACATAGGAATGAACTTTATCTAGCTGGTACTAATGCAATGCTGTTGGGAATTAGGCAAACTACCATCAGACCTTCACGATGCAGTCATCATCACTTTGTATAAGAAGAAAGGAGCTAAATCAGATTGTTCAAATTACTGTGGTATCACTTTGCTTTCCATTGCTGGTAAAATCCTGGCAAGACAACTCCTGAACAAACTAATATCCGCTACAGCAGAAGGAATTTTACCTTAAAGCCAATGTGGTTTTAGAGCCAACAGGAGTACCACAGACATGATATTTGTTCTCAGACAACTGCAAGAGAAATGTAGGGAACAGAACAAAGGTCTCTATGTAACCTTTGTTGATCTCACCAAGGGTTTTCATACTGTGAGCAGAAATAGTCTATGGCAGATTTTGGAATGTTTAGGTTGTCCCCCCAAGTTTCTTAAATTATTACCCTATTACATGAGAATCAGCATGGCCAAGTCAGATACGGCGATGCATTTTCTGAGCCCTTTCTAATAACTAATGGTGTGAAACAAGGCTGTGTTCTTGCACCAACTCTGTTCACGCTGTTTTTCAGCATGATGCTCCAAAGGGCCATGGCAGAATTTGATGACCAGNCCATGTGACTAATACCTCTGTTCTAGAACAAGCAGCAATTTCAAGCCTTGAGGCCATGCTGCTGAGAACGCAGCTGCGTTGGGCAGCTCACGGCTCCAGGATGAAGAACTACTGCCTTCGTAAAATTATGCTTTATGGTGAACTTGCCACTGGCTATCGCAAGAGAGGAGCCCCGAAGAGGAGATCCAAGGACTCCCTGAAACAACAGCTCAGCCTTGGCCATATTGATCGCCTTAACTGCTCTACTATGGCCTCCAATCGGGAGGTCTGGAGACATGCTATTTTTAAAGCCACGGATGTTTTTGAGCAGGCACGCAGGATCACTCTTGAGGAGAAAAGACAGTGTAGAAAGAATCGTGTCTTGCAGGTTATACCACCTAAGGAGTCCTTGTGCTGTGCCTTTTGCAACTGCTCGTCTATCTCGTATTGGCCTTTCCAGCCATCAGCGCGCTTGTAAAAAGCATGGGTAGAGCCCTCCCAGGATCTTCATTCGTGAAGCCTAGCCATGATGATGATGATGACTAATGCAACAGCTATTTTGCTTCTGATTACACTCTTCTAAGCAAATCCCTCCTTTTAAAACTTTATCAGATGCTGTAAGAAGTGGCTTCTTTTCCCTTTAGAAATTCTTCAGAAAGTATACAAAGGAAAAGGCAAGTCAGGAAGAATGGATATAGCTTGAGATACTTGATCCACAGGTTTGTAGTAAGAACTACAGAACAAAAATGGAGGGCTCCTTACTCCCTGGAGCTCAGCTTTGACTTACCAATACAAAGATCTATTGTCTTTCAGTGAATATACAAGTAATGTCTTTTTAACACCACTATATATTTTCACACGTTAATTTGTCAGCTAACTTCTATTCTAAGCTTCCAGAACTACTTGTCAAAATCGTCCAAGTTTTCCCCCTTTTTTTGTCCCACACAAACATCATCTTTATGTTATAAAGATCATGGTTTAAAGAGAGAAAGTATATGAAATACATGGCCATTTTCCTTTACCCTTGCAGAAAAAAAAAAAAAGAAACTGTGTCTTGGCTGTCAGAATAATCTCTCTCTTCTGCAGACTTTTCTATCCTCTCCAGAGGGTAAAAAAGCATGGGTTTTTTTTCCTGTAATCAGTGGACTTTGAGGAAGCAGCAAAAGGCCCTGCCAAATTTCCATTTGCTGGGAATTTCTCTCCCTTCCCCTCATTTCTCTCCTTATTTCATTTTATGGCCCAGAAAACCCAGTATTGGTTGTCAGATCTCAATTCCTGATGTAACTTTTGGTTTTACAGTGGAATCTCTGGCAGGCCTGGTGGGAAGGGAAGGAGCATCTGGGGGTGGCAGAGATGTGTTCAGCAAGCAGCCTGTTGTTTCAAGATGCTGTCCTGGGATGTGTGGCCAAAACGAACATGCTATAGCTGGGTGTGAGCAGGAGTCTGGCATTTGGTATTTAGCATTCAACTACCTGAAAGGAGGTTGTAGAGAGATGGGGGTTCATCTCTTCTCCCTGATTACCAGTGATAGGACAAGAGGAAATGGCTTTAAGTTGCACCAGAGGAGGTTTAGATTGGGTATTAGGAAAAATTTGTCACCTACACATGTTACTCTTGTCACATCCAGACCTGTAGTACAACAGTTGGGATGTCCCAACCATTTACTGCCTCTGTCTCACACACCAACAGATGCTGCAAGACTGGACAATGGTGAATTTGATTTCTATTACAAAGTCAGGGAAAAGAATTCCATAATATCAATACAGCCACAATACCACCTTGATTAGGAATAATACCACCATTTAGGTATAACATCTAAAAAATTGGGTATAAAAGGAAGTATTCATAACCAGTTCATAAGTCCCAAGTAACTTCAACAGAATTTGTTTGACAAAGGCTTTGTGAATGAAAATCTGTGACAGAGATAATGAAGTCATGCATGTTTCCTTCTGTGTTTACAACTCACCTATCTACCACTAACTCAATTCTTAACTACAATTCTCCCTTCATCTTTTGCAATTTACCTGTCTGTTGAGATAACCATTTTCTATGAATAAATGCTGGCAAGCTTAATTTTTACTGTATATATAGCTGAATTCTTCTGAAAAGGTGTTTTTATATGCTGCAGAGATTAGTAAATTCTCTTTTACTAGTCACATCTGTAGTTTGAATGTTTTTTTCTAAAAGACAAATGAAGGCCAAGCAAGACAAAGAATCTGCTGATACACACATGTCACTCCAAGAATTCTCCTGACAAAGTTCCCACACCCAATTTAATTACTTCCCTACTGTAAAAACACTTTCCATCTGCATTTATTGTAATAGTTTCAAATCCAAAGCCAACAGACTATAAAGCTAGCTAAATAAATGAACGATATTGGCCTTAGGTCCCAAGCCAGGAGCTATTCTGTAAGGCTGTGTGTCTCCAGCATTCATTTTTATGCTGATGTTTCATTTTATGTGCAATGTTTTCACTTAAGCCTTGTTTAGAGAAGAATTACCTTGCTCCAGGCTTTAAAGTTTTATGTGCTGCGCGGTGCCCTCTAGCGCTGCTCTAGCCAAAGCTCTGTCAGAGATTCCCCTGCAAGACCAAATTCAGAGCACAAATAGAGAACTCTGACCAAAAAAACCCTGCTTCAGGCTGTAGACACAGCACACCCAGGCCAGGAACATTAATTCCAACTGTATCTGATATATCCTCAAACAGAGACTGTGGAGCTCAAAATGAAAAGCATTTCTGTTTGAAAATGCACCTCAAAAAACCCCCCAAAACCCAAAAAACAGACACCAAAAAGACCAAACCAAACAACAAAACCCAAAAATCTACCAGATTCAGCCTCCAGATTGATTTTTAGTATAGTAATGCGGTTTCCCTGTTGAACTTGGGAGATAAAAAGTATCCTACTCTTCCGACTTGGTACAAAAACTCAACTACAGCTTCTAAGAAATACCCTGATGTGCAGAGGTAATGACAGTACATTGTATTCAGGGTCCTCAGGTTTGTTGCAATATCATACACTGATGAAACTACATCAGACTATGGACTTCTTCAGAACTTTAATGACTTGAGATGTAGCAGTCTCATTTGGACAGGTAAGACAACTATGCACATGCACAAGCGTTTTCTAAAATGGGATTCTCCATGCTTTCAACACACTTGGAAAGAGCTTGACCTTTATAATACATTTTAATCCAAAGCAGCAGCAGAGCAGATAGATTTTTCATTCATAAGTTATTAAACAAGGACTGATGACTGAAGACCATGAGCCAGCAATGTGCCCTTGTAGCCAAGAAGGCCAATGGCATCCTAGGATGTATTAAGANGTGATACTGTGATACTGTGATACTGTGACTGAAGGGCAAACATGTCTCCACTGAAGTCCAGGGCACAATTGCTACTGACTTCACTGGAAGCATGTTCAGACATTGAATTTTGTATTCTCTTACATACATTCTTCTTACCAAACTAAATGAAAGCATATATTAATAACTGACATAAGCTAATCAAAGAAATTCAGGTAGTGCACAGTACAGCTCAAACTGCAGATATTATATATTGGCCTTGGATATTACAGGGGAACCCCAGAGGATCCTGCTGCAACAGTGGCGTAAGACATAGTTAGGGATGGGATTTTGGGGTACACTTTGAATTACTTTATTTTTCTGAGTTTTAATCACAATGTCAGTGTGGTATAAAGTTTGTTTTGTGGCTCTCTCCCTTCATAACTAAAACCTCTGATTTTTTGTGTAACTCAAATAGGCTTTTAAAACAGAAGCAACACAAAGTTAGACAAAAAGCACTACAAGCCGCCAAGAATTGAAGAAAATCATCCACTGTATCTCATCAGCTTACTACTCGACAGGAAGATGCACACTTGATGGCACATCAAAACCAATTACTACTTCAGCTGCTCCAAGTTATCCATGCACCTAGATACACATGCAAAATATGGAAGTTAAATACATTTCCTTTTTTCCTTTTTGCATGTACATCAGATTAGAAAAGACTGTGTTTAGAAAGTTTCTTTTTAAAGAAAGTACAGCCTCTTCCCAATTTATGAACACAATAGCATATTTTTCACAGGTGAAAGCAAAGAAGTTTTGACAAAGGTGAATTTTCCCAAATAAAGATTGAATTGCCCACATTTAAAAGAGATTGTATTATTGACAAACTTGAAGACTCAGGATGTAGAAAAGGCATAAACTAAGAAAGTGAGCTTTGATTACACGGATTTCCCTACACTGTTTAACAGTTTGGGGTTTTGTTTTTAAATTGAGGATTACTATTCAGTGTTATGGCATCATCTAAACTCAACACCTAGGCACCAGCCTGTATTAACTGGAAAAAGGGGGGAAAATCCTTCCAGAAAATCATTAAAATTGACCCCACCATTTGTTTTTTCCAAACATATCTCTCATGCTCTGATGCTACATATCCACAGCTCAGCTCTGCCTTGTGTCCCTTCACTCCAGTGCACTCAGTCAGCATTTGTCCTCCAGCACCATACCTGGGGTTCTGTGGCTCTGAACCATCTGACTCCGTACAGGGCTTCTTTACCTGCAAAAGCAAACAAGGGCTAGTTACTCTCAATTGAAACACAGCTTCCTTGCTCACAGTTCACGCACTTCCAGTGCTTAAAGTGGATCCAGCGCTGCTCACCATGATCTCTATAAAATACTTCCCATATTTTACAGCAGCAGTATGCAGTACTGAACAGTGTGTTTCATTATTATCCCATGAACAGCTGCCAACTGCACTTCCCCAGGCTCCATCAGCATGTAAAATGTTCAGCTAAAATAGCTTGGGAGTAGTCTAACTAGGAACAAAGAAAGCAAAGAACCAGGTTCCCCACTTGGAAACGAGAAAGCCATACTGTTCTCAGCTCAGCAAAGAAATGTTTTCCCAATTGATGCTGCTTCTGTTTCCTGCTACAGTTCACCATAATAAACACCAGATTCTGGGGCAAAGTGCAGAGTTAGCTAAATAATTCATATGATAATTTTCATTTTGTCAATCTGCTAACTCTATGCCAACTGTACTTTGCTATTGCATCAATGAACACAAGACACTGCACTCATCTCTGCAATATATCATTACATAAAAGGTATTTCAACTTCCAATGTATTGTTTACAATACATTGCTATCGGCTAATTAAAGGTGAAAATAAAATCCATCACTTTCAAATAAAAAATTTTCTCTTGCAGACTAGGTATCTCCTTGGGATCTTCAGGATTTCCTGCAAAAATTTAATTGCACCTTCTGGTCATCTAAAGTTCTTGTACTTTCAGCAGAGAAAAAAATCCTTTTGCTCATTTGTGTGTTAATGCAGAATCCAGGGGTGTGTGGGAGGCTTCAGAACTTCATTTTTAAAGCCACCTAAAACATCATAGTCACACAGACTCGCCTGATGTGACTGACAGAATACAAAGAACATTGCCATTAAACCCAGCAAGTGTTCAATGACAGTTTCTGGGAATATATTCTATCAGGAGTATACATTTTTTGCTTCTATAGTTTTAAAAGCATTTCAGGGAAAAAATTTTGACTGTGACTTCTATTGAAGGAATTGACAAAATACACACCAACAGAAAAAAATTATTAGTCTAATTCTAAGTATTTTCCCTAAATACCTCAATTGAATGACATACAACATCACTTACAGATGTCTAAGTTCAAGCATGGTTCTATAGATGGTCATTTTTAATCTACATTGGTGTTCTAGATAATGAAAATACAATATAGTTGTCTACATGGTTATTCATAGATATGTTTTCAGTAGCAATAATGCAAATATCCCCACGATAATAACTTAAAACTATCTATTATTGTAACAGGTGTGATCCAAAACACTAAAGAAGGAGCAAACACAAAAGATCTTATAAGAATGTTTTGCTTAATTTTTTACTACACAACTTTTTTCAACCTATCCAATTATTCGGTGTCATCACCACTAGTTTTCCTCCTCATGGATTGTTTCTTCACTGTTCCTACTGAGCTACTCCCTGGCCGTGCTAGCCACAATGTGCCATGGAAACATGTGATGATGCAGTGGCTCAGCATGAGACAGTGAAGGCATCCTGGCCTGTATCAGAAACGGTGTTGTCAGCGGGAGCANCAACCAAAACTCACAGGCACCATTTCATAAATGTGCAAATGCAAACACCAGTGCTACAGTTTTATGTTCACTATACTGTTATTAATATTAGACCTGAAATGTAGTAAAATACTTGAGATATAAGCATATGATGGAGTACCAAGGAAAATGCCTGCAGTGTATGTTAACATACAAACAGGAAAAGTATTCTTTTGAACCACTGTACTGAGTGTCAATATCACAGACAAATCAAAATCATTCAAAGACATTGAAATTAAAATAGGCTTTCCTTAAGAGGAAGCATGTACTTTCAGAAGGAGATTGTCTCAGCTGAGTTACAGAGACTTGGCCAGAAAAATAATCTTTCCATTTAACATGCAAAATATAATTTAATTAAAAATATATTAAAAACATAATTAAAAAATCTATAAAATGTAATAACATAATATAATTAAAATCAATTAAATATATAATTGTAAGTGCCCCTCTACTTGGGACTGGTGAGGCTACACTTCAAACACTGTGTTCAGTTTTGGGCCCCTCACTACAAGAAGGATATTGAGGTGCTGGAGCATGTCCAAAGAAGGGCAACAAAGCTGGTGAAGTGTCTACAGCACAAGTCTTATGAGGAGTAGCTGAGGGAACTGGGGTAGTTTAGTCTGGAGAAGGGAAGGCTCAGGGGAGACTTTATCTCTCTCTACAACTACCTAAAAGGAGGTTGTAGAGAGATGGAGATTGGTCTCTTCTCCCAGGTAACAAGTGATGGGATGAGAAGAAACATCCTCAAGTTGCATCAGGGAAGGTTCAGGTTGGATATTGGGAAAAATTTCTTCTCTGAAAGAGTGGGTAAGTATTGGAACGGGCTGTCTATGGAAGTGGGTAGATGTGGTGCCTAAGGACACGGTTATCTTAGCGTTCTTTTCCAACCTTAATGATTCTACAATCCTATACAAATCAATCTAATTTATTTAAATCCTAGTAAACTCCTTTTTCTTTGTCTCTGTAGCACATACTTCCAGGCTATTTTTACTATCTCCTTGCTGTTAAATTTACTGGAATTTCTACATTGCTTTCCTATTCCTTTGCCATTCATATGGTTACCACCGGTAGNACACCCTGACTTTGCAAACTGATGGCAGGTCCTGTGGTGGGCAATTACCACAGAAGCCCAAAGATAATTCAAACATACACTAATGCTATCTGAGCACTTCTTACATACACAATACATTAAGATCCCTGGTTTTCCTGGGCAGGGATGAGAAGTTTTTCCTCTTCCAGTTAGGAAATAGCTGGGTATTCACAGATGACTTGTCCTGCTCCTGCTCATACTACGCCTGCATATTGCTTTGACCAACATTACAAACTAATTGAAATAACTGAAAGACTATGGTCTTTGTGGTGACTACAGAAAAAAAACAAAACCTCCTAATAGCAACAACAAAACAAACAAAAAACAAACAAAAAAACCCCAAACCTGACAAATTTTGGTACACCTGAAGGTATAATGGAGCAGCATAGAAGCCACAGAAAAATTGTAGCCAAAAGACGCAACAAACTTCACTGAGTGTCTTTAAGGCACCTCTTTGCAATAGAAGATTTAATAAATAAAAATGCTATTCCTTAAAGAAGGAACAAGCTTATGATTTCCTTTCAAGTGGCCATAGGGAATGAACACCATTCATTCAATCAAGTAGCAAACCACATTTTGTTATTATGCCACCCTTGAAGGTGAACAGAATATCACTGTGAAAACTTTCCATCAAAGGCTAAATATTGTTTCCTATGTCTTCAGCTGCACTGTTTTTCCAGGTAATCTGCTTTGCTGACTGTTTTCAAAATAATTAACTCCACTAACACATTTATTTACATTCTCGTATGTTAAGTGCTATAGAAATAACTTTTTTCTTTACTACTGCCCTGTTTTTCTTTTTTTTCCCCTTTACTGACACAGGTTCTCTTACCATCTTAGTTATATGCATATAAAGAATCATTCACAAGACTGGCAAGATGTTTCAGCTAAAAAAATCCTTAAATCCAAATTTTTGATAAAATATGCTGTTACATTCATCTTTTAGAAGTCATATCACTGTGCTGCTGAGTAGCTTTAGCCTCGTCGAGTTTGGAAGCAGAATCTCAAAACTGGAAGTGAGGGAAGTCCATGGGGTACCTGGTACCCAGGAATCATCACTATCTCTGAAATGTTGCCCAAATTTGTTTCAGTTTATAAGCTTCTAAAAACCCTACTTTCACACTCCTCTTAGACTCCTGCTCTAGTCTGGCTCCTGAAGTTTTGAAGCCCCTTATCTGCACTGAATACTCTCCATCACAAAGATGCTGGCCCTGAGAAAGATTTATTACTTCTCCTGAGTGCCAGGAAGCCCCCATGACATCAAGAAAGGGACTAAGATTGGCAAAACTGTCTCTTTCTGGTTTATCAGTTCCTTCTCCCACTGTGCAGGTACTCAGGCAATATCCTGAAATAGAAAAACCCTGTAGACTCAAACACAGGGAAGAACAGAGGGGAAAACAGGAGCAGAGAGAGGGAACAGAAATGGAGGGTGCAAAATCAGAGAAGAGCAGAAGCCAGGTGAAAAAAAAGTGGCAGGCATAGCAGTGGGATGTTCTGGGGCTGGCTGGCATAGCACAGCACAGTTTGGTCTCCTCTCCTATAATTAGATTTGGGACTATCACCACAAACACAAGCCTAAGCATTCATCATGTATCTATGAAACTCACTAGTGATGCCTTTAGTGACCAGTGTGGCCAGAGTAACTGGCTTGGTTCTGCTACATCAGCTGCACTGCAGACCTAATTAATGATCCAAGACTAGACTTAGAACTTACAAGATGGTGTACAAATGGTATATTTACCTAGAAAAATGAAGGTGTAATTGAACTCAAATTGGGGGGGAAATAGTCAACAGTTTATACAATTTCTGCCTTCATCTCTGCCTTGGTTCATCAGATTTCAAATACAAACACTGTTTTAAGTGTCTGATACTATGAGGGCACTGTGAAAAAGAGATGCATTTACTAGACAGTGAAGAACCTTGACTATGGTGTATGAGAAATATTTACATGACAGATGATTTTATATTAAGCATGGACTTTGGATGGTTCATGTTTAAGAGATATATACTGAAGAACATAAAAATTTAACTACATGTTCACTGAAAAAGGGAGACATCCACTGGAAAGCCTAGCATGTCATGTAATAAGAGCTGCACCAAAATGCATCAGAGACTGAATTTCCACAGGACATATTAATTCTGGAATTTCCTTGCTTCTTATGTTTTCCTTTGCAACTTTAACATCCTTTTAACATGATTTTATTGGACCTCATTACACTAGATGTTAAACCATGAACTGGTCCTGCTCTGTGCTCTCGCACACACACTCTGATAGTATTAAACTCATAACACAACACATGCAAGAAATCTCTTCAACACTTACAATAAGCACAGCTGAAAAATCTTGCAATGTCAGCAGTAAATTATTCTGGCAATGAATCCGCTGAGCTCCCTCATCTACTGCATCAAATTTGGTCTTAAGCATCCCTCCCAAACTGGTAGGTGTGCAACAAGGCTAGGCAGAGCCTGCAGTGCTTTGGGTCTACATGGTGGAGCTATGGAAGCTCTAACATCAAGGAAACAAGACTGAAGAAGGAAAAGTAGTTTTTGCAGATCCAAAGACATCTCAGTGCACATCTCTGTGTTTGCTCTGCCTGCGTTTAATGCCACTTCTGACTGTCTGGAGAGTGGCTAGAGAATATGCACTTCTAATGTCTGGGTACTTCCCTACAGCAAATTACACTGGTGAAATCTCACCAGCTTCTAGTGGGAAAGAGACCATCTCTGTGGAATGGCCCAAGGGACCATGGTGCATTCAGGGGAATGTTTGGGTGGAGACACATGAGAAGAATGTGGCTCAAGATATTGCTGACACTGCTAAAAGAATGAACAGGAAAGAAAAGCAGCTTCTCTGTCAAATATTTTTTAGGTGCTGACTTTGACACTGTTTACATACAGCTTTTTGACAAGCCAATCCTTAGCACAGAGACTGTACAATGCCTAGCATAAGGTACCATGATACCCTTCACTGCTACCATAAACCATGTAATGATGGTTTCTTGACCTACAAAAGCAGGGCAAGGGCTAGCTGGGGTTTAGTTACAATTGTAGCCATTCTGAACATGTTTATGTTTTCAAACAGCTGTTAAGAAAATACAGAAATATTGTTGAGAAAGAAGCTAAATATAAATAATACTATAGCTAGGTATGTCTTGTAAAGACAAAATCTCAGTGAAGCTTCTGCAAAAACAGAAATGCTGAAGATGCCTAGAGAAAAATCTGAAAAGAATTCTAAATAACCCCAAATCCTCACTTGAATTTTTCACAGTAAATCATGCTTATACTACACTGCTATAGGTCTCATAAGGGTTTCAGTTCCTTAAGTCTGATAATAATAATAAAATTACATAATAGAAAGTTTATATGAAAATGCAATACAAACTGAAAAGAACATGTGTATGAAAATGTGATGCTATGTAGTTACTCACCATCAAATTTTAACTAGGTTTCTGACTTAAAAGCCCAAACACGGTTGCTACTGTTAAGTGAAAGCAACAGAAAATTGATTTTTCCCCTGCCTTTTCACAGTGCAGCACTATGCATAGCTGTATTTCAACTGAAACACATCCTGAAGTAAATTTATCCTATCTCAGCAAATGTGGAAGCAGTTCTAATCACAATGGAAGAATGAAAACTGTCCTATATGAATCAATTTAATTTCAAGGAGAAATTAACAGGAATTTTCCAGAGTAAATTTAATTCACTACTAAAGTATTATTAATAGAAATCAAAGGCTAAATTAGCTAGTCCTCAGTGAAAACAAGCTTTCAAGGTCATCATCTAAACTAGATTTAATTATTCAATAGCCTCTTCCATTTTCTTAGTAATGAAATTGTCATCAACTAAAATTGACAACTGTAATCAAAACAGATCAAGCTTTGAACATGCTGATTTTTTAAAAAATGAAAGTGAAGTGTAAATCATTTACAAGTTTGAAGTATGGAAGTAGACTGCTGAAGTTGACCTTTGTGTTTTACATAGCACAGTAGAAGATCCAGGGAGGGCTCCATCCATGCTCCNGTACACCTAATTTGTAATAAAAAATAACAAAGGGGATATATCTAGTATCAAATACCTCCAGTTTAGGCATCTAAATCTATCTAGGCTTGGTGGTCCAGGCTTCCTTTACATCTAACAGAAAGATACAGATGTATTTCACCTGAGCTGGAGTAGTCATCTGTTTCAGCCAGGGAGGGATTATGCCAAGATTAATTGTGAATAACAGCTGCTACTCTCCACTGACTGCTGAAGAGCACAGGTAGTGAGGAAAACACTGAGGAAATGGAATGCTGCTGTCAAGAGAGTGAAGGAGAAGTCACAGTCCCCACACAGCCTGTGGGTCTCATTGCATCTTCCATCACATCTTTGCAACACTGACTACAGCAATGGAGAGAGATGGCTCCTGCTAAAGTTTCATGCTTTAGAGACTCAGCTCTAGAATCATTGACTCTAATCATTTTAAGGAGCTATCACTTATAAATCACATATTAATATGCTAAATGTTTCCACTTTAATTACACTCTTCATCACTCCCACAATGTTTGAGATGGTTCTATCTAAACCTTTGCAGAGAAGAGTGTGGATGAAACTTTGACAGGAAGCATCCTACAGACAGGCCAAGAGGCTGCAAAGTGGTGCTGTGTTTTCCCTATATCTTATTCACCAGGCTGGAATGATGAGCAGAGAGATACTAGAACCCTTGCTGGTATGCACAGTACATAGGCAGCAAAGTAAATAGGCATTTAGTCAACCCAGGTAAATTCCTTTTTCATACTTAATGACTGTTGCTTTCAGGAACCCCACACAGTCTTATAATTGACAAAAGCCTTTGTGCTACTTAAATCAGAAAGGTTTATCCAATATAAACCTGTGTTTCTATTGGAAAGTTTCACAGAAGGAGGTGTCATTAAGGTGTATTTATCACATAAATCCATAAAATTTGAGACCATTTTTAACTTCTCATTTCTCATTTGTATTCTATCTTTAGAGCCCAAACCTTCCTTCCTCAGTACTTTCTTCCTAGTGGGTTTCCTATGTGTTTGTTTTTGCAACCTGATTAATGGGTTCACTCTGTTCACAGCTCTAAGCTTCTTTCAAGTCTTTTATACCTGCAAACATTTGAAAAACATTTCAAATTGCCTTTGGCACTAGTGCACTTAAAAAAATATCAAAGGCTGTGACAGTCAAGTCATAATTTAAGTGATTGGAACCTGTAAAGTACTGTCTTCTACATCCTGAAATGCATTTATACATGCACTGGGGGGAAAAACTAGCATTCTTTTTTTCTTTTTGTTTGCTTCTGTAAGATGAAAGAAGGAAATATGCCTTCCCATAACTGGTGGGGCAGGCAGGGCAACTGCCACATCACAATAGCACTTTTTGTTTCAGCCTGGGTTACCTAATAGCTGAGAGCTCACAGAACACTTTCCCCTGCCCTGCTGGGAGGATGGGCCATCAGCCTGGCTCCCTTCCCAGAAAGAAAGAAAGAAAGAAAAGGAACTAGCTCCCCATTCAGCAGTGGCAAAGGCAGGGAAGCTCCACTGGTCTGCAGCTCATTTATTGTCCAAGTCAAATTCAGGAAGAAATACTACTGCATTAGCACTGGAAATCTCTCATTCTCTTTCCTCTCTCACATTCCTTTTTTCTCTCTCTTTATAAAAGACACTGAAGACAAGTGTATGGCTTTTTTTTTTGCCTTTTCAAATCAGCAGTATGTGCCAATGCAGCTGAATATGCAAGTATACCTTTTGTGCCTTCCTGGTTATCTCCAAACTGGAAATCAGCTAGAAGATCCTGTTCTCAAGCTAGACATGGAAAAATGCTTCTTGCTTTTACTCCCATTATGGTCCCATGGTTTCCTCCAGATTTGCTGCAGTCACATCATTTTCACTAAAGTGTTTGCTTTTCAAATCTCAACATTCCCAGATACAGTTGATCTCTTTTCAGGAGAAAGGTGTACTGAAATGCAAGAAAAGAGCCATGCTGGGCAATGCTTTCTAGATGTAATCTTGTGATTTCTCAGCTCCATAGAAATATCAGAAGCAAACTAGCTGTATCAAAACTGCTTTGGAGTTATCATGTAATAGTCAAAGGAATAGCAGGTCATCTCCTGTTATATGCATCAAATTCAGTGCCCCCTCAGAAATCCTGAACATATTTTCTTTCCTTCTGCTTTTCAAAACTAACCTGGGCCAACAAATGCAAAGGGGGAAAAAAAGTAAACTTTGAAGCTGAAATTTAAAGCAATGAAAGTCAGGAAGTTCAAAAGTTAATGTTCCTATGGCTGTGTTAACTTGGCCATGTTGCAAATACATCATGCAAATACTTCAAGCTATTTTGTTAAAAGCATATAGTAGTGTGCCATAAAGCATAATAAAACACGCTGTTTTATTTTCATGTGGAAATCATCTTGTATGAGCAACAGCACAGTTTATTTCTACTGCTAATGCTGATTTCTCTACCATAAGTCACTGTGCCACACCGTGCTTCTCTGCCTGAAGATGCTGATGCCTCACTGGAATCTAGCTTTTCCTTAGCTCACCCAAGAGCTTACACAGTGACCTCTCCAGAAACAAAGGCCAACTTCTCTCCTGAGTCTTTTGCCTCACCAGAAAATAATCTGTCTTTCTCCCATAAGATCAAAGAAGACTTGTCACAGCTTTTCAATCCTTCACTTAGAGGAAATTTAAACAAACTGCCTTGACAATAATCTCCTCCTTTCTGTTCTTCAATATCCTGGCTTCTACCTAGGAGCATTCTGATACCCAAGTGCAGTAAAGAACATGATCACACATCTATCAAACACAGATGATGAAACACATATATATGTAAAGTATTCTGGTCTAGTAGAGGCGTCCTTTCTCTCCCCGTGCGCTCCTTTGTTTGTCTTCTGTATTTTTAATAGAAATATTACTATGTGCTAAGACTATCAGCCACCAAAATGTGCCTTACTCTTGGTCAGTGATCTTGTGTTTTGTAGCTCCACTGAGAATTCACTCACTGACGGGTCAGCATTGAGTAAGAAAATGTCTACAACACTATCACCTTTACCATCCTCTGTCTTGAAGGAAAGTACTCACCAGCTGCATTTTTCAACCCAGAGGTAAAGGGGCTTTAAAGACAAGAATTGTGGGTTTGAACTATATTTAAAAAGTTCAGAAAATGTTGTTTAGCAGAAAAGACAGATTTAATGTGTTCATAACACTCTGGCTTTATGTGAGCATTGTACTAACTAGTCTTCAAGCACCAAAGTCTTCATAAAAGTTCAGTCCATTTAAGGATGAATGAATACCAGACTCATATCATGGTCTGATAGAACAGGATGGAATAGCTTGGGTACATTGAAAGCATGGCACGTAGATGTAGATTATCTACTTCTTTAGAAGACAGAGTGCTTTGCCTGGAACTCAGGAAAAAAAGGAGAGTTTATAACCTTGAAAGAAGGGGCAGGCCACTCAAGAGGACTGCAAGAATGTTGCAAGATTATTCAGGGAGAAAATTGGAGGAGCTAAGGCCCAACTTTAAAGGTGACAGCCATAAAAGAAAAAGAAAAAATGTTTCTATAAATGTGTTAGCAACAAGTGGAGGGCTAAGGAGAATCTGCATCCTTTACAGCAACAAAGGATGAGGAAAAGACTGAGGTACTTTATGCCTTCTTTGCTCAGTCTTTAACAGTAACATCAGTTGTACTCTGGGTACCCAGCTATCTAAGCTGGAAAACAGGGACAAAGAGTAGAAGGAAGCCCCCCAAATCCTAGGAGAAATGATTAGCAACCTGCTGTACTACTCAGACACACACAGGTCTATGGGGCTGGATGGGATCCACCCAAGAGTATTGATGCACCTGGCAGAAGAGCTCCCCAAGCCACTTTCCATCATTTACCAGCAGTTCTGGTTAACCAATGAGCAGTCACAAGTGGTGTTCCCCAAGGCTCAGTTTTGGGGCCAGTTCTGTTTAATAGCTTTATCAATAGACTGGACGAGGAGATTGAGTGCACTCTCCAAAAGTTTGCAGACAACAGCAAGTTGGGTGTAAGTATTGATCTGCTTGAGGGTAGAGAGGCTCTACAGAGGGTGTTATGGGGTACAGAGGGATATGGCCAGGCTGTATCGATAGGCCGAGGTCAGTTGCAGGAGGTTCAAGTACTGGGTCATGCACTTGGGTCACAACAACTCCATGTAATGCTTCAGACTTGGGGCAGAGCAGCTAGAAAGCTTCTAATAGAAAAGGAGGTTCTGGAGTGTGTCCAGAGAAGGGCAATGAAGTTGATGAAGGGCCTAGAGGACAAGTCTTATGAGCAGTGGCTGAGGGAACTGGGGTTGTTTAGTCTAGGGAAAAGAAGGATGAAGGGAGGCCTTATCTCTCTTTAGAACTACCTGAAAAGAAGCTATAGCAAGGTGGAGGTTGGTCTCTTCTGCCCTGTAACAAGCTACAAGACAAAAGGCAATGGCCTGAAGTTGTGCTGGGGGAGGTTTAGATTGGAGATCAAGAAAAATTTATTCACAGAAAGGGTGGTAAAACATGGGACCAGAGAAGTAGTGGAGTCACCACCCCTGGAGGTCTTTATAAGATGTGTAGATGTGGTGCTTAGAGACAAGGTTTAGTGATAGTTAATGGTTTGACTCGGTGATCTTATGGGTCTCTTCCAGTCTAAACTATTCTATGATTCTGTGATTTAGTAATGCAATTCAGTTCCACATCCTGACCTGAATTCAGGACTGTACATGGTCTAAATGCCAACTTCAATTAAACTGTCACTGGACAGTTTTGCTGTGACCAGGCTCAGGAAAGGGGAGGTTTGGCTGTCACTGCAGGCAAGAATCCCTCCAGACTGCTAGCTTCTTCAGCCCCAGTATGCCTGATAGATAAAAGGAAAACACCTACTCTAAATGCTGTCAGGATGATTTTACCTTTTCTGAGTAAAATAATGAATGGTTGTTGATTATAAGCACTTGTTCACTGCTCTCCTTCACAACCCTGAAAGGCAGGAATACCTCCATGCTGAGTACAGGTACTGAGATCTGGGAATGCAAACAGGCTGTGATTGACTGCAATAACTTCAGCAAAGGACCCAGTTCTGCTTATATTTGCATGGGCTTCCACTGGTGCCTTCATCTCACCTCAACCCTCACAGTGGAATTATCAGCAACAGCTAACTGAGGCTGTGTTGTATTAAATCCTTCAGCAAAAGGCATTTGCAAAGCTAAAGAGTTGTCAAGCCTGGGAAAAGCCTATAAAGACTTAAGCTTAAATCTAACCAGGAATATGGTGGTTAGGCCCATTATCTACAATGAAATGATTCAGAATAAAAAGAAGGATGTGAATATGCTTTTGTAGGAGGGGAGACTAAATTAATGCCAAAAAGCAACAGGTGGACAGAGCAAGGAGACAGGTTGGAGGGAGGATGAACAAGGTAATATGAGCAGGTAATATGAACATTATTTTAGCTCAGCACCTGGCTACCTATTATCAGCTGGCAGAGTCCTGTAAGCATTGTGGAAGATGGGAATTAGATGAAGCATGTATTAAAACAGTATTAGAATAAAATAAAATTAAAATAAAACCCAAACACAAACTCCTATAATGCTATTCCATGGCTTTTTTTTTCCCCCCTCATGGTAGTATGTTACAGATATTCAGCCATAAATATCTGATTATTCAACAGATAATATCTCTCTGAACCTGAACAAATAATTTGGTCTACAAAAACAGCCAAAACTGAAGTCATCAGCTAATTATACAATACCAGTATTTGTAGTACAATGCATTGAGGCTATTCCAATTAACACCACCTACTTAAAATGCATACAAATTACTATGTTACAAATTAAAAACAAAAGTGTGTTCAAAACAGGGAAAAAAGAAAAGCAAAAATAGCAGGAGAAGGTAAGAAGCATTTGTATATCATATTCACCTTAAAAATGACCACCTAACTCCCCTCTACATTTACAGTGAACAGCTGTCCTTTTTCTTCAGCTTCATACATTTGTGTTCTTTCTCATTACTGAAGCTAATTTGTTAAGCATTGTAGGAATAATTTCTAGCAGCTGTTGTAACAGTAATAAACTACACCAGATAACCAAAAACTTTGGCAAACTATTTTTATTAGAGTAAGGATGCAAAAAAGTCTTTGTTGCTCCAACTACTTGCTGGTGAAAATAAAATAATCTGGTTTTTATGGCCCATATGTTGTCTAACTTGTGAACAAATAATTTGTTAGAGGGAAGATAAAATGACACACAATGTTGAAGCATAAAATCTCACAAACTGTATATAAACTAAAGACTTATTCACAAGCATTTGTATCATCATGCAACCAAATACAGTTTGTCTCTGGTTAGCTGATTTTTCAGTTCCTCTAGAACACTTCAATAAAAGTGAAGAAAATGCTCCTAAGAAATGGTTCTTTTCTTTTTAAAGGGTAGAAGAAAGATTAATTTCTAACATGTACACAAGAAAATATAATACACATAATTTACACAGTTACTATATGCAAAATCCTATCTAGTGAGATGACTTACTATTTGAATAACTAAATTTAAGTTTTATATATATTTAAATAAACAGGTAAATGCCAGGAACATTTACAACACAAAATTCATTAAAAATCTGATTAATTTAATTGTGTTAAAATATCATTCAGGGAAATTGATCTTCAAAGGAAAACTGATTAATTTTATCTAAATACAGGTATATCACATGTTTGCTTGTATACCAGTAACGACAACAGCTACAATTAGTAAGTGCACTAAAAATATTTATCACTTTCTTAAAATCTGCTTTACTCTATAGTCTTTACCACTAGCCAGAGTAGATGTATTTACAGTAAAAAAGTCATAAATACATCTCAAAGCATCCATCAATAATATATTTGTCATCATTAGTCAGTGGAGACAACATCAGAGAAAACCACAAGAAAGAGTCACCTGATAAATCATTTTGCAGCTCACATATAAGTCACTTCTGCTTCTTTTTTCAGGTTTGAAAATTGGACTGGTTTTTACTAGCATACAATTTTAGCAGAGCCAAGGATTTTTTTCAGATTTTTTCATTAATATTGAAATCTATAATTTCAAAGTAGATTTTTCTTTTTAAAATGTTCTATACAGAAAATAGTTGAACTAGCTGTCCAGAAGCAATTGATTAACTGGTCCTGGGTTGTTTTATTTTTGTGGGGTTTTTATTTGGTTTGGTTTTTTATTTGTTCGGGGGTTTTTCCTCCAAATTCATACCATTTTGTTTATATTTGCAGTCCTCCAGTAAATTCTTTAACCAACAGGCATTTACTTGGAATAAATGAGTTCTTCCCATTTATTTCGCTTGGTTTTAGGCACACATCTCAAGCATTAAATAAAAAAACCTCTTTAGTTTGGTAAATATAACCACAAGGCTTTTCTAAACTCTGAAAGCACTCAAAACCAAAATAAGAAGAGCCAGCTTCATAGTGAAGGATGAATTTCATATAGCAAGGTCAATGGTCAGAAAGAACAATAAAGCATATCGCCACGCATCTGCAGTACTTCCTCCCGCAGGATCCTGTGTGAGCAGCCCTACTGCAGACAAACAAGCAAGTGTCCTTTGTCTCGGGCTTTAATGTGCCAAGTCTCCTGCATCTTTCGACCCCAGCCCCTCCTTTTCTCCTGTCTCCCCAACCTGATCCTGGAATGTTTTGGCCACAAGGTTAAGAAAGATTTCCCCATTTATCACAACCTGCCAAGCACAACAGGGTCATAGTCCCAGCCCCAATCCTACCGCTCAACTAATCCAGCCTCGGCACAGGCATGAAACTTCAAAGATTTCTTTGCCACAGGCAAAAATTAGTCCTTATTTGCTTTAAAATCCAAGTATCAATCAAGTTAAACGGTGCTTCAGTGAAGCTAACATTTTGAACGGTTCAGAGAGACATGGAGATTTGGTTCTTAGCTGTTGACTCTAATTGAATGCAGAGCTCACCTGTAATAGCACTACAAATACTTTAAGTACAGCAAAAATCTAATCATGAGATAATGTCTTTTATCCAGGAGAAAACTCTTGATAAAAAGATCAGCTTAAACATGAAGGTAAACACACTACAATGGTTTCGTGCATGTGTGCAAATATATATATGAAATCAGGTTCTTTTACCCTCCAGAGGTTTTATTATCAGTTATACCAGATGATCAGCCACTGTTATATAATTTTAATGCTCAGTTAAGGACTCTTAAATATTCCTGAATTTCATTTTGAAGACTATAGATTGACTATGAGAATACACAGAGAACTTTGCTTCAGTATTTAGGAAGAAAATCTTTAATTCTAGCTAAAATATATAAATTCTGCTATTCTGAGATATTGCCTACTACTTTCTGCTCAGCCCAACACAAATAGTAAATTAATTATGCTTTTTAAATAAATCCAAGTTCTTAAATATATATATATTTAACTGCATCCTTTAAGGGATAAAATAGGATTAATTTCAAAATTAGCTTTAAAAAAATCTTCACATTTTCTTCAGATCCTTACTTATAATTGAATACTCTTTAATCATCTATTAATTCAGGGCAACAGTTAAATATTGCATAGAACAGAGAAATAAAATAAACCATCCAGATACTATATTTCCTGTTAAGCTATTACCAAAATGTATCACTTTTTTTTCCTTTCCAGCAATACAATTGAAAACAGTTTATAAAATAAGAAAAATTAAGAAACATACTAACTGAAGCATTAAATACTACAGACTGCTCACATACCTTCAATACATAAATCTAATATAGCCATACTCTCCTTTTATTTAAAAATACTGAAATGATAAATCATGTTAAAATTGTAATCCTTTGGAAATAACATTTACTAAGTTTTACAATTCAAAGTCTAAAATCAAATAAAGTGCTGCTTATTTCCTCTAGTCTCCCAAAGTACATGTAACATCAATAAAATTTAAGTATAGCTACTTGCAAAGAAAACAATAGAAAAGAGAAGACTAAAATGATAGTTAAGTATGTGAGAGAGGGAGCAGGCAGTGTGGGTTTTCACTTGCTCCCTCTGTTTTACAGCAGACCTATTTTATCAAACCACATTCTGTTTACATTTAGAAAATAACCTGCACTTCTAATGTCTGTAACAGATGAATTGGCTTGCCAGTGTGCACACTCCAACATGCACAAACATACTTCCATAAAACATAAAAATACAGATATTTCCACAAAGCCAAATTCAAGGTCTTTTGCTTGATATTAGCCCTCTTCATACAAGGATGATACTACCCGATTTGCTGCATCGTTTAATAAGCTACACTAAGCACTGTAATAAATCTCAAATTATCATGGAAAAATGCTTTGCCTAGAAATCTATTTTTAATCCAGGAATTTAAAATACTACTTGCTTTATACACCTTTTTCAAATTTACATTTGATCTACTTTAGAAGAAATTACAATGACACAAAAGGCAGTGAGACAGTTAAAAGCTGAACTATATTTCAGAAAACAGTGAACAGTCCAAGAAAAGAAACATGTAACTGGATCCTGCTGCTTGCTGCTCACCAGACCCCAGGCACAAAAATCAAAGAACTTATTGGCTGTAATAATTTTTCATACCTTTCCTCCAAATAGGTTGCCTACACATTACAGGTCCCTAGAGCAGTAAATCCCTGTTTACAGATGAACCAAACTGGGTTGCCCTTTCTTCTCAGGGACTTTGCTTGCTGCACTAGGATAATAAAACAGCACTCCCAGAGTAAAGCCCTCCCGGGTTTCCCTGAATGAAATGGACATTTAAGAAGCAGTAAGCATTGTGCCAGGTCCCCGCCGCGGCCCTCTGAAAGCAGCACGGCAGCAGCACCGCTGCGCTCGCCTGAGACACAGACCCCGACGCAGGGAAAAGCATCCGCACACAACAGCAGCAAACACACAAACTCCTTGAAGCAGCAAGGTTTTCACCAGAATTGCTTCTCAGAACACAGTCTGTGCAATTGCAGAATGCATTCAAAAGTCTGCAATGAATTCACAACGAAATAAGACTCCAAGCCATACTCACAGTGCCAACTGACAGATAGCATTACAGAGGAAGGTAAAGCGAACTTTGAGGGGGTAGGACTGATGCTTTAGCATAATTACACTTCAGCACTATCTGTTCCAAAGTAATGCCTAATCAGCTTAGAAAGGGACTAAATGCACTCACATAGAGTACTAGTAAATTAAATTCACTTTATTTGTATTCACAATTTTTGCAGTTAAGGCCAATTAATTTGAATTCAGTATACATCTAGACACCTGTTCTCAGCATACTTGTCTTTAAGTGTCTCTTACAATAATGCTTTGAATAACATACCCACAAACTGCTCACAGATTTGTCAAAATGTGACATTCACAACATATTACAGAATGACACGTTTTATTTCTTACAGTACTTAACAAATAACCTCCAGTCTCCAGAAAAAGCTGCTCCTGAAGAACATGATGGATTCAGTCCTGTGACATACCTAAACTCCTGCACTCTAGAGTCACTATGAACAAACACATTGCTCTAAAAACAAGTTTCAAAACTGCTACAGAATTTAAAACAAAATTGCAGTCAGGTTCTATTCTGAAAAGCAGATTAATAGCCCTGTATCTTTTCCATTTTATCACTAAATGACACTTGCATCAATATCACAACTTAAAATCCATCACAACCTTACCTCAGCTGTATCTGAAGAACAGAAATGACTTCCCCAAACATGCAAGTTTACAGGACAAAACGAACCAACAAACAAAACTATCTGTTACCTTTAGCTCTAATTAACTTCCACTGTAGAGCAGTTAAGGTGTGCAGACAGATTTTCAGGACCGAAAAGCTTTTTCACTGGTCAGCTAGGATTTTTTAACTTGGAAATACTGAAGACACTTTGTTCCTCCTTGAAGTGTCACACCAAGCCTAGCACAGTCTGGTTACTTAAGTTAACTAAGAGGAGATCTGGATAGTAAACAAGCTTGGCTCTGTCCAATGGCTTTCCACACCCTTCTGTTTATAGTAAGATGACTTGCATTCAGAGGTCACCCCATCAACAGCTCCTGTCTTTCAGTGGGTATCTAATGTGCTGCATTTATCCCAAGGCTCTTTTAATGAAACCACCTTCCTGGTCCCTGCTCGCCTGCTGTCGCTAGGACACATCTGCTCCTTATTGTGCAAAGTCCCAGTAAGTGATAAAATATACAGGTAAAAATGTACCTGGGCATATATTTTGCAAGTAATATGGATATTTATAAGCACTAACCTTGCCTATTGAACACTGACAAAATAAAGCCTTTTTAAAGATAAAACAATTTTGTCAGCAACACTAATCTTGTGAACAAAAGAAATTCAGAAGGAAGGAAGATGGAGGCCATTGTTTGATCTGGACTTTAAAACTTTTACAAATACTCCCCCAAAAGATAACACATGTATCTGTGCCAGATAATATTTACTTGAATATGTTAACATGCTGGAAACAAGAGGAGTGTCTTCAAGCATTGCTGCAAAATGAAAGAGCCAAGAAAAATAAGGGTCAAGTGCCAGGACCCCAATGCAAACACCAAGTCAGTTCTGGGCTGAAAGAAATCACAGAATTGATGGCTCCTACAAAACACAGTAAATATGCAGCAGTGTACAGACCTTAGCTCTCATTTTTATGCATACAATGTGCTACTGCTTACAATGGGGTTGCAATCCAACTGGCAATTAATTTTCTTTATACATCATTGGAAACCAAAAGGACAAATCCCAACCTTGTTATTTTTTACTCTAATGGAAATTATTCATTACAACAAACATCTAAATTAACTACATCTTGAAATGAAGACAAGAACATGGTATTTACAATTTTTTTTCCCCAAGTCTCATAAAACTAAGAATTGAGAACCCTTTCCAAAATTCAGCTGATACTTTTTTTCCTCACTTAGCCATCGGTCAGCACAATGAAGTTCACCCTTGTTTCATGTGGAGATGTGAAACTGAAGATGGCACTCTCTCCCCATGCAAACACACAAACTTGACTGCTGCTCAGAAATGCTCTTTGAGTGAAAGTTACACCTGCAGCACATTTTCGGCACCAGTTTTTGTCACCACCACAGCACTGAAATGACAGATAGCAGCTTGGATCTGTTAAAGCTAATAAAACATGATTGATGAACTGGGCTAGAAAGCCATGTCAGTTCAGATTAGGACATTTGTGCCATCATTTGACAGATCCCACACTTTATTATTAGAATGGACTGTCAGGACTGTACGGGCCGCTAATAAACACATCCATCCACATTCCCTGATGCCTTTTTTAATGGACTTAAACCTATTTATTAAGTACAAAAGTTTTTCCATGAGAAATCTTGCTTAATTTTATAAAATACTTCTCCTTAGAAACACAATATACTTCCTCAAACGGGTGCCTGTCAGCTGCTATTATCTCATGCACTGAAATCCAAGTAATCCTCATTTTACTGCATTATGTGGTATAAAAAAGACCCACCTCTTTGACAATGAAAACCCACTGGAGCATATATAAAGTACTAGGGAGGGCATAATAAGCTTTCAGATATTGTTTTTGACATCAGCATTGGGCATGACCTCATTCTTAACTGCTGAAACAACTAATGCATCAGATCTGGAAGGTTGCTAATGCAATTCACCACCAAAAAATTGAAATGAAGGGAAAAGTTATTATGGAAAATGCTGTCAAGGGAAGACTGAAAGCCTCGGGACATACCTGGATAGTGTGGTCTAAGGCTTAAATCTGTAGACACAGCTCAGCAAACTACAGGGCCTGTAGTAGCAGATGAGGTGCAAAATCTGTCTGCTACCATGCATCAGGCAGAGGGAAAATCATTCTGGTTTTAGACTCTACAAGCAGTTAAGGAACATGACATCACCTCCTTTGCACACCTCTGCATGCAAAACATCTTCACTCAGCAGCTCCAAAGCAGAGTAGACTCCTTTGCCCTCCTCTTCCACCACTTCCCGTCTAGCCTCCTGTTTCTGCCATAAACTAAGTCATCTTGAATCACAAGAATGCAGGAGCCAAAGAAACAACCATCGGCCTTCCTCTTTTTCCCAGTAAAACAAGATAATTTTGTTGTTTCTCAGATCTGGACACCTGGAGGCAAAGGATGCTCCCACAGACTTTTAAAGATGGTATATTGGCAATAAAACAAGTTCTGTACCATAATCCTGTCCACACAAGCAGTAGTGTCAAGAGATGGTCAGAGAAAATTAGTACATCTAGAGCACAAGCTCCTTTCTCAAGCTGACAGGGAAAACACTGTTTTAGTATCTCTGTGACTGATGAACTGTTCTATCTATAAATGGAAATTACCAAGATGATGTTTTCTATGGACATAAAAATCAGAAGTTTCTTCACGCCCTTTATTTACACCACCTTCCTAAGGACACAAATGTGACAGAAAGGAAAATAGCAGCAAATAAAAATTGTACTTGTTTGAGAAAATATGAAAGTATGAAAGGTTAAATATCGTGAATTGCTTAATTCCTTTATTTTGTTTTCTCTTTCCTCTAGGTGGAGAAATTGGAGAAAAGGAAAACATTATTTACACAAGCAGTAATCTCTTTAAGATACTAATGGCAACGTATCTTTCCTTGAGTGCAGTTTTTGCTGTTGCTATGGTTTTACTGTTCCTTCAGATTTCATCATATGTTATAAAATCCTTGTCAAGGTACATTAGAGGGAAATACACACAGTAGTAACAGATTTTGTTGCTGTCAAGCAACCTCGTCTAATAGATTCTGAGAGTCATCACAACCACTGCACATTTTGAGTCAATACTTTTTTTAAGCAATACAGTGATACAACTGAGGGGAGGAAAAAAAAAAAGAATGTAGGAAGTCAAGACACTTTTTGAGGAAGGGCTGCCTGTGAGATTTTGGGCTGGTCACCAGTTTCATTACTGGAGATCAAATTCAACGCCAAATAAATATTTCAGTGGATTCTGCTCTTGCATTCAAAGAGGGTTTGAAGGTGCTTTGATCAAGAGCACTATGCCAGCAGAGCCCTGACTCTCCCTGCCTCGGGGCCCCTCTGCATTACCCTGGCTGGCTGACTGGCTCTGGAGGGTCACAGCAGGCCCTGGGGGTGTCAACCTTTGTCCATATAATGGATAATGGTATAATGGTGCCTCCAACCAACCCAGCCTTGTCAAAAAAAAAATCACTCACTCAGCTGCTTTTGCCTTCTTTTTGTTAGTTTGCCTTTTTAGTTACAAAACTGTCAGAAAGACTAAATTCCCAGCTCCAAACTGCTGTGCTTTCCCAGGAAATTTAAATTTAAATTTATAACTCTAAGGTGGCTACTTTGTTCCCAACTTGTGTTTTGTTTTCTCTGAGCTGTAGCAATCCACTAGACTTTAGGGGAAAACAAACTATCCCTTGATTTTCACCTCATGAGTGCCTTCCACCTGCTCCATGGCTTATCTGTAAAATCATGAGTGAGACAAAGAAAATCATTATCATTATATTTTATTAGGCCACCAGTAATGGTATAATGGTATATGCTGGGTTATCTTCTGCCTGGGCACTCACCAGGCTGCAGTCTGCAGTTTTATCACAGTCTCCTCCACCTTCCCTCTCCTTGTGCCCCTCAGCCATGCAGAGAATAACTTCTTAGACTTAAGAGAACAACAGCAAAACAGCAGCTGCCTGCTGGATTTCAGGAGATGCACTTTGAGCATTATTGAAACTGCTACCAAAACCTAAAAAATTATTAAATCTCAAATAAAAATTGAAAAATTCTGAGTTCAAATTAGAAACAGGCATCAATATGTGTTGTATTTTCCAACAGTGATGATGGATGAAGTTTATAAACAAACAAGAATTCTGCATTGCAAACAAAGTAGTAACAGCAACAAACTGCACATATTTACAAATCACACTCCTGAAAGAGCTTTACAAGATCACTTTTGTTAGTTTTGAGGTTTTCTTAGTTTGGCTTTTCTCAGCACTTTCATTTTCCATTTACATGCAATCTTACATGTAAATGTGTCAAATGCAAGTATACATCTTCTTGCTTTTAACTTGAAATATTCATAATTATCTAGATTATGATTAATACTATTAATCATAAACACAATGAAATTGTTATAACTGGCCAGACAGCATTTTCTGCCTCAGCATCTCCATCTCAATTTCTTCATCTGGTTTCAATGATTTTTTTTTGTTTTTCCAAAAAGTACTCATTTTCATCTCAGGCACAGTCTGAAAATCCCTTGGGGTCTGCTGTGGCCCCTGNTTTTCATCTGCCATTTTAAGTGTTTCTGATATTAATTCTGATTTGAAGCAAAGAAATAAAATCCTGAACTTTTCAAAATGCATGTCAAGTTCAAGCTACAAACTTTGTGAAAAGAGTTTTTATATAGTTTCTCCTAAAGGGAAGTTGTCATGTAACATCTTATCTTTCAAAGGCATTCAAGGTAAAAATAATTTACAAAAGTATTATTTCAAGCCCCTGCTAACTATTATGTGGTTTTATTCCCACATTTTCTAGGGCTACAATCAAGATGAGTAATGTGTCAGTGATCAGTGCTGAGCAGAAACATGATCTCAACAATGAAAGCTTAAAATCTAGTTTTTCTTATGGCTCTAGAGAGTGAACTGTGGTATAATTTTCCAGGTTTATTTTATGACCAAATAAAAAGTATATTTAAATAAGTATAAGAGAGAATTACAGCTATGTGGATGTTGGGAAGGACTTTAAAGTTTTGAAGCAGACTTTGAAAGCTGTAAAGGAAACGAGGTCAAACTGTTGGGAGTTTTTGACTTGAATTTCTGACCAGCAGACCATACTGAATCATTTTAACTATTATGCATTCAAAGACAGTAAGAGTTTGAGTATCTGACAGCTCTTAGCCAAATCTCCTATTCTAGGTAACATTCACTTTGAGTACACAAAATGCTCTCCCTTTATATCCTTCATTTTTTCAGATGGGTGTCATGCTCTTCACTGCTTGCACTGAGCATTTGTTTCAGCTTTTTTTTCTCCAGCTGGACTAGCTCTCCTCCCTCTTTCCCCCTCCTTCATATGCCTGTGGCTACTTCGTTGTGCACGCTCAGGAATGATGGTCTGAGGAATGACAAGATAGATTTTTCATATAAAACAGGATCTCTATCCTTGCTTTAACTTACTGTTTGTTTTGAAAGCTGACTGGCACCTCTGTAATTACCACGGACCTCCTCACCAGAAAGCTAGAGCAACATCAGGACCCAGACAACCAAAGTAGGGATTCCTCAGCTGTGGTATGCAAACCACTTCAAGGCACTACTTTTGTGCTGGGGCAGGCAAAAGCAGGAGCAGCAGCAACAGATCCTGACCTTTCTGGGCACAGTGCTAGGACTCACACTGTTTATTTGTGCCTGGAGCAAAGCCTAGCGTGGTAGGGGAAGTGCTTTTTGCATGAGGGAAAAGATGGTTTTTAGGTTCCAAGTTAGGACACATGGGAATTAAGGAATTGCTGACTCACCCAGCAAAAGATCATCCATATGGGACTCTTTTCTAGCAAATAATCTCTTTTAGCCTATCACTTTAAAGGTATAAAAGAAAAACTCATCAGTTTAACTGAGGTCACCTTCCTTAGCAGGATTGATGTGTTAGTATTTAAGAAATAGTCCATTGCCTTTTTTCTAAAAGCTTTCAATGCAGTATGATAAATTTCTATGCATGCATTAAAAATAAACAGGTACAAATAAAAAAAAAAAAGAAAAAAGTAATTACAAAAATCTGTTACTTTGTAATTGCCTATACAATAATCCTTTCAAGCAAAACTAAATTAAATGCTCTGGTTGTGAGCTAATGAAGCTTATCCTTCATAAATTTAGGAAAGCCAGCCACTTTACACAGAAATGGTTTTTACTGTATAAAAACCTTAAAAGGGAGCCTTAAGTAAAAATGAATGGTAGACATGAGCTACATAGGGTGATACTATTATGAAAATTTTTGAGCTACTCCTTGTTTGGTTATGGACCTTTCAGGGAGATACTTAGCTCACCTGAGCTAGGTAACTTGATCTTTTCTGGAAACAGCTATTCTCAGACAATTATAAGACACTGTTAAAAATGTCTTTTAAGAATTTGGACAAAAGAAAAAGTAATAAATTAATAAATTACTTTTTCTAGTACAAAGTTTTTATAGCTCTTTCTATACAATTACATGAATGCTTGAAGTCACCAATATGTTAATAAAGAACCTATACTCCGAAAGAACTGCTGAGGCATGCCAGCTATTCATCTCTCAGTCTTTTCATCTGAAGAGACTAACAGCTAGCTAACAAAAAACCTCAGGTACACACCAAAAATGAGCATATTTTAGCTAGTTTTTCCCCAGAGTTACAAGTAACACTGTAACAGTTAGGCAGCTAGTTATTATTCCAACTTTTTTTTAAGACGTGCATCTGCTGCTGAAATCATTCCTTAGAAATGTAATTTATTACTACATTTCTTCTATGCTTTCTTGATTTGGGTGAGATTTCTGTCCTTTTTCCATAATGCTTACAAAAAGTTGGTATCAAATGTGGTACTGATAAATTTGTTCCTTTGAATGTATAATTTCTGCTCATCAAAGGAGGAATTGGACGGAAGTTTCCCTTTTTCCCTTTGTTTGTGTTGGCAGCTTTACCAGTGGGAATTACAAAGAATTTCACAGCCTGGCAAAGGGAGGAAGTGACATCTCTATATCCTCAAATTATCCAGCTTTCAGCAGCTTGCTCCTTTTTCTGCTGTGCTACACTATAGGCTTTTATTCCTTCTTCCTCCAGTGACAGTTCGCTGCTTGACTAAAACACAATCCTCCCTCTTTGTAATTTTATTAAATCCACCCTTTAAGCTCTTGCATTCTCAAGCCTAAATTAAGTTTTTATTCCTCTGCAACACAGGGAAAACATTGGGGCACATTCTGTTCTCTAGAGGCATTCATCAGTTTTGTGTGAAATGCACCACAGGAATCAAGAGGAGAATGTGGGGTTTGGCTTCCACAGATAGCTTTGTCAAAATACCATTGAACTGAACTGATCACTTGCTAAAAATCAACAATCTCTTAAAATTTGTAAACCACCTTAAAATTCTGCCTTGCTTCATATGCAAGAATCCTTTAGTATTTTTCAAACACACAGATTTACAATTGGTGAGACAAAGATTTTAATGGTAATTTAGGACAACACTCTTCTTTACTGCAGTGTCAATCTAGAGCTATCCATGACATAGTAGCAAAATTTGGCCCTTGCTCTATTTTTTTTACCTAATATTTCTATGTATAAAGAAAGTTTGTATTCCCTGCAGCCAGTTTTCCTCTCATCACACTTGCAATTGTTCCACAGTCAATGGGGTTACACTGTTGTAAGTGACAGCAAAATTTGGATCAGGATACAGATTTCAACATCACCCTACTTAAAAATATAGTGTTTCAGAGGTTCTACCAAAACTTCAAAGGTGGATCATCTTACAAGTGACTAGTGCTAGAGAGCAAACATCCTCCATCATCACAACCAATTTTTCAGCATCAGCACAAGCATTTGGAAGAATTACTTAGTTCACATCATGATCTCTATTTCTGGACACAAAGACAAATGTAGGTAAGTTGTTTCTACATTCTATTACATTTGCATATATAAGTGAAGAGTAAGATACCACAAATCATAGTATTTCATAACATGACTCAGAAGCTTTAACAGAATCAGGGACATTAGTTATAAAGTCATGAGACAAAGTGCTTCAAAATGGATAACAAGAAAACCCAATAATTTTAAAAGCCTACAGTGAAGTTGTTTCCCCACACACACATACATATAAATTTAGTTTCCTAAACCAGACCTCTAAATATTTACATTATAGCTTACATAGGGAACTTTTTATTCTGCTTGTCTAACTAGGTTTTGATAGCTTCAAATACTAAGTACCTTTTCAGGACAGAGAATAGGAGTTTCAGTGCTTTTTCTGTGGAGAAAGAAAGAAACTGAAATCTATACAAAATGAAAGAATCTGAAGAAAACCTGGTAAATTTTGCAGGTGAAAAAAACTTCTGTCTTAACTGGGGAAAAAAAAAAGGATAAAACCCTAGTGCAATACAGACAAAAAACATTAATGGAATTTCCTTGTTCTGCACCGAAGTGGTTTTTCTCAGCTCTGAGGGTAATGCAGTGATTCTGGTCATTAGCCCTACAAAATAGTACAGATAAACCTTTTTCTTCTCTCTCAGACAGACTAAAGGAGTATTTTGGTAAATTTCAGAATACAAGAAGTAGTGTTTTGGAGATACACATTTAAGCAAGGTGTTTCTTTAAAAAGATTGGTTTCTATGCCAATAAGAGTATTCAACATAACCTATGTTATGCATATGCATACTTCATATGTGAATTGTTTCACGGGCTTTAATAAAGTTTCATTCACAATGTGCAGTTAGGCATATGTGCAAATCACCACACAAATGGAACTGGAATTGAAAGTGTTATTAAGTTTCTGCCAGGAATTTCAGATCTATTCTCTTTTTCAGATTTGTGATACTTCATGTGCAACTAGAAATGAGACTTACTCCTTAACACATACTTCCAAAGCTCTACAAACACCTTGAGATATTACTAAAAAACTATACAGTGCCCAAGAATACTGCTTCAGAGATTTGAAACAATTTGAGCACACATATTAATTCAAAAGGAATCCACTATAAATATCTTCAGTTTTAGCAAGAGTTCAAGAGAGCATTACAAAATACTAAGGAATATTTTAAATAACTTGAGGTGTACAGCCAGAGAGAGCAAATATGCAAGTTGGTAACTAAAACATCGAGCTAAAATAAAGTATAACTATTTCACTACAAGAAAAATTGTATCACATATTCAGAATGCATGGCATTACTGACCAGCAAAGCCATGTACGCAAGGTTTATGTTGATTTGGCCTCAAACTGTCACATCTGGATAGAGAAGGAACCCAACCCTAACTAGTAGCCTGTTAGTATATGTAACTGCACTTCTGTTTTCTGTGCCTGCTGTGAGCACACAAGTGCTGTATTAAAAGCACTGAGGGGAAAAAAGAAAGTTTCAAACAACCTCCCAGTGTATTTTACACAGCCACCTGGCTATGCCTGTGCAGAAGGGCAGGGTAGAAAGAGAGTCACAAGTCAAAACCTTATGACAAGACTGTCTGTTTGAGAGGGAAGCATGGACAACTGGAAGCAGAAAAGGGAATCACAGGGTTTTTGCCCAGTGAGTGCTGCACTCCAGAGCTGGCTAAGAGCTCAGTTTAGAAGATAGCAACCATGGTATCTCTGCCTTCAGTCTCTATTAGGAATTAGAACAACAGATTAGATCTTTAAGTTATACAGGATACAGTGACATAATTATGAAAGTGGACATTACTGATAGTCTTTAAAGCTGATGGCAGAGTCACTCCACTGTCAAGTGAAGTTATGGAACCACCTGCCAGGCCAGAGTGTGCAATCTTAACCTCTATACTATCTGGATTTGTTGGACAAATATTTCAGTCTGACCAAAGCAAAACCACTTAGTATTTGTAGACAGACTTAACTTTTCATGAAATTATTTCAGTTATACAGTCATCCATGTTCTCTAGTGGCAATAATTCCAAATCTTTATTATGTGTTGGTAGAAAAATACTCCTTTTATTAGTTTGAAATACATTTCAGTGTCTCTTAATACTCTCTAAATTGCAGCACTTGACTTAGTGTCTCTATCCTAGGCATTACTGCATATGCATTACTGCATTCATCTGTCAACTATATTTGTCACAGTCCATAAAGGAGGGTTGGAGTTTTGAATGTCTTTATTAATTTCCATTTCCCATATCTGAAGTCTGTAATTCTTCCAAATCCAGAGCAGGTTGAGCAAACAACTGAATATAGAGCATGGATTTCCTTCCCTCACTCCCTTCCTCCCTCTGTGCTTTTCTGTAACAGGACAAAAAGATTGACTCAAAACTGACCACTGAGTACCTTTTACTGTAGATTTTGTCCTCTAGATTATCAACACTCCCACCCATCTAAGCAGTGACAAGGAAGAAAGGTGACAGGGGCCACATCTCTTCATCAGCCAACTTCTAACATGGGTTACATAAAGTTAGATGCTTGAAGCAGTTGTGTGAAGACTTCTTTTAACATATTTAAACAGATAAACACTTTTGTAGTGTAACAAAGGATTTTGCTTTAGTGAAAAAGAAACAACACTTAGAACCTTGAGGCCGATACTTTAGTTTTTAGTTAGAGTAAATCTAAACTTCTAGTTTCTATAAAAAGATTTACCAGATAGACAAAATCAGAGTGACAGCCACAGATTACTAGGTTAGTTTTGCAAGCTCAGAAAGACACACTGTCTTAGAGTTGGTTACTGGGAAAGGAGCATAAATAGGACCTGGAGGTGCACCAAGTGTCAAAATAAACTAAGCAGCTCAAAAGAGGAATTCTGGGTGGACAAGTAGCTTGAAAAGCTTTTTGTCGGAAATCAAATATAAAAAAGAGCTGACTGGCTGTTTCAGAAGAACATGTGTGAATGAACAATTAACCTTGAGCATTTGGAAAACATTAAGTAATGACTTCCATTTGACACTGTGAAAAGATCATATAGCTTCCTAGTGCATGAAATCAACTCTGTGTCTTGCTTTTTCTGAATCTTTATCATATGAACCTCATCAGCACACAAAGATCTGATCAGGGGTCCTTAAGGCTGAAGACAGAAAATGGAGCTTTTCATTACATCTCTATTTTTATGATAAAACATTACACAAATTCTTAGATTACAGAGGTTCAAGAAATCATCTGAGCAGTTCTTCAAAATGAAGTTAAACAAGCAATTATCTGGTTAGAAAGCAAATTCAGAGGACTAATTAAACTCAAAGGGAATTAAAAGTGAGACAGAATATAGACAGTAGCTGTCATCACAGTAAAAAGGCAAAAAATAGATATTACAAAAATGTTACAGTCTGCAAGATTTTTAAGATTTACCTAGGAATTTTGAGCACTGAATTGAAGTTTTTTGAAACTTGTTTTACAAAGTTGTCATAGTCACTGCTAGGTTAAATACAAGGACATAATTAATTTCACCTACATGAAAGAACTAGCACTGAAGACAGTGGCTTAAAAGCCCAACGATTAAATATTTTGATAGAATACAGTTAAAATTCACTAACCTTGAGCATAAATCAGGGTAATTATTATGACAATTGTTTATTCAGAAGCATTTTTTAGATTGTCTCAATGTTTAACTTGTACAAGGTTTGAAAGTCATCAGGTTATGAAGAGCTGATTCACAATCTGATTCATGTGATCCATTGCCTCTCCAACTTTAAGAAGATTGAAAGTCTACCATGGTAAGACTGAAAGTTCTGCTGAGGAATAAAGGAGGCATGATAACACCCATATAAACTATCCTGAAATGAGTGCAGCTAGAGTCATAAAATAGGGAAATTCATATCTATACTCATTCAGAAATTGTAAATTAGATCTTTATATGTATTATCTCTGAATTTGAATTATTAAATATGTTTGAGCTTATAAAGGTGTTGCTGATACACTGAACAGTCAGAAGAGAGGCTAAACAGGTAAAGCAACTAAAAGGAGCACACATTAATAAGTTAGTTATTGACTGCTATAGTAACTTACACCTTCCACTGGCTCTTTGGTATGTAAATTAAAGTGACTAAAACCAATTTACATTCACATATATACATCAGAAAGTGAGTGGAAAGCTAGATTGGCTGAACTTACAAATTCCAATTTCTTGGCAAGTTAGATATCACACCTAAAATCTCCTTATCCATTTATACATTAGGAAATGTGAACAAACCAATTATGGAACAGACAGACCCAATGAGATCAAAAGCAGATCAGTATGCAAGGGTGATAAGCCTAATGAAAAAACAGTTTCAAATGGCATATTTTAAACTCAGTGGTAGCCAAGTGGGACTTTGGAACATGGAAAAAAGTATTCAGGGACAATTCCAAATGCACAGAGTTTACATCCACCTACAAACTGTGGGGAGCAGACACTTCACAGCAGTTAAGGGAAGGATAAGTTAATGGCATGGCAATTGTTTTGAGTCCAAGCCAAGGCAATTTGGGGACTGCACAATATTATGGCTGTCCTGCCCAAGAAGACTACCAGAATGTTCTACAGAGCTGTGCTTTTCCAAGTAGATCACGTCCAACTGGCCAAGGTTTAATTTTGCAACTTAACAATGATATTAAACATTTGTCCAGATCTCAGTATGTGCTTGAAGAAAGAATGGGATGGAGTGTTAAGTATATAAAGACTAGCCAATACTAACCTCAAATCTGTCATCTATTGAATGCATCTGGGAGAAACTGGACAGAAGAACATTTAAACTAACTAAAACATTTAAAATAAATCCACAGATCACTGAAGACTTGCAATAATTCTCCCCAAAAGCTAGAAATGAATTGGATCAGCAGACAATTTTGCAAACAGACACACACACGGGTGTGGGTGCACACCCACCTTCAAAAAACAGATTTCCTAACATCTGCCAGGCCACCATGCCAGAAGTGAGTTTTCTCTTTTCTGCCTGGATAGTATTGTTTTTATGTGCAGCTGCTGGACAAAATAGTCTCCATAGCCTTTGGACAATAAATCCTTTAAAGACATTTAAGTGTGTGTATGCAAGTGTGAAACAATGACTCTTCTTTGAATGTTTCCAGCCTGTAAAGCAATACTCAACTTGTTCCAAAGCCTATAGCAGTTACTTGGAAGACTCCTCTAAGTGTCAGTGCACTTTGGATCAGCTCCCAAAGAACAAAGCCAACTTGAAGTCTAATTGCAATGCAGAGATGCATGGAGGAATCCAGCAAATGCAGAATAATAAACTTGGCTGCTATTGCACAGTGGAACTTCCTGCATTTGAACAGCACACAGTGACAAAAGGGCTGACTGGCCAGGACCACAGAGGTTACAGCACTGAGCTCAGTGGCTCAAAACCAAGTGAACCATGCCCCTCTAGTGAGGCTCAAGGTATTCTGTTTGGAGGCACATGCAGACCCCAAATGAATACACCCTCTGCTAGCAGAGTGGGTCACACTGCATTTCTGGAACGTGTTATCTCCCTGTAGTTTGCCTCAGAGATCACACTATTGCACCATGAGGCAATGGGAAAAAACTAGCACACAGGAAGTTCCATATTAACATGAGGAGGAACATTTTTCCTTTGAGGGTGGTGGAGCACTGGATCAGGCTGGCCAGGGAGGTGGCTGAATCTCCATCTCTGGAGATGCCACTTTACTCTGCTCTGGTNTGCGCAACCTGCTGTAGGTTACCATGTTCTTGCATCCAGGACTAGATGATCTCCAGAGGTCCCTTCCAACCCCTAACATGTTGTGATTCTGTGAGATTCTTGGACATGATCCAAGTTAATGTAAATTTTTCTACAATCAACAAGTCTTTGCTTAAGAACATAAGTAGATCTATTCAAGATAAAAAACCCCACAAACAAAAACCCGTAATGCATTAAGCCAAATATCCCACAGATATTAGCAGATGCTAACAATATGTTAAGAACAGAGAAATCACATAATGATACTTGCCCCCAAAATTCTCTAACCCCTCCATTAACTCTTTTTAACTGACATAAAAAAGGTCATTATGTCACCCAATCCTTTTTTCACTCCTTGTTTCCCATCTTGTAACCAGAACTTTATCCATGTGAGAACCTACCCACTTCTCACAAGTCCATTAAATGTCCTTAAGAGCAGTTCCACGCAGAACACTATAGCATGAGTTTTGGAAATACATTAAAAGCTGATCAGTCAGATCTCTGTCTCTTGAGAGAATTCCAAACCAATAGTGTCTTGCTTAAACATCTTAAAAATATTTACTGAGTTATATTACATACTGTAGTTACTTAAAGTGTAATATATTTATCCTGTATAATACTTATTTGTGCTTGTGAGAAACATGGGTAGAACCCTCCCTGGTTCTTCATTCACAAAGCCTGGCCATGATGATAATACTTATTACTTCTATCATATAGCATAGGCTCTACAGAACAAACAGTCTAGACATCACCATATTATGCTAACTACAATGTCCACTAAGAATCTATGGAAAGCTGACAGAGAAAACTGTTCTTTCCAAAATCCTCAGCACCTGAGAATACCACAAGACACAGACAAAGTCTCCAGGATGTAAACAATTTCCATTACAAATTATTTTAACCTCTCCTAAAACTGACAGTAAGTAATTTCATTCTATGGTTTCTAGATAGTTCTGCTCTTACCACTGTTTGTCACAAGTGATACAAGGCCATTATAAAGTCCAACTACTGTAACTGTATGTTTCTGTCTTTGGGAGGGATGAAGAAACAAGGCCACTGCAGTATTGAGAACTAGAATATAAATCTCTATCCTTTCTAGGAAAGCCATGTAGTTACCATGTAACTTTTCAGTTTTAGAGGAAGGAAAGATTACATAAAGGTGGCCCTGGAATTTCCTGCCTTCTCTAGTCACCACTGCTGATAAAGCTGTGAAATGCCTGGGAGACAACTGCTGTATGCTATTAAAGAATATGCTAGCTGCTCAAAGTACAGCATTTTGGCTTGACAAGAGACAATCTGATGGGGAACCAGAGCTTAAATTTGGCCTCTGCTGAAGCAGATAGCAAATTCCTATCAATTTCACCAGAGGTAAGATCTTGTTTCTGAGGTCTTTTCGTTATCCATGTCTTTTATTTCTACCACCCCTGCTAGTGGCTTCTTTTCAGCACTTAAGTGCCACAAAGCACTGCCAGACTCCTTCACCTGTAGATCTAGCTCAAGCTTGAAAAAGACAAGCTATTCTGGTAAACACCTTGAGTCCAGCCTACGATGGCTGCAGAAGGAGGAATTTCCTTAGCTTGGAGACAGGAGTCCACTCACTTGCTTACTCATTCTCTCATCTAATGAGGTCCCAATGTGGGCTGTGCTATTGAGGCCAACAGGCTAATGGCAGCCTAGAATTGCATTCAGTCAGAAGCTCCTGTATGTGGGCAAATTGTTCCTGACACTCCTCAGCATCAGCAGCTCTTGTTCTAACTTTGGTCTTATTCTTTCTGAAGCAAAATGATTTTTCAGCAATTAAGGGAAACCAAATATTCACAGAATGCTGGAACTAAAAACAAATGGCAGTTCTTTCCAAAGTTCTTTCTTTGCCTAGGAAGGCAAAGAAACAATCACTCTGAGAGCAGCAAACGATCAGCTCCAGCGTTCTGAAACCAGTTTGCATTTGGCAAGTGAGAGCACAGAGGTGTTCTGCTTGTTAATGGAGGTGAAGGCAAAGGGTTCACTCCTCATGTAAGACACTCAAAAGGCTCATAGAGCATTTGTGACTGGTACCCACAGGGATCATTTCTCCAGTCACGCTTCCCAGATGAACTTCTGTTATGTCCAAGCAATAGAGTTTCTTATAAACAACCTTCATAATGTAATCACTAAGGTAATCCACATGAAGATAGGTTACAGCAGAATTGGGGAGAAGCTGCATAAGTGTGAGCACAGGTATGCATATAAACATGACAGCATAGAGTAGCCTTGCATGTTTTGGGCACAGCCTCAGTAAATTTACACATACATTGCGTACCTCTAAAATATACTGCAGATAATTAGCTAATATAGAGGAAAACAAAACCAGAATTTGTTTCTGGAATCATGAAGGTGTCTGGTTATATAATGACTGAATCAAATATTAAAGCAGAAACAGGACTAAAATTCTGCCTTAAAGTTTGAAACAGAAGCCAAACTCAACAAAACAGAGATGATGCTAGCACAAAAAACGCATCATAGCTTTGTGAAAAGCACTGCTCTTCTAAAGTAGGTCCTCTCTTAGAAACAGAGCAGAGACAGCTTCCATTTATTATTTATGGTGCCTTGTGCCCATGTCAGCTCCTGATTAATAATTAAAATTAATCTCATTAGGGCAGATTTCATTACAGGATAATTTAATTAAATGATGAATTGGCTCCCAGATGTCACCATTTGTGCCATCTTTTAAAAGATGCTGCTGATGACACAGCTTTACAAGGTTTTAGTCCTAATCTGAAAAGCTGTATTATTTAACAGATTGATAACAATTTTTCACAAGCATGCCTCACAACTTGAAATATAAGGTGAGACAGGCACTTCCAAGTATAAACAGAGGTCTATATAGGGGTCTGTATGACATGAGGAGGGATGAGAAGGTCAGCCACAAATTTGTTCAAAAGAACTCTAACTTCTTCCTTGTATCAAAAAGCTGCTGACAAAGCTGAAAGAAATTTTAGACAGGTTTATGGAAAATTACTTGGAATTTCCAAACTGAGTGTCTCAAGACCTAAAAGAACCAGAGGAGACAGTTGAATGTAAAAAAGAAATGTCACTGGTAGCAGGAGAAAATGAATTTGGCTGTACAATACTTCCCACTACCCTTTTCATAATGCTAAGCAAGTTCCCTCTTGCTAGTTAACCGAAAAAGAAAAACCCAGTGGAATATCAACTGCTTGTGAATCAGCACTATTAGAACTGGCCAGAATGGAAGAGCTAATGAGGGTGTTTCATAAGCCACAGAGCAAACAAAACAAAGAGCAGAGAGGACGCCAAGTACTGACATAAAATACTGTGACAAAAAGGTTCAAAATAGTGGAAAGGCATTTTCTTTAATATTTCTCCAGTGTACCATATCTCACAGTGACAGGTTACATTCCACAAAGCTTCACAGACCATTTTAAAAAGACTTAGTGTAAGAAAAAAATGGAAAAAAAAAAGCATGAAGTTGAATTATAAGAGTGCACCATGCCAATATGTGCATCTGTGGGCTAACAAGGCTTTTTCTAGGCAGCTACAGTTGCCCAAAGGCATGACTAGCACCTCGCTCTTCATCTGATGCATAGTACTGCTTTCCCAAAAACACAGCCCAGTGTATAAAAAGCACCAGATATGTTGAAGTTTATGATCACCAAATGATATTTGAATGTATTAGAGAGAACAAGGCATAGCCAAAGTCCTCACTTCCAGCAGTATTCTGTTCACACCAGAGACTGCTCCAAATAAAGGTGTAAGTTCTCCGTCAGTATGGAAAAGCTTTAGTATGGATACTTTTGATTAAAATAATACAAAACCACCCAGAAATCTTTGAATGTTGAAGCTGCACCTCCCTTAGGTATCCCTGACCCATTCAGACGATCTGAAGTCTGCCACAGGAGTGCTGTTAACAAAGCCCTCATTGGGAAGCACCTTATTGCTCCTGTTGGGTAACAAGCAAGGTAGCACTCGCTTATGGATGATAAATCTGGTAACCATTTTGATCACCAGCTAATCTTGCTGAACAGCTAGCAACCAGTTTCCAAGGGCTAAATCCAGAACAGATTTAGCCACTTACAACTGAGTAGAATCTTGAGCAGTACTTTAATTTTGAAGCTCCATATACAATACATAGAAGGAAAAAAAACAATGCCAAAGAAGTCAGCCTGATGTAATCATCCACCCAGAGGGGAATGCTGAGCAGAGGAGACTGGCTTGATTGCTAACCTGCCATTTACCAATTAGAGCAGTGATCCACCACACCACTCCGTTGCTTTGCTTCTCAACTGTGAGCCACCTGGCCCAGTAAGGTGCCTAGGCAAACCAGTCTTTTTTTTTATGACAGAGGGTGTTCTCCAATAAAAGAGTAAGGGATGGCTTGCAAAAGATATACACATAATTAAGCTCTCAGTCTGTCTTATATGCAGCAAGAAATTTAACATAAAGGGTGCTTAATTCCCATGTCACAGAGGAATGAAAAGATCCTACAGATGGGCATACATACAGATATACCCCCAAAATGTCTTAACTCCCTCATCATCATCATCATCATCATGGCTAGGCTTTGCGAACGAAGATCCGGTCTTAACTCCCTATGTCCCATGAAATCATACAAGACTTCAGTGTTAGAAACTTAATGCTGAAGACAATATGTCAAAGTAAGACAAGTACCTAGAGGGAGACTGAAGTGGTACATGGCAACACCTAAAACTGACCTCCTCAAAAACCCTGCTTATTAGTCGTAGTTCTTCTTGATGTTGTATCTCTGCTTCTGCACAAAGCCAGAAGTGTCTTATATTAGAAGACTATCAACTCCTGTCTCTTGTTTTATCTCCATGAATCATTGGTTTCACTTACATTTCAGTTATTTAATAGTTCATCACAAAAATATATGTATTCTGCAATAAGTTTAGAACAGCTACATTTTAGGTATGCGTATCTATACACTTTAAGGGATGTTTTAAGAGTATTAAATGTATAATCCATGGGTGATCACAAAACCCTGTGATTTAGCAGTAGCGCTGGTTAAACATCTACAAGAAGAAACTTACCTCCTTTCCCTAATGTCTTACTTGCCTCTGATCCCTCCTTTCCACTAGACAGGGGAGGGGGAAGGAGGGAAAGAGGAAAAATATCTCTCTTAATAGCTGTTTTGCTTTGCTTCCAAAGTCAAAGAGTTAACTGATTTATATCCTTTTAAGGAGATGCAAGTAAGAATGTACAATGTCATGCTGTAATTCAAATTTTAGTGTGTGTATCAGAAATTATGTTCTGATCACTAAAATATCTATACTTTTCTATTCTAAACTACCTGTACTTTTCTGATGGAAAGCCTTTTCTCTGCCAAGAAATGAGTACAACTGAACATATGTAAAAAGTATGCAAAGATAGAGAACATGATACAGAGAGCTCACAGCCAGCCTGCCTTCAAATAGATAACTGCAATTACTGTTCTCTCCTGCACAGAAACCATTTGATACTAATAGAAAAATTCCAAGGAAGAGAAATCCCACATCTTAGTGGTTAGATGCCACACCTGAGTGGTTTCTTGGACCAGTCAGAAGACAACAGTAGCTGATGCTTGATAGTTCCAGTTGCTTCACCTGAATAATTCTGCTTTGTTACTGATTCCCTTCCCTTGTCCTCTTTGAGGTAAGAGAGCCAAGCTCAGCAGCAACACCAAACAATGCTCTTACAGAAATGAGATATACAGCTGTTTTCAAGCAGTTTACTGCCAGACCCATGAACTTGAAAGAAGAGAAGTGGAAATGGAAGAGCAAAAACACTGGAGCAGGAAGGGGAAGTATTTCTTTCTGTAGTTTTGCCCTGGGGTCTCAAACCTCTGTCTATTTTTAAAACAGCTTATTTCACCTCTGTTAGGAGAACTCAATCTATTAAGGACATTGATAATAGTAGGTTTTGATTGGCTTCCTGGAACTAGTTTTATTTTATGCTATAATAGTTATGGAAGCACCACTAAAAACAGACTGGTTTCCTAGTGATCTAGTTCTGAATGGCTTCCCTGAAGTTTATCAATTCAGCAAATAAGTGAAAACTCTCTTAAAGCAAATTATGTCCTCCTAGAACTGTACAAATTATCTCAATTCACCAGTAGGCCAAGCAGTAAATAGATACTTACTAGTTTTGACAAGTTATTTTACATGTAAAACATAGCCCAGCATCCACTGGATACAAAGAGAAACAGTGCATTTACATTTTGAGGTAAGCATTTTGCCCCTGCAATATACATTTTTTACTTGCATTTACTGAAGTATAACAGCATTTTCATCAACAGTCTTTCTGTTACTCACTTAAAAATGTTCTATGAAGGAACCAGAAACTTTCACTATTAATGAAGAGTTGCAAATATCTTAGGGTGGCATGCATCATCCAAAGAATTATTAAGTATTTGTATTTCAGAATCTTTTAGTAAATTACATGTGCCACTTTGTCAGGGCAAAGTTACAAATAAGTAAGCCTGAAAATTTAATTCCAGAGCCACTACAGTTCTTTTGGGCAGTTTTTTTCCCCCTAGAAATGGGGTTTTCAGTCAGGTTCTTTACAACAAACCCTTGCCAGTTTTACAGGAGTTAAGTGACTAGGTAAGGCTTTTTCTCCTTTTTTTTTTTTCCCAGCTGGTAACTTAGGCAATACTTCTCCATTACCACAGTCTGATTCTAAAGCTACTTTAATTCTTAATGCCTTAATCACTTGTGCTTATTAAATTATTTAAAATGTGCTCTGAACAACAAATAAAAGAAGGCTCTTCCTTGGCAGCTAATGAAGCAAAGGAAAGTTCTGGTTTCACAGAACCTGCAAGGTTGAATTGGCAGCTGAGGAAAGATGCCCTTGAAAGTTTTGTTTTATGCTTTATTTTTCAACTTACAGAATAGTGAAATAAAAAATGGGTAAAATAGCAGAGTTGCCATCTCATTATAAATTTTTTCCCAGTTGGAAATCATTATTTTTTCTGGTTCTGTTCATTCATTATGTCTCATGATCATCCTTATATTCAGTAATTCTTACACTTTAAGATGTAGGTCACAAAACTAAAGCTACTGCTCTAGTGTCATCACAGCATCACATGCCCTAAAGGTTGTACAGGGAATCTGCATCTCCTCTACAGTTACCTCCTCATGGAAAGCTGTAAAACAGGTAGCAGGCAAGAATACCATGAAATGGGAGGAATCCAAAGCTCTGTCTTTTGTACCAGGCACATGAGCTACAAAGGGTGTTGTTTGGCAAGGGATAAATTTAAATATGCAAAGGAAGGGTCAGTGACTGAATGGAGGTGGCACATGAGCATGGCAGGCAGACTGGTGATTGTTTCAACCCTTTGAACAACTTGTTCTCCACGGGGCTGGAAAGCTGTGTCCAAATCAATATATTAACATCTGCTAACTAGGGGAAGGAGATACTCCAGCTGCCAAAAATGTTCTTTAACAAGACTAAGCACAGAGACAGTAATGTTTAATCAGCAAGTACCATCAGGCTCCATTGAGAACATCCCATATTATCACATAAAACACAGAGGTCTGGGTCACTCTCCTTTTGCTGTTCTTCCCTTCTGCTCCCAGGCTAAGCTTCTCTTGTAAAAGAATTATTTAGTAAAGTTTGTGAAATATTAAATATTCTTTGAGGAAAAGGACAAAACATGCCTACTATGTTAAGATGTCTCTGTCCCATTAAAGGAGTGGAGCATGTGCCCTAGGAGGACAGGCTGAGAGAGCTGGGTCTCTGCAGCCTGGACAAGAGGAGACTGAGAGGAGACCTCAGCAATGCTTAGAAATATGTGAAGGGTGAGTGTGAGGAGGACAGAGCCAGGCTCTGCTCCATGGCATCCAATGGTAGGACAAGAGGCAATGGGAGCAAGTTGGATCACAGGAGGTTTAGTATTAACACGAGGAGAAACTTGTTTGCAGTTCAGGTGCCAGAGCACTGGCCCAGGCTGCCCAGGAGGCTGTGGAGTCTCCTTCTCTGGAGACATTCCAGAGCTGCTTGGATGCATTCCTGTGTGACCTGGTCTAGGTGCTCCTGCTCTGGCAGGGGGGTTGCACTAGGTGATCTTTCTAGGCCCTTCCAACCCCTAACATTCTGTGATTCTGTGATTCAAGCAATGCAATACTTTAAAAGGCTATTAACTATAAAACCAAATAAAGTTTGGAAGAAATGGTCCACCTATGAAATGAGCATAATTACAGGAGACCACAGAACAGGTTAAAAAGAATTAAATGCCTTTACCAAAATAAAAAGCCTTTTTTTTTTCCACTCAAAGATCCTTTTTGATAGATGTATTTTGTAATATTTTATTACATTGCAAAATAGAAAGAATATTTTGTGTTTCATGAATATAGAGACCAAGCTGTTTGATTCTGGTGCATTTTTTCTACCTCAAGGGAAACACTAGATCCTACCAGCATTCTCAGAAGTGACAAGTAACATGCAAACTGCAGAGTTGATGTTACTTGAATAACCTCCCAAAACTAGACACCAAACATATATGTACCTAAAATCCCAGTATTTTTCAAGATAACTACTTAGGTGCAGTAAATATGATAAAATTTGTGATTTTGTGATTGGTGACCTTTTTTCCCTAGTAGAAAGGCAACAACAGTAAATCAGCAATACATTATTACTACACATTATAGAAATTATCAAGGGTGAAATCAAATTTATTGCAGCTGTACAACTACCAAAAGAGAACAGGAATCTGGGTCTGTGCCAAAGAACACAATTTGGGTAGCCGATCATATGATCTTCAAAATAGCTAAATTAATTTTTTTGTAAAAATAAAAAACAAATCCCACTAAATATCAAAACCAAAGGGTACAAAAGTGACCTCCAGATTGAGAAGACAGCTTTCTTTCATTTCTTTAACAGCTGCTATGGCACCTAGCTTTCTAACATGAGATGCAAATGTACTTTCTATCAGTTACAACCTGTATTTATTCAAAATAAAGAGATTTAAGTGATGAATACCATAAATACAAAGCCTGATTCAGCTCACAGATGAATGCACCTTATCAAAATCTACAATCAGCTAGAGTAGTAGGAGACTTCCAGAAAGCAGGAATAGCAGAAAAAAACCTGGTACGTCTTCTAATAACCACCCCTAGAATGTCCCAGGTGGGGGATTACAGCCCATATGCCAGCTACTCTTATGGACCTCAATTCAGAAAGGGATACCTCTTCAGGAAAGCACTTAATTAAGCACATGCTTACATGCTTTTCTGAACCAGGTCCATGGTACTATAGGAAATGGATATAACAGACTTGAAATGCATGAGTAAACATAACTGAGAACTTAGTTCCACAGCATAAGCTTTTATTTCTGTACTTCTGGGTTTTTAAGATACAATGCAGTGCTTAAAACATAGCACAGCTAAGCATACTCAAGTGTAAAATGCAGCATGGCCAAAAGGATACCTCAACATTACCAATCTCAGGACCCATTCAGTATCTCACATGCCTAGACCACCGCAAAAAGTGCTGCAAAGGGTGCAAAGTAATATTTTTTTGGTCATTGTTTTATTTTGCAGCACAGGAGCAGTTTCAGGAATACTGATATAATGGGGATAAATGGCAGATAGCCAAAATGCTGTTCAGCACAGTGGTTTGGAGCTACTGAAACATATCTAGAGTCAGCAAAACCTGGAAGTAAGGAAGGAAAGGACTCTGCACGTTAACCATGCACAGAGAAGATGACTTCAAGATGGACTTGCCTTCTTTTGCACTAGCGGCACAGAATCACAGAATATCCCTGGTTGGAATCACAGAATATCCCGGGTTGGAAGGGACCCACAAGGATCATCAAGTCCAACTCCTATTTAGGCCCAGCACACTATGTGTCTAAAAGCATTGTCCAAGTGCTTCTTAAACTCCACCTGAGTTGGTGCTGTGACTGCCTCTCTGGAGAGCCTGTTCCAGTGCTCCACCACTCTCTGAGTAAAGAATCTTTTCCTAACATCCAACTTGAACTTCCCTTGGCACAGCTTCATGCCATTCCCCTGGATCCTGTCACTGGTCACCAGAGAGAAGAGTTCAGCCCCCACCCCTCCCTCTCTGGTGAGGAAGTTATAAACCACAGTGACGTCTCTCTCACCTCAGTCTCCTCTTCTCCAGGCTGAACAGACCAAGTGATTTCGGCCTTTCCTCATACGACTGTTTCATTCCTTGGCAATTTTTATTAGCACTGGAAATCAGTACAAACTTTAAGTGCCAGCCACTCTGAACTTTTGATTTAACAAACCAGAAGGTACACAAATTCTCTTGCCAATCTGTCAAAACGTAGAGGGTTTTGTATAATTTAGAGTTATTAAACATAGGTCTGTGAAATAATCTTGAAATCTAAAATTGCCAGGTTAATGAGATATTATTTCCTACTTACACTTACTAAAACATAACATCATGCAATAAAACAAACAGAATAGTTTTCAAATAGGCAACACTCAAACTGAGACCCTGCTGGCCAGCCCACCCCTGTGTAATGGAAAGGTGTATAAACCCTGAGCTTACTAACAGGGTTTCAGAGGTATTTAAAGGTGGGAAGCAAAGATCTTTTCAAGTTATAGCAACGTGACATACAAGTAGGACACAAACAGCAGAGGGTTCCAAATTCTGCATACCAATTAGAGCATTGCTACCATAGACTGACTTACAGTTCCTGAAAGCTTTGCTTTTCCTACCCATCACATCACATATGCATCACATATCAAATCACAAACCCATGTGATCAGGCAGTGGTTTCTCTTCTGTGTGTTTTCAGCATGTCAAGTAAGAATCCAAGAGTTCATCTTTGAATATGAAGACAAAATCCTCTAGCAGGGCTGTTTCTTTCCATATCCATCAAAACCCATCACCTCCTATAGCCATAATAATTACAAATACTCTACAGAATTGGCTAGGTTGGATTTTATTTTTCTTTTGTGTTTCTCTATAACTCATTCTTTGTATCAGCTTCTCTTAATAGCTGATAGACTAACACAGCAGGAATTTAGAGATACATGCTAGGCACACATGCACACTCCATTACAACTCAAGCAAGCTTGATCAAATCTCCAAAGATCTGCCTGATTTTCTCTCATTTTTAGACTCAATTTGCTCAAATGACAAACATTTTCAGCATGAACTACAAAACACTAGTACATAAAGTGCACACACCTGTTAACCCCACTGCATAATACAGTGGAGAGCCTGTAGGGTTTGTTTTGATGAATATGTATTTGTTTCCATTTCCTATTGGTTTGGGAACCAAGAAATTTCTGCTGAATTAGCAGATGTTTACTGGCTTATCAAAATTCAGTATTTAAAATATTAACATATTTCAGGATTTAAATAGTGATTTTTTTCTTTCTGCTAGAGATGTAACAGATGTTTAAACTGATTCATAAAAAAGCAAGCAACCAATAAAAACCCACTCCAATTCCACTAAATTTTATACATTAAAATATGTACACTGACTATTTCTTTAAATGACACAGAGTTTTTAATCCTTTAACCAGCTCTTCCCTTGCATATAAGTAAGCAATGTTAAGTTACTTGTAAATGAAGCAGATGACTCCAAGAAAGGGCAGGATCTGCTGTAAAACTGTGGTGGTCCTTATTTTAATATATTATTTTTTTCCTTTAAAAAAGGGCTTGTGAATTACTTAAATCCCAGGGAAGCAATAACTCTTAAGCTAAAAAGTAATACTGGTCTTAGGCACTTAGTCTGTTATTCAGTATACACAATAATAATGTTTTAATAAAGATGACTGCAACTATTCAAAGGAGTCTAGTGTCCTGTGAATGGGGGAGGTCTTTAACTGATGGTAGAAAATTGTATAAAGTATTGATTTCTAAAATCACACAATCATTTCCAACCGTATACACTGCCTAGTAAGTAGGATAGTTTTAAATTCTTGAAGTTTAATGGTTTAAAATTACAATCTATACTAGGCAGCAAAAAATAGTTCATAATATATGGCCAAATACATACATAATGATAGCCACTGTTGTCACAATTAGAAGACCTCTGCTGGCATAGCAACAATTATGCTTCCCATTTAATATGCATTTTCTGCTAACTGTAAATACTTGTTTTGCTCATATTGAACTGCCATTTATCCATTAGCTACATATCCAAATACAAGTTTAACTTCTAAATCATATTCAGTTATTATTCCACACACAACTATAAAAAGAGAAGACTGTACATTTGAATAACATTTCATTCTTTAGAGTATCTAAATATTGTCAAAACTCAAGGACTTAATTTTTTATGAGGGTAGAAAATGGATGTCATGATCTACTGGAATTACACTACAAATCTCTTGGTAGTAAGACAGATGTTGGATGTTATTCAAAATGTACTGGCTGGAGACAGGATCCAGGATATGCAGGCATACAAGGAGACTACTAATGAAACAGACTTCTAGTCATCATCAACTAGATTCTGGAAAAATTCTTGCCTTCTCCCAAATGATTTACTCATATTTCAAGCAAAGTGAGCTTGTACTGAATGAAGAGGGGAAAAAAGGCAAAACACAACATCCCACTAGCCTAAAGGCATTACTAAAGAAATTATTCTTTTCTTCTATGTACATGATTTTATTCTATTCTTTTAAGGTAACTAGAGAAAGAAAGAAAGTTGGCTGGAGTAGACACTATTTCCCATGCTTTATTACTGTATCACCAACAACAGAATCCTTTAATGCTAGTTGTGCCACAATGATTTACATTCTCTGCACCAAAAAGGCTCCTCTCCATTTTTACACATCACTTATGTGGATACCTAGCAGAGCAAACACAGCAGTTCTCTCTCATGTTCTAGTACATTCTGACATTAAAATAACATATAATGAATAGCTTCCTTCAAGCAACTAAGAGAAGTACAAGAAGCATAAAAATGCTGAAGGAGTGTTGCAAGCCCACACAGCATCTTCCCAGTTATGTATCCTTCCAGTGGAAAGCAGTGCCAAATACTACACACTGTATATTAACTTTACTATATTTTATTACATTTTTAGTATTCATATTTCATTAATGCAGAATACTCCTGTCACCTCCAGAAATGAGGGAATGATTTATTCTGACATTTTCTTCCCGTCTGGAAAGCAGCTACAATTTCTTTTTATTTCTAAGATGAATCTTTTCTCAGTTTCCCCTCTTGAAAGTGACATCATTAAGTTTATGACTTACAGGCATTACAACCTCACAGCATGCACACTATGATTGCAAATGGAATATGATTCCCAGGAAAGCTCCAGGAATGAAACCAAGTTCCAGTGGAGCTCATGGATATCAAACTCACAAGCATATTTTAGTTTGGTCTTAGGTAATTTACTCATTGGGTTTCCTCTGTTTTAAATGGAGGCATTTTCTTCTGGGGAAGCAGAAAAGTCACATATGAAAACTTTTCAGGTGACATTACTTTTATAGATAAAAGGCAGATTAATCTTTTCCCTAGCTGGACTGAGCTTACTGTAGACCATGAAATGAAAGACAATGGCAGAAACATGGGGTTTAGTCTTCACATAACAATGACCTATTTATGTATCCAAATACAAAGGCTTCATCTTCATTTTGTCATAAAAGAAACAATATTATTGAATAGATCTTCATCACTATAATAAAAAACCCTTAATCTTACAGACAGATTTACACATAATCTAATATGCCTGTGCCCCTAATGAGCTTCAAGATTTTACAATGGTCTGGCTGAGAATATTTTTGTTAGCATTAAGCTCAAAATTTTTAAGCTCATCACTGAGCAGCAGCAGAATAGAAACAAGTACTAAACAATGAGGGAATACTGGGAACAAACCAGGTTAGCTCCAAACATCAGAGAAAGTTCCATGAGCTTCCTTTAGACAACACTTACTTCATTTCTCAATTAGTATTCAGTCATGGCACTTGTTACAGAAGCAGGACTGAAAAGTATAAAACATCAGAAGTAAGCACAGTGGCTTAGCAAATCCACCAGCCAGAGCCCTGTCTGCACTGCTCACCCCCACAAGGAACCATGCTGGATTTCACATTTCTACATTACTGTATATACTTGGTCAAAGTATCCCTCCAGTAGTCATTTACATGCTTGGTTACTCTTTTCCCCATGGATGCTATTTTCCATCTTTGGCTCTCTTCCAACATTAGAAATTTGCAAGAAAAAAAATCCCTCATTACCTATACATTCCTGGATATAATCTCCACTGAAAATGTCCTACATGAAAATGTAAATCTTTGAAAAGAACAGAGCTAGGTATTACAGATGGTATGAGTACTATATGTTAAAAAAAATAAAGGGTTCACTTTTCACCTATGAAACTCAGCCATGTTCTGTAGCTCAATGTAATTAATAAAGAAACAACATTGTGTCTCATCAGTACAGGGTACAGAATACCTGCAAAAAACAACTTGGGCAACACTTCACACACTTCGTGCACCTTGAGAAAAACACTCCACATAAAACTGTCAATACTAGTGTCATTCTTCCGCACTTAGAATCATAGAATCATTTAGGTTGCAAAACAACTCTAAGATCATCAACTCCAACCATCAACCTAACACCTCATGCCACTAAACCATGTTTCCAAGTCCTACATCTCCATGTTTTTTTTTAACATCTCCAGGGATGGTGCCTCCATCACTGTGGGCAGCTTCTTTCAATTCTTAGTCACTCTTTCTGGAAGAAACTTTGCCTAATATCCAACTTGAACCTCTCCTGGTGCAAATTGAGATAATTTCTTCTTGTTCTATGGCTATTCTCCTGGGAGAAGAGACTGACCACCATCTTGGTACTTGTAAGAAAGTGAGAAGGTCTTCCCTGAGCCTTCTCTTCTCCAGACTAAACAACTCCAGTTCCCTCAGACACTCCTCAGAAGACTTCTGTTCTAGACACATCACCAGATTTTTCATGCTCCAGCAACTTCAGACATTGTTTCTGATCTATCCAACCGCAATCCTTATCTATAGAGGAATTAATGTGAGCCATTGCTACTAGAACCTTGTTACTAAAAAGCACAGTAGACTCTTCATGAAGATGAGAAAATTCAATCATCTATGAGGGAATATGTAATAATATTTTTAAGTACTTCTGTAAGCCAGGCACAGTCTGAAAATCACTTGGTGTCTCCTGTGGCCCCTGGTGCGATAACTGTGCCGACAGCAGAGGGAGCATTAAACTCATTGCCCACAGGAAAGTGTGGGGAGTGATACCCATGTTCCTAGAATCCTTGGATGGGTAGGATGAGCTCATTAGCCTTCTGGCAGTCATCCCAGGAGAGGGACAACTCTGATTCCAAACCCGGGCACATGGAGCTCGTTTAGCCCTGTAAGGCCTTCCATCTAAGAGGTTAAACCTCCGTCCTAAGGACTTGGCTGCCAGCGTCCAAGCTTGCTAGGCCCTGGCAGATGAACCTTAGGACTAAAGGGTGGGTCCAGCTCTGCGCATGCTGTGTCTCACCTAAAAGAAATCCATAGCACAGGCTCGAGGGTGCTATCCACTGTCCTCTTTTTATCAGCACGCTTGGAAAAGGTGCTGGTGAGGAGCATGGATGGAGCCCTCCCTGGATCTTCGTTCGCGAAGCCTAGCCACGACTTCTGTAAGCTCTCTGCACAGTAGCTGTGCTTGACACCCCACTGATAGACTTAGAACAACTGCTGAATTTTACAGCTGCATGACACAAATAATTATGTTTAGATCAGGCTTTATAAATGTATTCAAGTTTTGTAGGCATAAAAAAGAATCATCACCAGGTTAACTATAGCTGCATGGCTACAGAATGTGTAAAAGGCCAATAGTCTAAGCAAATCCATGTCTTCTTTTATCAATACACAGACATTTAGATAAAAATATAAAGCAAGTCTGTAGACTTTCCAAACCTATCAACTGCAGACAAAGAAGTCACTTTTCCAAACCTGATTATATTTGACAGAAAGTCAAGCTTGGAAGTTACTCAGTTTTATTTATCACAGTTCAGCACCAGGACTTTCAAGAGAACTCTTTGTAAGGTTAATGTCCAAACCAGAAGATATCCAACAGTATCAGAAAAGCAGCTGAAGTTGTCATTATTATTGCAATATATCTGCTACCATAAGTGCATTCTAAAATACAGTTTAAATTATGTGAACTTTGAGATTTTCAGTAAATAATTCAGGATGATATTCTCAAAATGTTAGCTAGTTCTACCTTGTTTAAATTAAAATTAGATACTATTTCAACCTGGAAAGTTCAGGTCTATGTTCACTCTTTAGGGAAATCTTATCATATGTGTTTGCCTATGTCAAAATCAAGTACAATTGAACTCTAGCACTAGCAAGAAAGAATTGAAGAGTTTATGAACAATCAACCAATAATGCATCACATAACTTCCCTTGCTGCTACACAGTCTATTTCCTCTACTACTTTCTCATTTTGCAGTTACCTCCAGATTAAATTTAGCATCTTTAAAGAAAAATGTAAAATGTCCTTCAATCAATTAAACTCTGTATTCCTTGACTTATAAGCAAGTCATGCATGAAATTCAGTATGGCATCAATGCCTTGGAAGCTTATGATTTTCATTTGTGATACCCTGAATAGTATGGTTTGTATTGTCATTCAGTACATTTATTAATAAACATATAAATGCATTCCATTTGAAACCGATATGAAGCCCCTTGCACCTTCAAAGTTATGAGAAAAGGGCATAAAAGTAGTTTCATTTTTATAAATCTTCCAGATACAGGTTAATTCTTACTTTTCTAATGAAGCACTAAAAAAACACGAAAACTCATTATCAAAGCAGTTTAAATTGGGCAATGCATTTGAGAATATGAAGGACAAGCAGTTAGAGGACAGGATAAAGAACAGGATGTCCAGAGGTTTGTAGCCCATCAAAGCTCTAATACTGCTACAAGAACCACTAACACTACATGGAAGAGAATGTACAACGAAAGGAATAAACAAATACAGCTCTTAAGATTATTTAGCATAAACTGAACACGTGAACATGCTAATGACTGGCACTTGAGGTTAGTTTGAGTAATTAATGACTTGTAGAAAGGACATGGACCTGATGGAGCAGGTGCAGAGGAGGGCCACGAACATGATCAAGGGGCTGGAACAACTATCCTACAAGGACGGGCTGAGGGAGCTGGGATTGTTCAGCCTGGACAAGAGGAGACTGAGAGGAGACCTCAGGAATGCTTAGAAATATGTTCAATCTAAGATTCAGATTTAACAGTTAAGCTCCATAATTATTATATTATGCCTAAAAATTCTATGTCCAATATTTTTTCAGACTGGAGCCTGTCAGGGCTGAGGATGGGAGGCAGAGCAACAAGAGGAAACAAAGAAGCACTAGGGCTCAAAACGCATCTTTCTTCTAGGTCCTCTGAATCAGAGACACTTTCCCAAGTATCTTCCCTGCACCTTGCCTGCTAGACAGATATAAAGCAAAGAGCATACTGAAAATACAGATGAGAATGCCAACCTGCATACACCTGAGCTAAACAATGAGTCTCAGCAGGATGCCTAAAGGATCTCAAGGATAAAAACAAAGTGTTTAGTCCCCACTTTGAAATTGTTTTGCAGCAAATTCTCTTCCTTTTGATGCTACAAAATTTTAACTTCACCAAGTGTTTTCACAAGGGAAAAAAGTAAACCCTCCACATATCCTCCATTTGCATTAAAAAGGCATGTCATTGGTACCATATATATACTACTATATCATCTTGGGTCTTACTACACCTCTATTTTTATTCTTTTTTAAACAATTAAAAATACTTTAAAGCTGCTATGTACTGTAAAGATTTCTTTTTTTCCAGTGCATACCAGTGACACTTCATATTATAAAGAACATTTGATTGCTCAGATCTCTGTATTTACCTCTTTCTGTCAATACAGGAAAAGCTCATGAAACTTTTCAGATTAGAATTTATATCAGTCTCAAACACAGAAAGAAATCCCTTCTCTGCCCCCTGCACAGATACAGCTCTATCATCTACAAGTGTCAGCAAAAGAACATGCTTGTGTCAAACCAGCAAGTCCTACTGAGGTCCAGGCTAATCCAAAGGCACCTGTGCAAACCACAACTTTTCCCCCCTGCCCTTCTTTTTTCTTTTTCCTCTTCTTTTTTTTTTGGCTTTAGGCAATGCACCTGGAAAATGGGAAAACCTCTTGACACCACTGACACAAAAATTTTACTGTAGGTGGCCTTGATTTTCCAGGGTGAGTGCATTTTCTGTAAAAAAACCCTTCAGTCCAAGTGCTGGCACAGTGCAAAGCACACTACAGCAACAGTATTCTCATTTGTCATCAGGTATTGCTTTCAGGAGCATGGAGGATGAAGCAATCCTAAATTATTTTACTCACTAATAAATAATAAAAGAGGCAACACAAGTTTTGCATTGCCTCTTCGATGGGATCCTCTGGGAAAATTTCTGCCTTAAGTTATGTTATGGCAAAACTATTTCCATCCACTGTAGACATATTTCAATGCTTAACTTGTCCTCCTTTAAGTTGCTAGAGATTTAACCTAACATAAAAGATGACAAGGATGTGACTGTGGTTTAATGGGTCTGCATGTGCCCAATGTGTTTAAAATATCCTTTATAAAACATGAGATCAGATTCTTCTTCTAGTGTCTTATTATTTAAAAAGGTCACACCTCTGCCTGTCATTCTTCTCTTTTTTAATAGGAGCTGACTTGCAAGTCAGCCACTCAGATACTGAGTTAATGCTCAGAGAAAAGTTACTACAGGGAGAAGAAAGAAACCATGACCATTACATGATGCTGAACAAATATTAGCCATAGCCACAAATCAATCAGAAGCATTTGCTAATAAAGTATTTCTGAAATTATTGCTTTTGTTTTGTACAGTATTTCCAAGTCTTTTCCAGAAAAGTATTTTGTCACATGCCTTACTTAAAGCACATAAGAAATGCCATTGATTTCAGGGGGCTTAATCGCATCCCTTAAGTCCCACACATTCTTCAGCATGCTGCTGCATCTGGACTTTTTTACAAGAATAAAATGAGAATAAACCATATATATGTGCAGTATAACCCATACTTTTCATGTGAAAATGGAAATATAGTCATTTAATAGGCATGAAAGCGCTAGGCTTTTAGCTTTACTAAATGATGTACAATTGCTGTCCAAAGATATATTTTCATTTTGCATTCACAGGTAAGGACTGACATGGACATCCCTGGAAACTTTGTAATTCCAAGTTCAAGTACAATAGTAAAATCAATTAAAAGTATAGCATTTATAAACTTGGCATTTTAAATGCTTGAACAAGCATCATATCTTACAAGCAAAATCCATCTGCAGAGCTTGAAATGTGTCTGTCAGATTCTGGTAACAATATAAATAAGCACTACTTATAGGGAGAGGCAATAATGAGAGTCCAACGACTGTCTCATATGTTCCATATCTTATGTATACTTACATATATACAAACATTTTCTTAGGTGAATAAGCCCTCGTGGAAGCTCCAAAGAAGGTCTCAGTTGGCCCAGTTTTCAAGCCTTGAAAAAAAACTGTTGTACCTGCAAGGTTTTTCCATTTTTCCCCCAATGTTGTTATAATAATAGAACTCACTTCTGATATCTCTATAGCATCAGAGCTATAATGTCACTATTAATACAAACTTCCTCCCTCGAGGAACCCTAGGGCCCTCTGTGCAGAAGACAGTATCTACCTTGTGGGAAGCTCATGTGGCTTGTCACAGTAGCAATTTTTCCAAGTACTTTTATCCCTAAGATTCCAGTCTGGGGCCTCTCTGGAGCCAGGAATACCAGTTATAAACTATATAGCAGCTAAGTGTCAGGACTTGTCAAGAGTCCAAGGACAGTGTGTGACAACAGAACACATTTATTTTACTGGTTTCCCTTGTTATTAAACACAGCACATACAAAGCCTTTTCATTTTAATCACTGGTACTGACTTGCTAACATCTTTCAGAAGGCAGGTGGAGAGCTGAGCCAGAGGAGATATGACATTGCCAATGCAAGGAACATCGCTGTTTGTTTGCCAACCCCTCTTCTCACTCCACCTTGCAAGGTTAAAAGCCAGGGTTGTTATACTGTCACATTCTCTTGGATAATTTTTCAAGATGTTGTCTATTTGGCTTTTAAAGAAAAGTGCTTTCAAATTGTAATTTTAATTAACTCAGAAAGAAACACACATCTCTATTACGTGTCTTTCAACAGTGAGCATTTGTATCTTTGACCAATGCCAAACTGCATTTCTCCAGTGATATGAAATTCATACAAAACACAAATCAGCTCAGTTTATGCCACATGTCAAAATGCATTATCTGCTTCTGAGTGATGTCTCAGTTGGTCTGTCCCATTTAGTAAATGGGAAAAATAAAACACATACGCAACCAGTAAAGTAGTTTGGAAAAGGCACCTTCAAATTTAACACTGGTGGAGTATGGTATAGAAATGACAGAATGCTGAAGTGGTAGTGGGCAAAGTGAAATGAGACAAACATTATTTATATGGTTGCAGGGGTTGTTACACTATATGTAAAGGTCTTGCAGTAGGGAAAGAATAACAGGGATATTTCTACCTCAAATTCCCATTAGACTACAGACAAGGAATTATGGTATTACACTTTATTCTCTATCTACTGTAATTCAAAGTGGGTGATTATTTTGGATCACCTAAAGCAAGCCATCAGTCTGTGCCACAATTATTATGTAGATAGAAAAAGGGCAAAAAAATCCCTAAGCAACTCTCAGAAATGCTCTGAAATATACCTTGGAAAAGACATGCAGGTTCTCTTTTACTTTGGCTGATTTCAAGTCATGGCATTTTTCTTCCATGATTGCTTTTACTTAAAAGAGAATTATCACTCATTAAGGCAATTATTTTTTGCTTTCTACTGTAACTTCTTCAGAAGGTACTTGCTCACTGATATTTAATATAGTTCATTGCTTTCATAACAGTGAAATATTTGTACATACTGCCAGCATTTCATGACCAGAAGCTAGACTAGATAACTTTCAGAGGTCTCTTTCAACCCACATCACTAAATTTGACAAGATGAATTGCCTGTAATATTCCAAGTCCTACAAAGATAGGTATCACAGAGGTAAAAACCACAACATGCTATGCTGTGATGTATAACAGTCTTCTAAAGTATGACTGACATTTAAAACTCAGTAAAAGAGCTTAAACTCTTTTTCATTTCATTGAAATGATCTTCAGCTAAAGTTCCCAGGGCACAAGCAGGCTGGCCACCCCAGAGCAGGGAAGACTAAATGCTTCAGGCACAGGGCTTGTGAGACAGAGAGGTAGCTACAGCTGAAAACTGATCTGCAAGGGGATCACATCTGACACCTTCACACATTAAAACAAAACAAAACGAGGGAAACAGCATGGTCTGAAAGGGTTGCCAGGGATTGTCCAGCTGCAAGTAGGGCATAAATGTAAGTAACAGATATGATAGTCTGTATAATCTGATGAAAAACAAATAACTTACCCAGAGCACAATGGGGATGATTGTCCAAATGCCACAAAAATGAAAACCTGTTCATTCAGGTTTAGCCTCACATCTGCTAGTGTCCTGTCCTACAGCACTGCAATCTATTGTTTAATTCTAGGTTAAAATGAAGCAATCTAAATATGCACACTGTTACATAAAAGGGCCAGGGGATGAAATTACAGCAGTTTCTAATAAGGCCCTCTGAAACCCTAAACTAGCAAGTTAGCAGCCAAATTATTTCTTTCTTCTACTAATACAGACTGAACAGCAAACAACAACTAGAGGTATATCAAATAAAGAGTGTAAAACTGTAGTTCAAAAAAATCCTTTGTGTGTTTACTATACCAAGGCACAACAGAGCACTATTTAGGTGCTAAAAATGCATCATGTAGTTAACCATATCCAAGACTAGTCTTAAAAACTTTTGTCTCCTCCTTGCTAGATTCTTCATAAATACAAGATTCATAAAGTTTCCTTCTCTCCCATTTAAAAAAAATGAATTTTTAGCATGTATGTTTTAAAGAAAGTAATTCTAGTTAGAATTTAGTCCAAACCAGAATATTTATTTTGAAGAACAGCAATAAGAGTAACATCAAATCTAATGTGTTTCATTTTATCTTCTACATTTTCTTTTTATTTAGTGTGTATACAGTCTAGGGCAATCACAGTTATTAAAACTACATTTTTACCTAGCCACATCTGTCTGTGCAAAACTGATTTATATGGCTTTCAGTATTCTTTCACTTGATAAATTGCAGCCTGCACATGGTGGTAGACATCACCCCAGAACACAAAAAGGACTGTTTGTTTATAATCTTATGTCTATGAAATACACGTCTTATTATTTTCTTCTTTTTTCTTTCAGAATCTTAGAAACCTCTCTATCAATGAACAGGTTTCCTTCCTATGCATGGATGTAGGAGCATATTGTGCATCTGAATTGGAAAGAAAAAGAAAGTTGTGAGCTCTTTAGGATCCACACCCACCCCAGTATAGTACCATGATGAGCCCCAGAGCAGCCCATTCCATGCCAGCTGCAGGAACCTGCTGAATCTCAGCTGCATCTAGTGGGTCTCAGCTCTCCTCTGTGTCAGGTAGTAATTTGCATCATTTTCCTGCTGATCTACAAAAATACAGCTATTTACCTATGCAGCTGTGTGTAAAGAAAGGAAACGCAAGGTATAATAAGCTCTAGTCTTTTTATCACTGTATGATCTAAATTAATACTTGATTCCTCCACCTCTGCCAGATGGGACCAGGAGCAAGAAGGCAAAGGAAAGCAAACACAACACATTTCTCAGCACACAGGCTCTTTGGGACAACAAGCAGGCAAAGACACTGGCTTCTGGCCAGTCATAGCACAGGGATTTAAAATGTAGTATGGGCAAGGAATTTGCTCCAAATAAAAACAGGGAAAATAAATAAATTAGTGACATAATGCAATAAATGGTGTATGTATTACATCTAATCAAGCTGGCATCTCAAAAAACACAGCAGCTGCTCAATTCAGTCAAATGCAATTCTTTAGAGGTTCACAGAATGAGTGCACTTAGGTTTCTGAAGCAGCATGTGGTCATGCAGTCACTGCTCTGAGGCAGCAGTGAAAGAGTTTATGTCTTATATGGCAACAGGGATGCTGTGGAACTGCTCATAATTATGATCATATCAGTTTCAGCTCACTGTGATACTGTTTAATGACAGAAATCAGAGAACCAATCATTTCTTATTAGTGTATTTTAAAAGAGTAGAGACAGAATAAACAACAAAAACTCAAGTTAGAACAACAGTAGAGATCTCAGAATTATGGAGAGGGCTGTCACAATAAAAGCTATGCTAGAGTCCACCATGCTTCAGGAGGACAATCAAATTGCAGAAATTACCATAATTTGTTTTCTTTAAAATAAAACTTGAAAATTAACCTTGTTAACTAACCCAAGTTAATGTGTCTGGCCTCCTCTCCCAAGGATGAAAGGCTCTTAACAGACTGCCCAGGGAAATGAATTCAATAAAGGAATCTATCTCTCTACTCAGAAAACTCAACTGCCCATCAAACACACTATCCAACAGCAAGTACCTTCTAACCTATCTCTGTTGCAGAGACAGTCAGTCTTTCAATTAGCCAAGGACTAGAACATTGAGGGCAAGATGCCAGCACAAGTTTGAGCACAGGTCTTGCATTCATGTTTATTCACACAATATAATATCCTCACAGCATCAGCTAGATCCTTAGGCTCCTTCAATTTCCATGATCTAAATCTTCTGCATCCAGCTCCCAGAGAGGAATCCTGAAGCCAGAATGAAGTACCTAGTCTCCTAGGTGTTAGGAACCAGCACAAACCACATGAAACACTACAAAACACCAGGGCAGTACAAGCAGAAGAAATGTAGGATGTACATCTGATACTTTCCTAGAGCTTAAACCACCAAAGCCTTGGATAGAGAATGCCCCCTTCTGCCTGGGATCTCTAAATCCACAGTCCTGCCCTGTGGCTTTTAAAGAACTAAGCCAGAAACACTATGTTCTGTTTTATAACTCGGCTGTGAGAGGAGTTTAACCATGGTATAACAGTGAAATGCTTTTGAAGTGAGGAAAGGAAGGTTCAGAGTCTACATCAGATGGGCATCGCACCACAGCTCCTTTTCCCAGGACAGTGCCCAACACCTTGGTGAGATCTTAGTCTGGATCCACACCTGGATGATGAAAGGTGACTCTTCCCACCCACTATGTGGAAGTTCTGCACTGTTCAGCAAAGAGTAAGAGAAAGAAACTCCTGTCTTGAATCCCAGTTTTCTGTGACACTAACAGTAGCATAAGGACAGCAAATCCTATATGCACATGCAACAGAGATTTCACCACAATTCATACTATGCAAGAATGTTCTCACATATTAGCATAATGCTATGTAGTAACTATGATAAATACTGCAGAAATTAAGACTATGATAAGGTAGGAAAATGGCTACTAAAGTATGCCTTTATCAGGCATCCAGTGGTGCAAAAATATTTTAACTGCTCTGAAAACCCATTTTTGCACTAAGTTTGTCTACTTCCTATATATAACCATACTATGTATACTGCACAGAATAACTATTTCACAGCAGAACTTCTGCTTAATCTTTTATAACCTTTATAAATCTTTATTAAATTATGAAGCTGTGTAGCTTTTACATGCTCTAAAGCTTTGGTTGGGAACAGTTTAAATACATAAGTACTTACAGCTGTCCCTAGTAGTGCCACCATGGTGACTTAAGACACTTTTAAGACTTTCCAGTTTTGTATCATTTTAAATCATCAACAAAACTCTAATCCAAGATAAAGTCTCAGATAGGAATGATCCAGTCAGGAGCAAAGTATTCCTTATTAAAGTAAATTTCTGACATTTTAAAAATACATGCAAGGTCTTTTCAGTTCCTTGCATTTTGTTACCTATAAAAATATCTGATATATATAAAAAAAGACATTAAAATTAGTTTATTACATGGATAACCTCTTCCAGCATGTCAGAAATAGAAGTCTAATATCCCTTTATAGACCTTTAGTACCAATCTGAGCCTAAGCTGAGACTCATGGGGATCATGGTACTCACAAAATCTGCCAGTACTGCAACCACTAGAAATTAAGATGTTAAAACCAAAGGCGATACTTTGGAAGGCATGCTGCCTCCTCAGAACTGCAGCCTGGTGGTAAGGAGGTCTGCAGACCACATCCTTAACGGAAAGGGAAAAGGACAAGAAATGTCCACCTCATTTTTTCCCAGCTATTTCATCAAAGACAAGGGGAAATCTTCCTCTGATATGGGACAGAGAGATATACAGCCAATGCTCACAATCCCTTTAAAATCCAAGAGAATTCTGAAACAATTCATGCACGTCGTCTGCCACAGCCTGATCATCTAAAATTTCTTGTTTGCAGTTTTGGTAACACTTGATTTGATTAAAACTGACAGACCACTAGGGACATATATTTTAATACCATTATTTGACCAATGTATACCAGTGTCTAAGTTTTTAACATTTTATTCTTCCAGTGTGCCTTAATTATATTCATCAGCACTCCAATAATTCTAGTTCTGTGAAATCCTATATAACTATGATCTTTTTACCTTTCAACAGGTAAAAAATACTAAAACTACTCATTTCATGTGGGAACTGAAGAAAAAGGTTGAATCTAGAAGCCTTCCCCAAATCTTAGTATAATTCTCAAATCTGAAAGAAAATCCCTTCAAACACAACTTGAACTGAATTCAACTCATTCCATTCTGTTTAGCAACATTTGTACTTACTGACTGTTCACTTAGATCCTGAGAGTCTTCCATGGAGGTTAATCACCTTTCTTCTTCCCCACAAAGAGAAATTATCTTCCCTTCAATTTACAGCTCAGTAGTCTAAATTAAAAAGAAGAGGAAAAATTTAACATATTAGTCTGTGTTCCTCATTTCTCAGGCAAATCTGCAATAAACAACCCCCTGAGACTGTGGTTTCTCTAAATTCTGAAGCAAAGTTCCTATAGACTTCTATGAAGCCTAATTTAACTTAAAATGTTTCAATACCTTCAGCATTATTTCAGGAATCTATCTAAAATACACCAACAAAAATAGGAACATACTGAAGTAATAACTATTCAACTCCTGCAAGAAAAAAGTTATGAAAACAAAACAAAACAAAACAAAAAGCTAAAGTGTTTAATACAGGCAGCTGTCCTAGTAGAAAACAAGATGACCCTTGGGAGAACATATTAGAAAGACAATTATGGAACATTGAACAAAACTGCTTAATACACATTTAATGATAACCTCTTAGTCATTAAGTGTCTGGCAGAAAAAGGTTATGATGCAATTATCAGCATCAAGTCCCTTCTCTAAGGTCCATTAAATTCCTTTAGGATTAAATAAAATACACAAAGTGGTTTGTAACAAGCAGCTCCCTACAAAGTGCTATATGAGAGACATTACCCTAACTATCTGCTCTATCTATGCCTTCTCTTGCAGGGTGAATCACTCTCATCAAATATTGAAATCTTCAATAGGAAAATTCTATTTTCTAAGAGTTATAATTATGGTAATCTTAACTATAAAGCCACACAATTATATTACATCTCCATTCTCAGAAAAGATTCATTTTGAAGTTACGTGAATTCATATGATTTAGAACAAAACAGGTGCCAGGGATATCTCATGTATGCAATAATCAAAATATTACTAATTGAAACTAGTGATACATTTAAAAGAAAACAAAATATATAACAGAAAATAAACACACAAAATAAGGAACTCAAACAACCTGTATTTATTTATCAACAAGGTACTCCAAGAAGCCACTTATATGAGGTTAAACAATGCCTAGCTCTGTTGGCACTCACAGAATGTTTGGAAGGAACCAGAGTTACAATCCATTGCACCCAGATATTCCTACCCACTACTCTCCCTTGCCCTGTGACTACCTCCTCTCTTAGTCTTAGTGCCACCTATTTGCCACACCTGCATTTACTCCCTAAAATGTAACTCCCCAAATTTCCTAGTGTTTCAGGTATTTCCTAGAACATACACACCAGCACGTCTACACCCCCAGTCTACTTTCTTTCCAGTCTCACCTGGATTTTTCCTGCCACCAAATCACAACCTCCTGTTTTCCTACCCTCGTCCCTAAGTTTCAAAAGACTTCCATTAGTGTTTCATTAATTTTTGCCATGATGTTAAAGAAGGAAAAGACTAATTTCAAGCACAAAGTGTTGCTTGTATTTCACCATATGAGAAAGCTGAAAATGATTCCTGTTTTTCACAACAGCTCCAGTCTCCTTTCAATTTCAGAGAGATCCAAGACATTGATGTCTTCACCCATGATGCTTTCAGCAAAACAGTAGCCAATGTAGTCAACGTGGAGCCCACATCTTTGTACTTATAAAAATTTCCTGAAGTCTTTGTGCAATGGAGACAAAAGGGGAATTCAAAGTCTTCTTTAAAACATCCACTATGGGCAAATTTCTGAGAGAATCCTACTAAAACCAAGGGCTACTTTGAGAGGAAGCAGCTCTACAGAGTTTCCTGTGACAGCCCCTGCCAAAGGAGGCAATTCCAAACACAAAGCTGAATGTTCACAACAGATCCTAAAATATTCCTTTAATAGCTTAAACACAAAATATGCTCTAATTTAATTAAGAGTTGAAATGTGTGCATGTTACTGCATTAGTCAGATTGCCTGAAGAAAGAATCAGTCACTCAGTAGCAAAATGGAAGATTTGAACAAATTGTTTGACTGCTTTCTAAGATTACTGCCTGCAAGCCAGTGCCAGGCTTTCATTCAAATATTAAATGCTCTAACTCTGTTTGTCAGTCACTGAAGGTGACACTCTCTGTGTGAAACTCTACTACAACTCAACTACAGAGCCATACTCTAAAATACAGACCCACATTCATGTTTCTTTCCATATTGATCATGATCTTAACCAAAGCACACTGAAATCAACAGATGGATGGCACATTTTTCCTTAAGTAATAAAGTGTATCAATATTTTAAATCCATCCTGACCATGTAAGTCCAACAGGAGTTTCAGTACCAAGAACTGCCTATGAGTCCACCCACAACATGGGTGTTGTGTCCAAAATTCAGGGAGATGTATCCAGTGGAACACACTGTTCAATATGCCACCTGTATTAATCACCTTCTAAAAAAGAATGACCTTCATGAATTCTTAAGCCTAATTTACTAAATTGCAAGACAAAGCCAACCTTATTCTAATCTTTGCAGACATACACAATGATTTAAATATATCCTTTGCACTAACATGCTAAATTATAATAGTTCCTAGGGCTCTGTTGTTCATCTTCACATTGCCTCAAAATTTGAATACTCTTACTGGAAATGGAGCTTTTTAAAATACAATTCAGAATTAATATATTTTATTCTGCTGCATTTTGAGCCCAGTTAAGTGGCTGATTGTAACCAACTGCTAACACAATGATTTTTATAATGGCAGCTATGCCAACTGCACTTAGACCAAATCCTTTAGGGTTTAGTTTTATAAATTTGTAAAAGAGGAGAAAAACCATTAGAGAAGTCAATGATTTAAATAAGACCAACATTACTCCCTAATAAAGATATAAAATTAAAGGATAATAGTAACCTCGTGCTGTTTTATGAGGCAATAATCCAGTTACCAATTCAGCCTTGTAGTTTATCCCATCAAGGGAACCAGATTAAAAACAGAGGAAGGGAGGGCACTCTTATCCCTATTATATTGCAAGTGTTTCTAACTGGCTTTAAGTACTTTTAAAACTGTTGTTAAAAGCCTTAAAGTCACAGACAAACCAGAATGAGGAAAAATGCCTGTTTCTGCCCTTGATCCAGTCCTTGCAGATGTGGCTTTAAAACTGATGAAGTGTTTTATGCTCCCAGATAAAAATTTTACCTTTCTAAGAAATGTCTTAATTAGGAGGATTCCTGACTTTCCTCATCAACAAATGCATTTGAATCTAATTTTTTATTTATTTATTTTTATCTGGGGGAATAAAACACTTCATCAAATTTAAACTGCAACTTCCAGGACTCGACCATGAGGAGAAACATGTGTTTCCTCCCAGAGATACACACTTAAGTTAAAAAAAAAACCTGAAAAAACCTAGTTGAGGTTCTGCTGCATACTGCAAATATAAGACAGCAAGGATATGATCTCTCTCCTCACAATGACTTCTTCAGAAAGTTAGGATTGCAACAAATAAACAACTGACAGGGGCAGTTTCAATTTCTATGAGATGTCTAATAAGATCCTGTGCTGCAAACTGCACAAGCTCAAGACAGAATGTGCAGCTTGAGGATCCACAGGTAAAAAACAGCCTTAAAGCACCTGATGTTTCCCAAGAGTATTTCAGAGCCTGCTTCAGGCTCTCCCATGAGCCAGATGGAGAGATGGAGCTCTAGTAAGAACACATCATCTAGAAAAAGGAGATTGACCATCAGATAAAAATTTTCTTCTCTTTCACTTCAACCCAAAAAATTAGGAAGAAAGTCTTCTCTGGATTCACTAGAGTTGGGCTTCTTAAATGAAACTGGGGTGGGAGGGCAGTCCTCAGTTTCTACCACAACAGGTTTTTTTCACATGATAATCCCCTTGGACACATTGTGAGGTTCTTTTTCTTTTATTTCATCAGATGAGCATCTACTGAGGTTATATCATGGTGATGCTCTGGTACTGTAGGGGCTACAAGATCCCATTACTGTACTGTGCCATTAAGAAGCTTAGAGAAGAAACAAAAAGGAAAAGAAAATTAAATGCTGAATTATTAGAATTTCAACTCAGCCTGTTTCTGTAGCTCAAAATTTTATTTTGGACAGTAAAAACACCCTGCTTTCTAGGTTCTTAATAGTTTCACATTTGGAAATGAAGAAAGATCCATGCCTCAGATGAAGAATAAATTGAAGTGCTTTATAACCTAACTTTCCTCTAAACTCAAGTGAAACTGTTAGTAGGCAAGTCAATAAGAAAAGCATACTCATAACACAACTCCTATATTCTAAGGCAAAACAAAAACAGCTCTCAATATAATCCCAGAAAAGCTATTGCTTGATATATTTCTACCTAATTTTAGAAATAATTTCTATTTTTATATATTTATATTAACTAATTTTTAGCTTCACTGCCTTCTGTGTTTTCTCTTACACAAGCACTGTGTTTTCTTGAATGGAGTGCCAATTTGAGTGAGAACAATTCTTCTTTAGTAGAAAAACAGTAAGGAAAGTTATTATCCATATCTAACTTCAATGAAGAGCAAAAGACTAACGAATTTTAAATTCTATAAACATAACACACAGTTAAAAATGCAAGCAAAGCCATCCTGACAGTATGACCTAGCCAGGAACATGTAAAGCTTTCTTGAGGAAAAGTGGTGGATGGAAAGAAATATATATAGGATTTCTAGTCGTTTTTTTGTTAGCTCTCAAGTTTGTCTCTTCACATTCCTTTTAATCAGAAGAATTCTGCAAGAAGGAGAAGTGGCTTGGGAATCTTGCATGTATATTGAGGCTTAGCTGAGGTAACTAGTCTCCACCTCCTGATACTAAGGCAAGTGAAATGAGCCTCCTGAAATAGTTGTATTTACCTCTTTTACAAGGACAGGCTGAGAGAGATGGGGTTGTTCAGCCTAGAGAAGAGAAGACTCTGGGAAGATTTTACTGCAGCCTTTCAGTATTTAAAAGGATCTTACATGAATGATGAGAAGCTATATAGTAGGGCCTGTAGTGATAGGACAAAGAGGTAATGGTTTTAAACTAAAAGAGGGTAGATTTAGACTGGATAAAAGGAAGACATTTTTTACAATGAAGGGGGTGAAACACTGGCACTGGCTGCTCAAGAAGCTGGTAGATGCCACTTTCCTGGGGGGGTTCAAGGTCAGGTTGGACAGGACTCTGAGGAACCCGATCTAGTTGGAGATGCCCCTGCTCATTACAGGGAGAGTTGGACTAGATAAGCTTTAAAGGTCTCTTCCACCCTAAATTATTCTAGGATATTGCACTGTAGAAACAAATCTTGCTCCACAGACCAGAGAATTATGAGGAATAGGGAATGCCTGTCCTTCCCTCCCTCATCTTTAACACTTTTTCCTCCTTAGACCCCCATCTCTAAGGGGCTAGGTACCTTTGGATCACTTTGGTTTCTGCCCACTTTCAGCTTGTTAAGGACGTAAATTTCTACCTTCGGTAAGTTTTAGCGCTTTCCGGAACCCTTGGACGCACACTCGGCAACCACTTCTCCATCTCCGAGCTCCCTCCCCCCGGGGCCGAGCCCTCTCCCCGGGCTGGGAGGAGAGCCGCAGCCCCTGCAGGCCTCCCTCACCCTGAAGCTGGCCCCGGCTGGCTCCCAGCGGCCCCTGCTGGCGGGAAACCAGCGGCACTGGGCCTCGCTTGCCGCCGAGCACCTGCTGTCGTCAATTTACCCCTCGCGGATGGCTTGCTCCCCTTGAGCAGAGACGTTATTCCTTATTTTGAATTATCTGTATTGTATGAGATCGCGGAGCATCACACAACTAGGCACGCAGCTTCCGTGGGCTTCCGAGCACAGGCGAATTCCCTTGCCAACTGCGGCCACGCACACTGTGCTGCTACTCCTCTACAGGGAAGGAACACAAGGAATTTCCAGGATCCTGCTTCCTCTGTAAGCAAGAGCCCTCTCTCTCACAGCCAATACATGGGTGAGTATGTACCAGCTGGATGGAGGGGACTGCCCAGGGTTCAGCACTCCCATCCCGGCACAGATGTGCATAAGAACATGTGTATGTCTAAACTAGGTACACATTATATATTCCAGTGTATATAGAAATTATTCTTCTAAAATGTGTAACTTTCAAGGTGCAATGTCAGACATTATTAGCACAAAACCTCAAATAGTTATTAAAAATAAAATCCTAACATTCCATCATTAGGACACTGATAACCCCAAGGATTAGGCTCACGGAAGATTTCTGTCTTACTATCATCCCTGATGCAGGTAAAAGAGTGTTTTTTACCCAGTATCACATCTTGAAACAACAGAATTATTACTGCTGGGCTAGGATATATGTTAAGAACAGGAAAGGGAACTTCAAACCCCATCACACGTTTCTAGTTCTGTACTCATTTAGTTTCCTTTGACCTTCTCCTTCCCCTCAAAAATTACACATCTATAACTTGTGTTCAAGTTATTTCCATCTTCCTTTCTGAGCAGGTGAATTCATGCCAGACATTACATACAGCAATCAAAACAGACACGATTCATGCCACTAAATTGTAACACACTAAAAACTTCTCAAAATTCAAGTCATGCCAGTCACTATATATTTGTTACACACAGTCTTGCAAATCCTGCATGATCTTTGTTGAACATTACTCTAATTGTTAGTGTAGAGGAGCTTGCTTCCTTGAACTGTTTTTCCTGAAGGGTGGCATTGCTTGTACAGTATTTTTGGACACTTTACTCGTGAAAATATTATTCAAGATATTCCTACTCTGCATCAGGTACTCCTAACTTAGAAACAAGTCAAACATTTGGCACCAGTCTAAAGCAGGCATCAAGACAAAAAGAGTAGAGCAACACAAGAGTGTGAATTCTCTGAATCAGTTAGGTACGTAAAACAGGTAAGAAACGGAAAGGGTTTATGCCAAGAGGTCTTCCTGCTGTCCCATTATCATCATACAACAAGTGGGAAAACAGGAAAAGAGAAAGATTTCTTGACAAATGATAAACTGCAAGCACTAGGTATCATTTACTTTAGGTAAAATAATACTTCACTGCAGCAGTTATCGCTTCTGCAAAACTAAGTACCAATTACACAGGTACCCAAATATGGCTAAAATGGACTCCACTATTCTTCCTACCACTCCCATCCCTTACCTGTGCAACAAATAAGAAGGATTAGCTTTAGGAATTTCAGAGTACAGAATTACAAACTCAGCAATTCCTCCCTTATTCTAACATTGCACAATATGCCATGAAATTGCTGAGATTGAAACCAGAGCTGTGAATGCACTGATGCTTGAGGGCTTCCCACCTGCAAGAGACCTCCTCACTCACGCTTAGATAAGGCAGAGAAACTACACAGACCTCTTCTGACTCATTCCAGATTAATCAACTACAGATTATTCCAGCCAGAAATAAATAAAGCAAATGCAGAGATTGTTTCTGGCCTCGATTTGTAAGCAAATCTAATCTAGAATCCCATTGTCTTCCCCTAAAAATAAAGGAAAACTGATTTGCAAAAAAAAAAAAAATAAGCACAGTGTTTCCAAACTCATGATTAACCAAATCAACCCAATCCTTACCAAAGCCAAAGAAAAAAAAAAAGTAATAATAATGTAGTAATGTAATAAGTAATGTAAAATTGCCACAGATCTCTTTCAGACTCTTTCAGACTGTTAATAAAAATGTTAGGGTTATTTTCCTACTATCTGGCCATTTCAATATTTTGGAGGACTAGATTTTTTATAGGGGGAAGGATTTGTTCAGGCATACTTTGGTTAATTTCTGAGACATTTTCCTTCTCTATTTTTTGTAGAAAATAGCTGAAAGCAAACCAATTTAAAACATTTCAGTTCTTTCTAAACAACCCACTGAAAACAGAAAGAAAAAAGCCATGCTTGGTTAGTCAGAGTATTTAAAAAAGATAATGTCAGCTTGAAAATATTATTTATTATTCTATCTCCCCAAAAGATATGTCAAATTTACCTTTCACATGCAAAAATAACATAAGGTAACAATACAGTTTATTTCTAAAAGAGAAATCCTATTTATCTTTTTAGAATTTAGAAGAACCTAAAAATGAGCTTTTTTCACACTCCAGGTAAAAGCAAACAACAGTTTCACAAGGCAGGATAAATTAAGCCAAATAATCCGATCACATGTTAAAATGAAAGCCATGACAACATAGTATCTATAGATCTATTTGTTTTAAAAGCCATGCCACGGTGTGAGGAGTATAATCAGTAGTATGAGTATGTAGGGATAGTTAACTGAAGAAGTTCAATTACTCACGAAGATTCCTAGAAACATCCTGATGAAGAAGGAAGCTCTCAGCTTGCCCTTCCTTTTCAGCTGTCAGCGTCACTGCCCTGGCACTGACAGCTGCCATTCCTGTTACTGCAAGTGTTTCACATACAGTCCTTCAATGGAACATTTTGAAATGTCAGAAAGAAATACAAAAGTAAAGCCCCAGAAAATAAACATGAGCACTTTGGTTCAGGTTTGGTAGGAGAAATATACCCTTTTCTCAACTGAAGTTGACAGCAACCCCTAAATATTGCATTTCAGAAAGCATTTTGTTCTCAAGGAATTACTAAACAACGGGAAACAAAAAATGTGAATGCAAAACTGTCCCAGAATAAGGCACTCCTGCTGGTGCCAGCATGCAGCTCAGGCAGTTTCTGACAGAAGAGAAGGACAATTATTACTTATTAAACCTAACACTGCTGCAGCGCAGCCGGCACACTAAACTGAAACCATTAGAAAACAACCACAGCAAAATTCCTATGTGCCACCTTTGACCAGTACAAAGAAAACAATGAAATTCATATTAGAAGTGCTATGCAGTCTTCATTGTTTATGCTGCTGATCCTCACAAGATCTGCCTACACTCAGTTCCTAGTCCATCAGCAGTCCTCATATAAACTGAAATGCCGTGACGTCTGTGGAACGGCTCACCATCCCAAAAGCAAGCCTCCTTTACTAAGAGCCAACTCCAAACGTGCAACACAAAGTAATCTGTCAGAAACAAGCATTCCTAGATTTTAATTAAAACAACTGTTTTGACAATGGGTCCTTTACCAGATTTCTTCCCCCCATTTAGATATTTATTAGCTGTGATCAAACTATGCTACATTCTCCTTTGGTAAACTAAAATCTCCTCATGCCCTAGAAGTCGTATCTTCCAGCTGTTTATTTACTCCTCTGGTCTTATTCTGTCTGAAAATGCTCCGTTTTTTGAAGCTTCAATGGGCACAGTGTTCCAGTAGTAGCAACACTCATGCTATCTACACAGGTAAAGCAACCTCTCTTACTATCTACACAAGTAAGTACTCTCTTACTCTGCCTAGTATTTTGTTTAACCTAGCATTTTGTTTAAATTATTACTCCTTTTGTGGCTATGATACCGTCCTAATCATTTGCTATGGCCCCCAGTTGTTTTTTTTAAGTAAAACACTGGCTTGTAGTGAAGCACATACTATTTATTTGCTCTCAGCTTGCTGAACAAGCCAGACTACTCTTGCAAACTACTTTTTGTTGTTTCAATCTTTGTAGTGGTAGCACTTTAAGCATTACTGTCAAACAACAGAAGTACAAGAATGTAAGAAGAAAGATCTCTTATTAAGTCACCAATTGATCCAATTATAAGTATTACTTCTTGTAGAACTTGCTAATCTTTGTGTCACACATAAAATAATAAATAGGTTTTGATTTGATGACTAGCCCCTGAAAAACTCTTTGTAATAGTGTCCTCTCTAAAGGCTCATTAACAACTGCCACTGAAGGCTCTGCTTTAGTTTACTGTTTAAGCCATTTCATTTGTACCATGCTGATTTCGAGTCCTTCACATTTATCAACCAAAAAGTCACGTCAAAACCCTCACAGAATTTAACTACATCACTATTCTTATCTCTAGAAATTAAACTTGTACTCATGTCAAAACTACTATTGTTAGTTTGGCATACTCAAGTGTCCCTGGACCCATGACGTGGTCTAGCATGCACATTTGAATGGTATATGGGAACAACGTACAAAAGGCATTCAGAACGTGATAGCATGCAAGTTAGTACTTTGTGGCAGTGGAGACTAATAAAAAATAGTTGTCATAAATTGCACACTTGTCTCCAGTGACAGCTAAGTGATGGCTATTTTTGAGAAATTATTCCACCCTTTCCCCACGAACAGTGGTAAAAAAATGGAGCCTGTTATGAGCGCTGCAGCCCTCAGCGATTAGATTCTCCTTCTAGCACACACAGGTTCAGCCTATCCCCGGTGAGCCCAGTTTTTGGGTAGCAGTGTGCAGACCTTGAAAACTTCTGTCGTCCAGTATCACATCAGAACTCCTGCCTGCTGCCTTGGAGAGCATAATAGCTGTCCTCTCCAAAGATACCTGAACTTTCCACACAGTTTTAACCTGCATATACATCTGCAAATTATTTCCAGCAAATTTAGTTTTACTTAAAAAAACAAATCACCTCAACAAAACCTTTTGGTTAAAGATCAAGGGATCAGTTTTGAAGACAATGTTTTCGTTCAGAAAAATTCCACTCATCCCTCAGACTTGACCCTGCACTTCAGTTAACAGAGGTGGCAGATTAGGTAACAGAGACTGTGGTTCTGCAGCTATTTCTGCAGTGCCGGTGCCAGGCTCAGCAGCGCGGGTACTGCCACTCATTCCGACCTTTGCCTCAAGCCAGCACGACTGTTTGTGAACCACAGCAAGGAACAGATCCAGCTCAAAGGAGTGGCCAGCAGAGGAGGGCTGAGGGCTGCTTCAGAAGCACTGCCACCGAATGTGAAACTAGAGCTTCATGTTCTTCCATCCTCTGCCTCAGAAAACAGATGAATGTAGGAACTTCAGATTCTGTTGTTCACATACAGCAACGAGTCACACACAGATTACTGCTATTACTGCTTATATAAACCAATACTCCTAGCAAACGATGTATGCCTAGGCTTCGTGAATGAAGATCCAGGGAGGGCTCCATCCACGCTCCTCATCAGCACCTTTTCCAAGCATGCTGATAAAAAGAGGATAGCAGATAGCACCCTCGAGCCTGCACAAGGGATTTTTTTTAGGTGAGACACAGCATGCGCTGAGCTGGACCCACCCTTTAGTCCTAAGGTTCATCTGCCAGGGCCTAGCAAGCTTGGACGCTGGCGGTGAAGTCCTTAGGATGCAGGTTTTATTAGATTTATTCTCTTAGCTGGAAGGCCTTACAGGGCTAAACGAGCTCCATCTGCCCGGGTTTGGAATCAGAGTTGTCCTTCTCCTAGGATGACTGCCAGAAGGCTAATGAGTACATCCTACCCATACAAGGATTATAGGCACACGGGTATCACTCCCCACACTTTCCCGTGGGCAATGAGTTTAATGCTCCCTCTGCTGTTGGCACAGTTATCGCACCAGGGGCCACAGGAGACCCCAAGTGATTTTCAAACTGTGCCTGAGAAAACTATGTAAAAACAGAGCAAAATGATGACCCTCTTCCTACAGACCTTACAGCTAAATTGCTGCAAGTTTAGTCCTGTTCTGATAGTATCTCTCAAGCTGCAGTCCTAATTTTGGACGTCCTTCAATGCAGAGCTAAGCAAGACCCCACAAAGCTGGGTAGTTCCACAACTATCAAGGAGTAATTCCTTCTAGTTCATTTGTCTTAAGCCAAAACTCTGACTACCCAGGTATCCCTTGGAGAAATTAGACTACACTTTAATCAGAAAGTTGGAAAACAACCTGAATCATATCTAAACAGCTACTAGGAATGACTAAGAAACACTTCAGCTGGCCATTATAGCTGGAAGACCTTATCCTCTTACTGCAAGTGATTCCCAGCCATACTGTTGCACAGCGAGCTCAGGGTGAGGATGGTGCTTTGAACACAAAAATTGATTCTCTGAATCAGCAGTCAACTGAACCAAATTAATGTGAACATCACACCAGCTCCTTTTATCACACCAGATTAGAATCAACATAAAAACAGATGGCTGAGTGGAAACGTACTTTAGTCTTTTTACTTGGGAATCCTACCACAGTTCCAAATCTTGTCTTGTGGTAACCTGGAAATTTTATTTGTGAGACCTTTTCCCAGAATACAATTATTCTATTTGTATAACCTCTACACCATTCAGCCCAAAGAAGTTTCCAGCTCCCTAGTTCTTTACATTAAGAAGACCAGAACAGGAATATTAATTTTTTGATTCGATGATCTTGGAGGTCTTTTCCAAACTTAAAGATTCTATGAGGGTGAGTCTAGGTTACACTATTGGAACTTGGCAAAGGAGATGTGCATAATCTGCCTGAGCTGTACCTGGTTTTGTGAAACCATGTCTATGCAGGGACACTGAGGAGAGCTGGAAGAAAGACCTCACTAGAGCATGATGCGTAAACTGGAGAGTACAGAAGCTGGTTTAGCTGCTCTCACCTGGGAGCAAGGTGATCTTCATTTTCTGTGATTCTCTGAGAATTTACTAAAGTAAATAAAAAGGAACATCCATGTGGGATTTAATATGGTAAATGGATTTCACATCTTTCACTGAACAGGCCTGGTATTCACAAGTCGTCTCTGAGTAAAAGTGACTTGACTATTAACTCTAGGAGCAGCAAAGTTGCCTGAAAGGAATTAAAAGAATACAATCAGTTAATGTTTCTAACTGCATCATTTTGGGGAACACAACTACTGTAAAGGCTTTTCTGTGGTCATTTATAAAATACTGTAGACAATAAAAAGATATATTCTAACACAGAAGAACAAAAATGTCTTAAAATGGAAGAAAACATCATTTGGACATTTATTACTCAACCCTCCTTTGTTTTTTCTAAGTAGTGCAGGGACCTCTCTGTGCATGAGATCTCACACATAGAAAGTATACTGCAATACCCCCACCCAAAAACCAGACTGCACTAAGAATAGAGGACTAGATACTCATCTGGCATAATGTGAGACCACTCCAGTAATTTCAACATTCCTACTGCAATCTGCAACAGCTAAGGACCTGGCACAAAACATCAAGTTAAGTTTCCAATTACCTCATGCACCAGCATTGATTTCAATAGTTATATACACAGTCATAAAGGAGAACAATTTGAAAAGTTGCAAACTCAGCTCTGTATTTCTTCTACTTTTGTGGTCTAAATCAGATCCTTCATGATATTTTAATGTAGGCTTTTGTGGTTTAATTATATATGTGTCAAGAGCAGAATAGTTACTTGCTGTGCCTACCCAATTAAAAAAAAAGGGCAGCAGTAATTCTTTACACTGCTGACAATGTCAGCTTGTACTGGGTCATGTCACAATAGCAATAAATTTTAATGTTGCCAAGAAATCTAGTGCACATTAACATAAATACATAAGTAAAAAGTTATCATCTCTATGAAAATTGGTCTTCTGTATGTGACTATTTTGCAGGTTTCCTTGGGAGGTCTTTTTGCAATCTGCTGCTCCAAGTTAGTCAAATTGTATAGTCCAGCCATAACAGGAGGCAACCCTGGTGTAAAGACACTGTATTCAGTCAGCCCAGACAGACTGAGTTCTTCAGAGACTTAAATTACATCCAGTTAAAGAGCCCTCCACACTCCTGCAGCATTACTGGCTACACTGTACTTCTGTGGACAGCTGCTTAATGAAAAGCCACCATAATTTTATTTATTTTTCTAATTTTAGGAAAAGGACATAGAACTCCAAAGGAATTTAGGCACAGAAAAGCTCCAAAAGCCTTCTTTTCAAATCATGGTAATCGCAGTCTAAATCAAACTCCTGTATCTGAGCCTAATAGCTTAAGATCAAATATATGCTAGTCTCACTGGTATCTGGGGCTCCTAAAAGTTCTTAAAATAATCACTCCTTATTATAATCTTCCCTTATCATGAAGAAATTTTAAACAAATTGAAAACAAAATGCTTAAACCTTAGTATTCCTCAGACAACTACTCGCATTTAACATTTTGCTCAAAAGTCTGACAACTACTTTATACACAATCCTGTGAGTCAGACTGCCCAGAGATACAGTTGATAGAGGATAATCAATCAACAAAGTAATTTTTCTGTTTAACATTAAAGCAAAAGGCAGACCAGCTATTCAACACAATTCTCAGGCATAGAGACAAAAAGAAGAAGCTGCTTTAAAATAGTTTTCACCAAGGTCCTGTATTACAGGCATCCCAAAAGGAATCCTTTTGGCAGCATTACAATCTACAGTGTGGACTAAAAATGTAGGTTTTATTGCCTTTTCAAATAAATTTTATTCTTTACTTGACAGATAAGCACTCTTTGCATCTGTGCTTTCACACTGCAAAGTGCATCCAAGTTCCTTTAAGCACTTCTGATTTAATGACAGATTTAATAACATTGCAACCCAGAAGTATGCACTTGGCCAAAAAGATTATTTCATAAAAATCTGATTTCTGTACAGCAACATCTAATATGTCACCTAATACATACAAGTATAGTAGAAAGTTTTTAATGTATATTGGAAAGCCTGGGGCTTTGATAGGTAAAATACCTACTGATTTTAAAAGACCATAAAGATAATTTCTTTTTAGTAACCATTTTTATTCAATTTTAAAAAGAGTAGCAGTTTATGCCTTCAGTAGAACCATGTCCTGAAATCTCAGGGGTGATTAAAGGGCCATGCCAAAGCTGAAAGGTTTCAAATATCAAACTATACTATTATGTCAGAGCTAGCAAGATCAATTAGCACTTTTCAATGACAGAAAAGGTTAAGTTGGACATGCATTTACACAGTATTTAAATCCAAAAAAGGGGGAAAATACCAGACATTTAGTTTACTTATAAACCTCCTAATCAATGACCAAGTATCAAAACTCTTCTTGCACTTGCGCAACATAAATTCTGCTTTTCTAAAGCAAAATGGCAAGAATATAGATACCTTAGGTAAGAGAAGTAATACTGGATTCTCAATTACAGAGTAAAACTTAAAGACATCCAAGTGTTTCTGTTAGCAGACTTGCTTTCGAGCTGAAGTTTCAAATGTGAATAATAATGAGCAAATAGTTGAACATGGGGATAAGTTTAACAGACAAACAGAAAACTACCATACAACAAAACCAAAAAAAACAAACCAGGAATTCAAAATATTAATATGTAAATTAACTCATCTTAAATCTGGAGAAAAAGCAAGTGTACACCCTCTGCAATTAAAAGCCACATAGAAACATGCAAACCAGGAAGCAAGAGAACTTACAGTTCAGTTCAAAGTGTCAGAAGAATACTGCTGAAAGCACAAGTATATTAGACGTTAATTTGACACCTGCTAATACAAGCACTGCCGCAGCAAACATAACTTCAACAAAGTACCAGGTTAACATATCAAATAATGTCAGTATAAAATCACTCTAAATTGCAGGGGATGAAGAAAAATGAAGGAAAAAGGTATACTGTGTTGAAATCTGTGATTTAGATTGTAACTGCATTATTTTGAGTAAAAGGAAAGCAAGATTACTTTTGTTCAATGATATATTTCAAAAAGTCTCTCTTTTTTAAAGCTTATTTCTCGATTTCTTCAAGGAGTGATTTGAAATATTTACTACCAGACAGTACCTAATTTTAGATTTTAAGTGCTTTAACAGCTCTATGAAATATGATCAGCAGCTGCAATATAGAAGTATGCTGAATAAACTCTGCTTATAAAAAGGGAGACCTGTTTTACCCTGAGTTCATAAAATTCCTACTTTCAAGAGAAAAAAGATAACACAGACAAAAATTAGCAGTTACGTCCTTGAGTGCCTGATAGAAACTCCAGGAATTTCTTTCTTCTTTCTGGATTAACTTTCATATTTAATAGAGGAAAAAGCAGTTTAAACTGTAACTCTGGAGAACTGCATTGAACACAGAGCAATATCACCAGGTCATCAAGGAAACAGACAGTTGCCTTTCTCATACCAAATGCCAGTGTTTAACACTGACTAGTTCTAGGGCTGAAAGGTAAAAGCTGCATAAAGTTTAAAGAGCAGCTCTCAAAGCTTGCATCAGAGGCTAAAAATATGCAACAGGATACTATCTATAGCTGTATTTCCAGTTGCCTTGTTTGAAACATTTTAACTAGGAACTGCAATTAACTGGGATCTCATTTTTCTACTCATTAAATTCCTTGTTTAGAATTTATCTATCCCATTGGTGTTATCCATGCAGCAGAATAAATTTCTATTGAAAAGTGTTGTGAAGCCATTAATGAATACAAATCCAGCAAGAGTATCCTTCAACTAAATGTATTAGCAGTACAACCATATACACATAACAATTTATAACTGCATATTAATTAGCTGAACGAAGATACATAGATTAGTCAGCATACTCCCCTTTCATTTTATTAAATTTGATTGAAGAAAATTTGGTAACAGCAATACCAAAGTTATCAAAAGAAAAAAAAAAGGAAGAGCTGTTTTGGACATAGCCCAGCTAATGTTAGATGTCAAACACACAGGAAGAAAGAATCCAGGAGAAGAGACAGAAATGTCAGTCTGCATTTTGACTTTACTTAGGGTGTGATACATATTGTAGGCATGCAAACATTTCTTCTTCTGCAACATTTTCAGAAATGCTAGGCAAAAAACTCAAACCCACAGTAATCTTAACAAGCTTATCCTTTGAGTGTTAAGGAAATGAACCAATGATATGACCTGAGCTTTGATGCATTCTTCAAATAACAAATAAACACCGAGGTCAGACCAAAAAACAATATTTACGGTACAGAAAAGTCGCTTGCTTTGTATACTTCACTCTAAACCTAAACTGTTAATGAGTTTATCTTAGATACACTTCCTAGTCTCAGCAAGTGAAACACATAAAACTCAGAAAACTGAAAATACCGGTTTCTTACTGTTCTAGCATGACTTCACGCTTAAACTCGAACCGGCCCAGGCGCTCCCTTGTCGGGTCCGGCGTGACTCCCAGGATTTGGGTCAAGCCCAGCTAGTTCACATCGCCCCCGGCCTGATAACGCGTGTACCTCCGTGTGCTCCGCTTTAAATCCTGCCCGCGGGATAACAGGAAGGCAGCACCCTACCGACTTGGCTCTTGGCGGCAGTTTCATAAATGTAAATGAAACTTAAGATGTCAATTACCGACTGGCAGCGGCGCTGCCCAGGGATGCCGTTCCCGCATCCCCGGGGCTGCTCCCCGCCGGTGGGTACCGGGACACGGCCCCGGGACACCTCTCCCGCTGCCCGAGCACGGCGTGGGGCCCCCGCGGCAATGGGGAGAACCGGCCACCAGAGCCGTGTGAAAACCAGCCGGCAGTTTTCCGCGTGTATCTGATTTTGGAAGTGTCTGTAATGACAGCCGGGGAGGCAAATTAATGGCCAACAGCCCACTGGGTTTGAACACGGAGAATCCTGTTACCTCCTCACGGATCAAGTACACACACACACACATATACATATATACACACACACAGAGGGTTCTCCACGTGGAAACGCTTTCAAACCAAAACACAGAACTCCACATCACTGGTGGAAAGGGCTCCGGGACACCCGCGCTGGGACTCCCCGTGCCTCCGTTACCCGGCACAGCGGGGACGCGCGGCGGGGGTGGGCGCGAGGTGGGGCAACCCGAAAACGCACCGGTTTGTCTTGAAACCACAAGAAAAACAAGGCAGGGCGGGGGAGGGGAAGGGCAAGAGGGATCCCTCAGGGAGAGGAAACGGCGAGGAACAAAAACAGCGGGCAGCTCTGTCCCAAGTCCACTAGAACACGGGGAAAAGGCTGCAGAAGCCCCTGCGGCGGCTGCCGGTCGAGAAGCACCCTGCCCCCCCTGTCCTCCGGCACCCTGAACGCCTCCTGCCTGGAGGAAGGACGGCAAGGGCGAGCCCTGAGCGCTGCCGTAGGCTGGGGCAGAGCGGGGCCCGCGGGCGGCCAGTGGAACTGACCTCCTCTGCCGCTGCCCGCCGCCTGTGCCGGCGGGTCCGGCCGAGCTGCCTCCCTCCTCCCCGCGCTGCCCAAAGCCTACTCTCGCTGGCATAAAGAGATATTTCGGGAAGGGACTCGCTACCATCCCTGCCTGTTTACATGCCGCTCTGGCCAGAGGGGCTCCTGGCCGCCAGTAAAACTTGTTTCCTCCCAGCCTCTGGTCGAGCCGCCGCCGCCCCTGGCGCCGGCTCCAGTCCCGACCCTCTCCCAGGCGGGCCAATATTCCCCTCCGGCTGCTCATGGAGCTCAGTCCGGGCCCCCCATTTCCGCCGCTACGGGGGTGGGCGGGAGGCGCAAGCGGCGAACAATGCGATGGCAGCTGGCAGGGCTTGCGCCTGTCTCGGGGCTTACGCCTACAGCCACGGTAAAAGCCAGGGGTGAGAGCAGATCGGCAGGAACTGTCACCTGGAGAGAGGAACAGAGTCCGGCTGGACGGACAAAAAGTCGCCCCGTCCGCACCGGAGAAGAAGGTTTTCTGCAACTGAACTCGCGGGGAGCGAAAGCCCGTCTTTGCCCCGCGACGGACGGCCCCTCTGCACATTCCCATCACACGTTCGTTTTACAGCAGCTTTTTTCATCGGACCAACACGAAAACAATGCTAAATAAACCCTAAACACAAGCGTACGCACAGACTCATCTCCACGGACACATGCACATGCGACAGGAACGCGGTTTTCTCCACCTCTGAGCAGAAGGGGCGGGAAGGAGACTCGGGGACCGGGAAGTCAAGACACTCACCTTCTCGCTGCTGGGGTCTGCCGCTACCTTTATTTTAAGGCTGCTCCTTATTTATTTATTCTCGTCTCTTCTCCGAGCCGAAGTTCCCCTTTCGCACCGTTCCTCTGGCAATACAGGACATCCCCTCTACAAGTCGTCT
>VWZO01010043.1:655589-684180 GCA_013396975.1 Bucco capensis
AAAACGGGAGGGGAGACTCGAGGCGGGGGGTGGGAGATGGAGGAGGAGGAGGCTGGTATCAGAGAAGCCAAACACTCCTCGCACTTCGCGAGTGCAACTAGTTGCCTCTCACGCAAAGGCACGTAGAAAGTTTCCCTGGGAAGGGATGGGACTTTGCTAAGAAAAGGTAACCCCCTCCCTCCCAAAAAGGTCGTCCCGAGAGCGGGAAGGTAAGGGGCAAGCAGCACCGCAGCCACTGCAGTCCCGGGGCGCCGCTTCGCACTTGTGCCAGGAGGTGCTGGTGGATGTGGGGGGGGCTGTGCCGCGTGCCAGCCCCGTTCGGCACGGAGCCGGGCTGCCCCCGCCGCCCCCGGCTGCCCCCACCGCCCCGGGCTGCACCTCTCAGCACGCCTGCGCTGCCGCCGCAGCAGCAGTCACGGCCCGTGGTGCCTCCGCGGCTGCCCGCAGGACTGGCCAGCATACATCTCCGAAGGACCTCTGCCCAGCCGGCCTCCCATCCCGTTGTCCCACATCTCCCCTCCTGCTGTACCCAGCCTCCTGTCCCACTGTCCCCTGCTTCCTGTTCTGCTGTCCCCTGCCTCCTGTCTTGCTGTCCCCAGACACCACTGTACCCAGCCTCCTGTCCCACTGTCCTGAACCTCCTGTCCCTCTGTCCCACACCACCCATCCTGCTGTCCCTGACCTCCCGTTCCTCAGTCCCGAACATTCCTTCCCCCTGTCCCTGGCCTCGCAAGCCCAAGTCCTGCAACCTCCACCTACACTGCTTCCTGGCAACTATGACCATCAGTGATGGGAGCAATGGAGAGGGCCCTGAATGACATGGGCTGCAAGTCAGGCTGTGGTTGATTGACGCTAATCCACTCAAGTAGTCTGCACCTCACTTGGTCCTTTTCTTTTTTCTACACTAAACTAACACTATATAAAGTAATCCTGATTTTGGGGGAAAGTTGGGAACATATGAATGATCAAGGATGACCAAGAGCTACAAAACAGTACCTGTTGCTGTACCATTTTATAAGATGCATTTGTCTCTTTCCTCTCAACCTAGTCAGTGTGGATGGAGAAAAATCCTCTCCTGCTTTGAAATGGAATGCTCTTTTCTGCTGGAAATTCAGCATCAGTGTTTGATCCTCTTTGCATTCTAGTGTGGGGAAGCAGAAGAATATCCCTAATTGTTTAGTCACATTTCATATTCTTATCCTTCACCTCATATTATCTCCTGATTGTTATTTCACTAGGTGATGTGGGTGGCTCTTGTTCAACCAGCTGCTTTACCCTCTTTCTGATGAGTTAACTTCACTCTCCAAAGGGTGCAAGGCAAAAATTCACAAGAGGAGGGCAAAAGTTAGGGCCTAAAGCTAGGGAGGTATGTGAGAGAAAAGTCTGTGTTTTCAGAATAACTGAATATCAGGTGCTTTTCAGGTCAGCATGTTGCATGAAATAAGAAGAAAAAAGCACAAACTTAGGAAGATTCTTTTCTACTTGCCTTCTATGTGCTCGCTTTGCTTCATGTGTGATGCTGTTTAAAGCATAACTTTACTCAAGCTATCTGCCTTTGAGTGTCATAATTTGCATTCAACAAATTATACTAACATGGTCCAGATTTTTCCTCAATAATTTCAGACTTAAGATGACTAAATCTTCATGAAAACAAGTCTGTAAAAAACCTGGTTTTGCTGTCTTGGGAGAGTCGCCATTCAGAAAGAGAACAGACTTGGAAAACTCTTTTGATCTACACAAATACAGCTAGAAAAACATTTAAACTAAAAAAGCCCCCCAAAGCCAGCCTTCAAACTGACATAGTCTAGGACAAGCCAGAAATATTTAGTGGATTTTGAAACTGAGAGTTTAGGGAGTAACTGGCTGGAGGGAAAACTCAGATTTGCAGGAGTAATTGCAGATGACAACTTTGCTGCAGGGTAACAGTTGTGACTAACACCAGCACCCATCTTGCTAACAGGCTCCTTCTGCAGGGGAACATGATAACAACTCCTTCCTTTGGACTTTGGTGGACAGCAGAGGTCTAACGTGAGGCACTCCAACACAATAATGAAGATTTTCTGAAGTCTGTTTCCTTCCAATTCAACGAAGCAAATTCCTGTTGCAGGGAACAGTCCCCTAGTAACATGGGTATGTTTAATAGACATATCACTTTAAAGCAAGCTTTTAACCATCTGTTGCACCCTCTCTTAAAATGTAAGATACAGTTGACTTGAAAAGATTATGTATGATCTTTGTTCAACATAATATGTTTCAAATTGAGGAGGAATGATGGGAGAGTTGTGCTGCTGTTCCATGGTGTGGACCCAAGGGAAGTGTCCCATTAATGAGCCTGGTCTGGATATCAGGGAATCACATTCCTATTTTGCTGTTGGTTTTGCTGGGACTGGGCATGGGCATGGGCAAAATTAGTGAGCATTTGGCTTGGATCACATGTACTGAAGTCCTACAGAAACTGATCGCATAACCAGACACACATTTTTTTGCAGTGATTTATTGTAAATGCAACATTCACAAGTAGGAATTAAATGATGATTTTGGTTAAATTGGTGTCTTCGAGCTGAAGCAAATTCCCCTGAGGTCAGTGGAAGTGATTTCAGGAGGCAGCAAATCCAGCATCTAGTACAATATACTGGGTCATATAAATAAATGACTCGGTGTGACCATGTAGAGCCCTGCATGGAGAAGGTCATGCTAGAAATAGTCTTACCAGAGCCCAAGGAAGGGCTGTAGGATCCACTTTTACACAAGAATAGAGGAATAATACCTTGTCCATTTAAAGCAACAGGGGAATGTAAGTAGGCAGGATGTAATTATCTTGATTGGTGTTTGGCCAGGCACTCCTACACTTGCAAGAACTACCATAGGGTGTTTAATGACCACAAGTGCTTGATATGCTTGATTTTACCTCTTATATAAAGACTGCACTTGTGATTATATACTTTATGCTGATTCAATATTGAGTCAGCAAACAATTGTTGCTCTGCACAACTACTAGTTCATACAGACACTTGGAATTTCCTTGGAGGTCTTCCATGCCAATACTATAGGCCCAACCCTATTTACCTCATGAAATCTAATGAGATTACAGCCATAAGTAGCATGGTTGCAGATAATCATGTTTGCATATGTTACTACAAACAATGAGCTATAGAATCTTTATAAATAATTTTGAAATGAAACTAATATATTTTTACATTGCATCTAAGTGACAAAAAGGTGGTGTTGTTGATTGTTGTTTTTTAAGCAAAGGCATTATATTTAGTTATCCTGAGAAAATCTAATGACAGACAGCCACTGTTTTGGCAATGTACCATTATTATGATTTATTGAAGTGCCTACCATATGCCACATCAAGCTTAGGTACCTGTTGTAAATTTTGTTTTACCAAAGCAAGTTCTCTTTAATTTTTAGGTTCAATTATGAAATCCAAAAGTGTATTAATTAGGCAAAGTTTGTTGATCTGTATACTTAAGGTTATTATTGGTGCTTCATGGCTTTATAGTCATAAAAAGAAGGAATGAATGGGGGTTCTTTTGCCCTGGTTATCAGATTTCAGGTTTAAAAAGAAGGTGACCCACCCTTTTCAGTAATTTGACATGCAGGGTTCAGCTGTGGGTTCAAAAGCAGGTTACAACTGGCTAGTCATTGTGATCTTGAAATGCCAACTGTGCCTTTAAGTATGTTATATAACCTATTTTTTTGTTTCAGTTTTCATGTATGTCATCATTTTGGTGTTATTTAGGTTTCCATCTAATTTTTTTTTTTTAATCCAAACAGATCTGACCTCAATCATAAGGTTCCATGGCCCCAAATAGCTGAGCTTTTCTAATATTTTATTTTGAGTGCCTCCGTTCAATACTTCATCACATAGATATGTGCTGCAGGCAGTGCCAAACACGGTGCCAGGGGTGTCCTCAATTATCTTCAGTGCTTACCAGGAGAGGGCTCTGTTCTGCATCCCATACACAGGCAACAATCCCCCTGAAATTAGTGCAAATTTTGTCTTTAAAGCTTGTTTGAAAAGAAGCTGGCTAAGTGCAAAGGAAAAGCTGCATTTCTCAGCTGTCAGTGCAGGCAGATTGAGATGTGCTTGATAGTTTTAATTTGCATCCTGTAATTATACCAGTATCTGTTTGTTGTTTTTTTTTTCTTCTTGGAGAGACCCACTTTGCTTCCAGCAAGATACCATTCCTTCCTTCATGTTTTATGGAAGTTTTGAGAAGTTTCATATATATACATATATTTTTATGAACTGTCACTGTGGAATACAAAAACTATGTCTGCACTGATCAGGGCCAGCACACAGAACTATTAGTTGACTTGTTGACATAGTTTTACTCTCACCAGTTAGTGTTCTCCTAAAAATGTTCTGGTATAATCCAGGGTGTGGTATGGCCTAAGGACCATCCTTTGCAGCTCTAGGTTATCCTGCTCCTGTTGGACTAGATGATCACACACAATCACACAGAATCACAGAATGTTAGGGGTTGGAAGGGACCTTTGGAGATCATCTAGTCCAACGCCACTACCAGAGCATTTGAAGCTANTTGGTGAGGCAGGCTAAAACTAAAGCAGACCCAGTATTTCTCCTTACAGCTGAAGGGGACAAATCAGTTTTATTGGGAAACTGAACCTAGCACAGAGATTGCGGCTTATTTCTCCTTCTGTAGGGAGGGAAATAGGTAACTTATGACAGGGCAGTGCTCCTCAGAAAAAGCCAGGAAAAANTCCCCACTGACCCCTCTCCAATCTTATTTTCCTCCTCTGCCCCCACCTCCCCTTTCCCAACCCACTTCCTCTCCCTTTTCCCCCAAATCACAGAACACCTGGGCTCAGTTGCAGACCCCTCCCCTCCGTCCACCTCCCTCCCCAGGTGTGGCTCTTTACCCTCCCACCCTCTGCCCTTTATCTCCCCAGGAAGTGAAGCAGCTCCCAGCTGCGCCCAGCCGGGCTGAGGGAGGCAGGAGACTCCTCTTGGCATCACCGGTGAGTTCCCCATGGGTGCACCCTGCTTGGAAGGGGGGGAGAAAGGCTGGGGGGCCTGGTGGCCCCCCAGTCAGTTAGGCAGGAGGAGGGTTGGTGACTGCTTCAACATCACCATGGGTGCTTGCTGTGCATTCTCAATGAGGATGAGCCCTTCTGCATGCCACCTGGGCTGGGTGAGGGTCTCACTTGAGGTTCTGGGATGGATTAAGGGTAGTAGTGGTGTTGGTGGTGAACAGGAGCTGACTGCAGGTATATTGATGGTATCTGTTCCTCCTGTATTATCTTATGTCTAACCATTCCCAAACCAAATGGCTATTCTGGTTGTGGGGTCTGATCTTATTTGACAGTGTACTTACCACGCATATTTATCTGCTGTCATATGTGCTGTGCCTTGGCAGAAGGAATTGGTCGTCGCGGCTAGGCTTTGTGAATGAAGATCCNCAGAGAGGTGAGAGATCAAAATTTAAATATCTATCAGAGTTTAATTCATATATCAAAATGAAGTTGCAGAGACTACTGGGCTTCTTGGTATAGCAGCTTGAGATCTGCTGTGCTGGTATGTACTCTCTGCACCTTAATTTTTATTTTGTTCTTTTCCCTAGTAGAAAAGGATGAATGTCTCTTTTGCTCCAAGTGACATAAAAAAAAAAAGTTGCAATACTTCAAATTTGTTTATAAAATAGGATTATCCTTTTCTGATCAACTGGGTAGACTTCTCAAGTTGATTGTTGTATTTGTTAGCCTCTTGGTTCTCTCATCGTATTTTAGAAAAGACTTGTTCTCTACTTTATTTTCATGGGATTAAAATAATTTTCAGAGGTCCCTTCTAACCCCTAACATTCTGTGATTCTGTGACCATTCCTGGTGTTTTGTCTGGTCCAGCCATCATGTGCTGGAGAAAATGAGAGTTGATAGAGTTTTAGGCTAAAAGAAACACTACTCTGGTAGATGGCCTCAGGGCAGAGGAGCAATCTCCAGACAATATCCTAATGCAGATGTAGCCTGAAAGTCACTCTTAGACCTGCTCCAGAGACAACATTGGGTCAGGTTGTTGGGGAAGTAGGAGAGATGTCAGGGCTGGCATTACCTCACCTCCATAGCCTCTGGCACTAGGGGAGGGCTGAGGGTGTGCCCCATATCTATCTATATTTACTCTGGCTGTAAAACCTTGTTTCAGATTTAATTTCATCACAAATAAAGAGCAATCCTTTATACAATGTGAATATTTTAAGCTGTCTTGTTAAACATTAGTTGTGCACAATGTATTTCCCTTGTATTTGCTTTTTAATTAGTTTCATGTTAAATGTAGTTCTCTGACTTTCTGATTACTTCTAGGAATTTCAGCCATCTTTTAAGACTGGTAATTAAATTAAATGATTATTTAATTTACAACATTCTTCAAAGGAATAACTTTGAGATGGCCACCACACTATTTCTATGAATGTATTTAAAGCAGCTTCAAATTCTGTGAGGCATAAACCCCAGCATTTTGAAAATAGCTTTTGGTTAAATATGTAAGTAGCATAAACCAAAGAAATGATATAATCACTTTACTCCTGATCAGAAAGGATCTGTGTAAGAGAGCACTTGTGTTTTTAAGTCAACTCTCAAGCATGTTGAGGTTTCCAGTGAAACCAATGGCAAAGCATTCATCAGTGTCATTGTCAGCAGGATGGAGCTCCTTATGCAACAAACTCAAATACAGAGTCATGCCAAGAGCTTTTTACTACACTGTAACATCATGGTTTTGCTGTACTGTATTGTATTATAACATATAGTCAGTAGAGAATAATTGGCCATGAGTTTTTTCACATCTTTTATAGGAGTACAAATGTCCTTGCCAAATGATGCTACAAATGACATTATACATTACTGTTACACTAAACATAACTTTGTTTCTTTCCAGAAGCATGATTGCATTTGACTCTCCTAGTAGTATAAGATTAAATGAAGCTCAGGCAATTTAATTCATTTATTGGCAGGTCATGTGCAACAATAAAACTACAAAATGAAAAGCAGAGATTCAAAAAGAAAAAAAAACTTGTGTCAAAGTGTTTTCAGAAAACCTGTTTTATTTCAAAGTACCAATCCCTTTCTCTTGTTAAAATGTTCTGTTCCAAGACTTCAGACATTTCTGAACTTGTAAATTACAGCTCCAAATGTATATAGAGATTTAAGCTGCTGGTTTAGTTGCAGCACTGTAAGTATGGTAATAGGAAAAAAAGCTGGGTATAGCATTTAGGGATAATTATCTTTCATTTTCAGAAAATACTGCAATATTCTCTTGTGTTGGAGTATTCCTGACTAGCCTCTTCAGGTGTTAGTTTCTGCAAAGACCTCATCCTGATTCTCAGAGATATCGATTAGAAGTAAAGGATTTAGATTAAGGACATTTAAACAGAAGTTGTAGAAGTCTGTTTTGTACATGGCTGCAAGTTAATCCTGAGGGCAAAGTCATTATTAAATCATTCCTTATGCACTGAAATCTTAAGACAACCAGCAAGAGGCAAGTTTATTCTGTTCTGGCTGTGAAGTAATAAACATACTCTGAAAGAATCATTGATGTTCATGGCTTCTACATTCTTCCACTGGGTCTAGCCTGTTTAGGGAACATGTTATTAGTTGTTAATGTAGTTATTATATTTGTTTGATTATTTATAAATTATGAGTAAATATTAATACATTCTACTTGGAGAGCCTATTGCAATCTGTAAGCACAGAGGGTAGGCATGGTCTCTGCCCCAGGCACCTTACCAGCCAGTCCCATGTAAACCACAAAAAAGAAATTACTATCATTTCCTCCAGCTTTGTCATCCACTGGTTGAGGTCAGTGGAAAAAAGCACTTCAGTTTTAGCATTAACTGGAACATACTTTGTATATCTGTAGATTTTGTGTGGACATTATTACTGGATTGCATATATGATGGAATACCCTTTCTAATAACTAAGGGTGTGAAACAAGGCTTAAGGCTGCTTTCTTGCACCAACTCTATTCACACTCTTTTTCAGCATGATGCTCTAAAGGGTCATGGCAGAATTTGATGGCCAGGGTGGTATCTACATTAGGTATCATACTGATGGAAGCCTATTTAACCTAAGGTGTCTGAAGGCCCATACTAAGACCATAAACAATCTTGTCCAGGAGCTGCTTTATGCTGCTGACGCTGTCCTTGTTGCCCAGACAGAAGTAGCTCTGCAGTGTTTAACGTCCTGCTTTGCAGCCACTGCTCAGCTTTTTGGGCTGAGAGTTAGTTTAAAGAAAACAGAAGTTTTATATCAACCTGCACCTCAGGAAGTTTTTCATCATCCTCATATCATCATTGGTGATTCAGAGCTTAAATAAGTCCAACAATTTACCTAGGCAGCCTCATCTCCTTGGATGGTAAGATTGATGGAGAGATAGACAACAGGCTAGCAAAGGCATAGAGTGCTTTGGGAAAACTCTAGAAAAGAGTCTGGCGAAATAAACACTTGAAGCAANGAAAGGGCTTGTGAAGAGTGTGGATGGAGCCCTCCCCGGAGCTTCATTCGCAAAGCCTAGCCATGATGATATGATGGAACAGACTTTCAGCAGAGAAGCAGCTCATAGTTTGACATACTTACTGAAACCACCACCTCTGAATTATGAGCAAGATAAGAAGATGGTAATGTGAAACATAAGGCCATTTAGCTTTGTTTCAGCTAACTGAACCATGTTCATACATCAAGAGCCATGAAAGCCACCTGGGCAGCAGTTAGCTGATGTTCCTAAATCAGAGAAGCAGAGCTTACATGCATTCTCAGTTCTATTCCTGGAGGAGAAGAGCTTGTCAGACAGATTGCTGTGTGTGATTGAGCAATGGTACTTGCACATCTTTCTCTCCATTAATTTGTAGTTGAGCAACAGCAGTTCTGAGACAGTACAAGGACATTTTTGACAATAGTGTCAAGAGTAGTTCTGAGTAGGTCAAAACAGGAGGCAGAAGGTCATCAAAGGAAATGTGCTCTCTTCAACCTTTTTTCCTACTCCCATTGTATTCTTTTCCTCATAACAAATCCTTTAATTTTCTTTTTAAAGAAATAAAACCAAATGGTGTAGACTTTGCCACAGCTCCTAAGTTGTTCTGAGACCCACAGGTGATTACTTCACCTCTAATTTCAGAGAATTTTTGCTATTACAGTGAGAAAGAGTGGAGTAGAGGACACAAGGGATGTGGACCACAGATAAGAATAAAGCAGTTAATCTCCACTCTTTTCCTTATGGTACACCTCCTCATTAAAAGACAAAGTTCTCTTGCTCTTCACCTCTTGAGTTAGTTGGCTACACTTGGGATTGACTGTGGATGTGAGTACTTTATTAGCATTTGAATGACCTATTCTATTGCATAAATGAAACTGAAGATTGAACTGCATGTCAAAGGAAAAAAAAATACATATTCTAGAAGGTGGCAGCCTGTGTTTCATTTTCCCTGCCCCATATCCTGTTCTGGGGAAACTTTTCTCCATTTCTGACTTAATAAAAGCATATTCTGAGTATTATAAATAGATATATATGTATTTATTAGTCACAGTTTTTAAGCACAGAGAGAGACCAGGGGAAAAGGCTTGAAATCTGGGGAAAGTTTTGCTCTGGAAACAATTATTTTTGTTAGGAACTATTGATGAGGTGATTACCTAAGAATTCAGTGGTAGGAAATTGAAGAGGAGGAGGTTACTGAGTTTGGAAAGATCATCAATAACAAGTGAACACAAGTAAAGTTTCTCTGTGGATTGTTTACACAAGGGTGGTTGTTGATAAATGAACTTCAGATTAGGTATTAGAGGTACAGAGTGTGCAAAGTGTAAGAACAGTTTTACTGCTCAGAGCTTGTGAAGGCTGCATAATTTATGGGCAATTTACTCAGCCTTCACAAATAAATAGTAAAATCCTTATTGTAGTTCTCTTCATCATGTATCCTAGTAATAATATGTTTTGAGGTTTTTTAAATGTGTATCAATTCTCCTTATGTTTTGTTTTTGCAAACAGGCAACAGCTTGGAAAATAACTTCATTCTTCTATGGATGGAGTTTAGTATTATCTATTTGGGTGAGGAGGAAGGATTGATAAATCAAAGAGTTCAATATCTTAGGTATTATAAATCATGGTTATGATGCTCAGATCAGTGTCATGGCTTTGCTCTGAAGGTGTAGTAGTTAAGGCATGATATTACCATAGTTGGCAGCAAGAGGAGATGCTGTGCCAGTTGTGTAAATATGCAGTTAGTTATACAAAGTCAGATTAAGTGATGAATTGATAAGGAGGAGAGGGGCCAGTGCTAGAGTCCTTTTGTCACACTGCTAGTTTTTAGGTGATGTGGAAGAGATGTTTTCCCACATTCCTTCCTGGTACCTTCACTTCTGAAGATGAATGGCAATGGCACTTCTATCAGGAGAAAAGCAGTAGTATTCTTATCTCAGATTTGCTTTCACCTGTTTGAAAGCTTAACTAAGACTTCCCATACCCTCTGTTAACCTTTTCCTCCCCCAGCTCTTGTCATGACAAAATACTTTTTAATTTGCTCAGGAACCTTCTTACTTGTCCTCTTTGGAATCATTCTTACTACTGGAACTGAAACAGGATTTGTAGAAGGGCAAGGTACTACTGAAGCAATTAATACTTCCTTAAATCCAGAAAGATTTGAGTAGGATTTGTTTCAGCAATTATTCTCAAGTGGAACAATCTAGAAAAGCAAAGAAATATTGCCCTGATATACAACCAAGTGACAGCCAGGAAGGATGAGTACTGCTGGTTCCCAATAGAAGAGGTAAAGCAAGAACCACAAAATTAATTTTCTCAGCCTGTATAGTTAGAAATGTGGTAGAGTTTGGGGTTTTTTTTTCCACCTTTTTAAAAATACTTTATTTTTCCTTACTCTAATTAAAAAAAACTCTGTAATTTTAATAGTGGAGAAGAATTTGTCCATTCAAATCCTTATAGATTTTAAGGATGGGGAAGNTAGGGTTTTTTTTTTCCAATCCTTATAGATTTTAAGGATGGGGAAGGATTTGTCCATTCAGATCCTTATAGATTTTAAGGATGGGGAAGGATTTGTCTATTCAGATCCTTATAGATTTTAAGGATGGGGAAGGATTTGTCTATTCAAATCCTTATAGATTTTAAGGATGGGGAAGAATTTGTCCATTCAGATCCTTATAGATTTTAAGGATGGGGAAGAATTTGTCCATTCAAATCCTCATAGATTTTAAGGATGGGGAAGGATTTGTCCATTCAGTTCCTTATAGATTTTAAGGATGGAGAAACAGACCTAAAAAACAGAATTAAATGAGATCTTCAGTGGGAGAGAGAGAGTTCTGGGCTTGAATTCTTCTGAGGTTTTGTAGTAGTTGCAGCCTGTGCTGTTATCTGCAAGAAATGCCCATGGAAGGAAGAATTACACTGCTGTAACAGCTGAGTTTGGCAACATTTATAGTGTCAAGATAACAAGGTGTTGACATTGGCCTATATATATTTCCCTTTGTGATTATGTTCTAAGTGACTCAATATGTATCATATTTGTATTGCAAATACCACATCTGTAGTTTGTACACAAATACTAGAGATTAATTTTCCATATTATACTTAATTCTCTGAATTATAAATGCATACAGTTAAATTAGAATTTTAAGGCAGCTTAGTAAGTTTAATAGTTTAATAATACTTCACTTAAATTCTACTAAAAGGCACCATGCCATAATTTAGTCTCTAGAGAGCTGCCAATTCATTTTCTGCTGTTTCTTTGGATTTTTTTAGTTTTAATTTTGTCATCTTCCACTCACATGGTAAAATAATTCCATTAGTATTGTTGTAATGTAGAAGCTGCCTTTTATTGAAGGGATACTTAACAGTTTTTTTGGCCATTTCCCTGGCATTTAGTCACATGAGTGATGTAAAGTTTACTCCTTGTAATGTGTAAATATTTCTAGCATTATTTTACAGGAGATAAGGAAAAAAAAAGCATGAATGATTCTTTTCAGGGAACTGTGCAAAGTCTAAGTTTGATAGACCTTATAGAGCTTCATTATTCAGGTACCTCATAACATAAGGCTGTAAACAAATCCTGTGTCCACAGAAGTTTAGTGGTTGTTTCATTCTATACGTTGATTATAGTCATGCTAAAATTACTGTAAGAGGATAAATTTGCAGCATTGGAAGTCTCTCAAAAAAAGTTACATCAACTATGATACTGGCTTCATGATCTCATGGTGGTTATCATCTAACATCTCACACATCTTGTTGTAGCTGGGATTGGGGAACCTGTGGGAAGAATACTCTGCTTGTCACTCAGCAATGGTCTTTCTGGCTAATTAAAGAGAAGCACTGACAAGGCCTGAAAAGAATCCCATCAATCCCTATCAATTAGAAGAGTGTGACATATTGCATGAGTCCTGAGGAGAGGTTTTGAAAGAAAAAGCAAAGGTGGCCAAGTGAAGTCCCACAGGGATAATGGGATGATCCTGCAGAGGCAGCTGAAGTGATGCTAAACATGCTGCTGTCTTCCCCTAGCTTCCTTATCAAAGCTTCATATGTATCAGAGATTTATACAACACAAATTAACACTGCTGTGGGAAAACAATAGAGAATTCCAGATTGCTTTGGGAAATAAAGTACGTATCTGTCCTGTGTGGGACTAGATTACATTGTCTGTTATATGACTATCTAATGAAAAGGAAAGAACCTTCCTGCACAGCTTCAAATTTAAGGGTGTGGGAAGACAAATATTGACTAGTTAAACCACTACCCCAGGGTAGTTAAACCACTACTACTTCAATACCAGTAGCTGGAGCAGAGCCTGTGCCTCCTCTCAAACCATATAGGTTCTGTGGTACATCCTGCACCTTGCATATCAGAAGTGTAATAAGTATGAATTATTGTTCTCAAATTATTAGGTTATTTTTTTCTGATTTTCAGAGTTACAGAATAAGCTGAATCCTTCCTCTTCCCAAATGCAAAATTACCTTCTGTTCTGTATTTCCTCTTGAAGTGTCATGGCCCTTTAGGCTTGCTTGTCATTAGCTACTAGCATAAATACATTGGATGAGACTGCATTTAGGGTAGAGGAAAACAAGGACCATTTGTGGTCAACAGAGCACTGAAGCTCCTGAAATTAGATCACTTCCATCTCATATCCTTCCATGAGGGCCCAGCATTATACCTCTGTCCCTAGCAACCACCTTCAACAGGCCCTAGGATGCAGGAGGAGTATTCCTGGCAAAAGATTTGGCAAGATCAGGAGGTTTCCTATTCAAGGAAAGTATTTTAACACAGGATTGGAAAAAATACAAGAGTAAACAAACAAACTTTAGCTTTAAAATGGTGTCTTCTTGTAGTGGACTAATAAAGTATTGTAATATGCAAACACCTTAGCATTCATTAACACCCAAACTACTAAATCATCCCATATAGTTGTTCTGTTGCACAGAAATCCCCTATCACTCTCTATAAAACTGGGTTTAAACACACTGCTGTATAAATAAATCTGTTAATGGAATATCTTTGCTATGAGTTTATATACTATGACCAGTAGGCAAGTGATAGAAGAATAGAACTGATAAAAACATGCCAGTTAATTTCCTTCCACCTCATCCTTTTACCTGTATTTTATCTGCTTGCAGAGCAGTAATGCAAACACTTTCCTGTCTGAGTAGTTACAAATTATGGGGGCTTACAGATGAAGACCCTTTGGCTGTGAGCTGTTGGCAGGATTGAGACTTGGCTTTGGATCCCATGAGCTCCCATGCAGGCTGCTGGCTCAGTAAGTATCATAAGCTCTGATGGCTTCCTCTTTCTTCCCCAGATCTGCCTATCCAGGGCTATAAAATTTGCCACTCTAGTGCAAGCTCATCGTGTATACATACACTGTATTAGCCCATGAATTCATTCATCTCAATACTGACCAACAATCAGAAAGAAGGGTGTTTTAAAAACAAAAGCACCATAAAATACTTACCATCTATTAGAGAGAAGCACATGGTGAACATTCCACTGTATTTCAATACCAGTGTTACATCTCAAGAGCAATCACACTAATAGGAAACCCCCATTAAAATATTTTCCCACCACACAACCCTCCAGCCAGGCACTGCTTCAGACAATGGTTTCACTTCTTTGCTAAGGATATTCTTAGCAGTCCCATTGTTCTGAACTGGTCCCACAGATATCTAATTTTTAGGAGGATAACACACATTATTACAACATATCAGAATTTTTAAGCAGAAAATTTCCTTCTGACTTTACAGACTTAAGGGCACTGTGTCACCATATGTGGTTTCTTACATTTTGCTGCCTCCAGGATTCTAGAACTAAACAAACTTTGTCACACCAGCCTTATCCGTGACACATTTCCACTCCGTGGGAGTGTTCATGGGCAAGAAATAAGCAGTCTGCTTTAACTCATCAGAAAGTGAGCCTAATGAATAGGCTTAAAGGCTCATCTGTTTACTAGTGTTCTTTTATTTGTTAAACTGACTCGTGGTCATTATTCTTATAGCAGTGCCATTCTCATCACACTGCTTAGCTAATATTCTGTCAACATTTTTATTAAAAACTCTTTTTGTGGAGTTTTTTTGAGGCTGGTCTGGAGAATAAGTCTTAAAAGGAGTGGCTGAGGAAGAGGAGGCTCAGGGGAGACCTTATCTCTCTCTAAAACTACCTGGAAGGAAGTTGGAACAAGGTGGAGGGTTGGTCTTTTCTACCCATTTAACATTGAGAGGACAAGAGGAAATGGCCCCAAGTTGTACCAAGGGAGGTTTAGATTGGATGTTAGGAAAAATTTCTTCACTGAAAGGATTGTTAGGCATTGGAACAGGCTGCCTAGAGAGGTGGTGGAGTCATTGTCCCTGGAGGTGATTAAAAAATGTACAGATGTGGTACTTAGGGATGTGGTTTAGTGGCATGGTGGTGATAGGTAGATGGTTGGACTTGATGATCTTAGAGGTCTCTTCCAACCTTAATGATTCTGTGAGTTAGTGACTTAGCTGTGAAAGTTTACAATAGCAGTGCTGAGCTGGAGTACTAGTTCCCAGACGTAGTTTGAATATTTTTATTAGCTTTTTAATGTGAATGCATCTATATGAATGCTAGTGAGGAATGTTAATAGCCTTATTTAAACCAGATAGGCATTGCACAAGTTTTAGTTCCCTGTTGCTTAGCTGGTGCACCTCAGGCTTCACAGGCAACACCTCTATTATTTCAGTTGCCGGGTTCTTTTAAACAGCGAGGTGCCTTAAATCAAAACCCAGAGATCTTCTATCCACTTGAAACTGGGCCCAAGTATGCTCACAAGGTTCGTGAACATCATGACGGGCCAACTCAGACAGCTCTGCCAAATTTGCAGCCGTTGGGGACTTCCTGATGTTTATTAGTCATATTCCAGTGTCATGCGGTGTGCAATATGAGCTGCTCCTTGCTGACTGCAAACTCCAAAGTGGCGTCATGAGCCCTCTGGGGAATACAGACATCATTCGTTTTATTAAGGACCTTGGCTGGGACCCATCACACATTCTGCCCACTTCTTATTTAAGAAGAAACAACTATGTGCTTTTCCCTTCTCTCTTTCTTTAAAAATGAAGCACTGCAATCAGTTCTCGATGCTTTCCTACTACTGCTGAAAACACAGCCTGTCAGGAAACTTCTTCAACTTTTATAGGAGTGGAAATGTTGAGGAAAATAATATTGAACAGCAACCACAATGGTTCAGTCTGACTGGAAAGCTGTACAGATGTATTACAGCCAGTACAGCACAAAGAAGAGGCAGTTGATGCTAACAGGAGTAGAAGAGTAAAACCCCTTTGACATCTCTTCCCCAAGTTAACCTGCATCTGCTGAACATTTCAGTACAACCGAATCACAGAATGTTAGGGGTTGGAAGGGATCTAGAAAGATCATCTAGTGCAACCCCCCTGCCAGAGCAGGATCACCTAGACCAGCTCACACAGCAATGTGTCCAGGCAGCTCTGCAATGGCTCCAGACAAGGAGACTCCACAGGCTCCTGGGCAGCCTGGGCCAGTGCTCCATCACCCTTAATGGAAAGAAGTTTCTCCTTGTGTTAATATTAAACCTCCTGTGGTCCAACTTGGGTTTGATTACAGAGGTTTTCATGAAGCCATTGAGAAATTAGCTGTCTTAGGGATACCACAATGCTCTTCCCAAACATGCACTCCCATGGCTCAAACCCATGCCAAGTAGCCTGCTAGCGCTGGGCAATGGCTGGGCAATGCTCAGGCCTGCACTCTGCCAATGGCTTTGTGCAGATGGAGCTGTTGAGCTCCAGGTCAGTACTTTAGGAGATGGATCCCTGAAACCACCAGCAAAAGCTGCTATCTGCTGCAGAGCACAGGGGATTGGCTCCCAGGAAGTTGGCTTTGGGGATTTCTGCATGGCACTCAGACCTTCTCTGAGGGGTACTTTGTGACTTTGCTCTTAGAATAGGTTTCATGGAAGAATCACCTCCACATCAGTTTGGATATATAGTTGAAAGTGGCTCAGTCTGGTTAAACTGCCATTAGCACTGTCTAAATAGCTTCTAGAGTCCAAATCCACTGATGACAGCATAGATCTGTCTCTAGATGGTGGATTATACCTGGGGGCACTAAATATCACAGTCAGGCCCCTGGTGTAAAACGTGTGAGGTGCAATCATCTCTTTCTTCATCTTTTGTCTGTGATGTATATAATTTGTGCTGCTTAATACAATTTGACATTTAAAAGAAATGAAACGAGATTAATTATTGTCTCTAAAGCAGATTAAAAACATCAACATGCAGATAAAATATTAATATGAATCTCCTTCTAAATGATTTTGGAAACATATTACTCTAAAATGCACCACCATAAACTCTTCATGAATTGCAAAATGAGAGCCAAGCAAGCTTAAGGCTGCATTCACCTTTCTTGTTTGAATTTGGTGTAAACTTCAGGCTGAATATGCTGCATTACTGAGAGTATTTATAGGCACCAAAAGATAATCTGATATTCTTATAGATGCTCAGACTAGTCAATTATATACAATTGTAAAATAAATTATGACTAAGCACTGGAGTCAAAGAGGAAATAGAATTTCAGTTTTATGCAGAACTATTTTAATAAAGAACCAAAATTTTATAAATTGTCTCAATAAAAAACTTACCAACTGAAATTTTGCTTGACAAAACAACAATTTCAGATCTGAGCAATGAAATGTTGCAATGAATTAAATAATCTAATTTTAATTTGAAAGAAACTGAAAAATTATGCTAGAAGAGACTCCATAGAGCCATCTAGTCCAATAAGTGTAGATTTATTTCAGTGCACATGGGACAAGAAGGTTGCTGTTAAAAGACTCAATCCATCTCCCCTCTGAGTCAATAGAAAGACTCATTTGAATGGGAGTTGAAATCAGCCTTAGAGCTAGCTACTGTAAAGTGGTAAAGACTTATTCTAAAATGCTGGCCATATTTTAATCATACAGACCCATCTTCTAGGAGAGGCTGCTTTGGAAAGTAAATTAATCCAGTGGGAAAGCCTTTAGTTCATTCAGTTTAAACATGTAATATTCTGGTATGCACTTTTTTATGACCTTCACATTTTTCCCTCTAGAAGGACTGTCTGAGTTGACTAAAGGAGTTAAAAAAACATCTATGATAGTGTAGGATTTCATTGCTGAATGCAAAGATCATTCATTACCCCTTTTCTTTTTTCATTGCAGGGCTAGAAAAGAGTATAAGCTCATTCAAAGTTCATACTCCAAGGTTGGTTGGGTAGGTTTGTTTTTTTGTGTGTTGAGGTTTGTTTTGTTTTGTTTTATGAAGATGTGCTTTCTGTGGTATTTCACAGTTATATTTTTAGTTGCTGCTGTATAGGTGTTTAAATATATTTTGGTAGTTCTCAGTATGTGGCTTTTGCTGATGTGAGAACTAATAAATGAATAGTTCATTTAGTTCCTCATTCAATGAGACAAACCATGGCTCAGCATAACAAGGTTCTTATAAACAGACAGTGACACCTCAAATCTTTCTTCTCTGCAAAGCAGCAGCTTTAGTAGGGCTGTTGCTTAATGTTAGACCACAGAGAAGACAAAAGCCTAGGCATCAACTAAGGCATCATCAGGTGACATGAGAAATAAGCTCCCCTCAGGATTTCTTCAGGTACTCCTTGTCATGAAAGGGAGAGCTCATGAAGCTGTTTGGGAGTTTGCCTTTATCAAGACCCATTTTAGTGCAGGTTTTCATCTAAGCAACACATTCCTACTAGGGCACAACCTTTCATCTTCTCCATGACCCTATTTCCCAAGCTCTGAGAACCAGTCAGGAGCATCAGGAAAGTGGGTCTTGGAGCCAAAGGGGTTCCTCCACATTGTTCTGTGACCACAATGGTATACAGGTGATTCAGAAAGTAGAAACTGTTATATGGCCCAACAAAATTAAAATGTATATTGACAGGATACTAAAGGAGATGAAAGAAAATCAGAATCAGGTAAAAAAGCTAACTGAATAGATAGAGAATTAAGTCTTTAACTTGAGCTCTCAGAAGACAAGAGAAGCTGAAGTGCTCCATTGTGCTAGGCTTGCTTGGACACCATTGCTGTTTGAGGCAGCTACCCAGGAGGAGCTGAATTCCTAACCCAAAAGCCTGGAGACGACATGCTCCATGCGCCCGCGTTGCGCAATACTCCAACAGCAAGCCTTGGGAGCCCATGCCAGTCATGGGCCCACATTTGGTCATCCCAGTTCACAAGCTATAAATAAACATGCAATTGATCCCTCTTCACAGAACAAACTGGATGCCTTCTGGTGTCAGCTTTATGTTAGGAATAAGTTTTTCATGTTCTTCCCAAATATTCAAGAGTACTTGACCAATTTGAGTTGATTAGGGCAACATCATTTATTTCTAATGGAGCTTAAGAATGTTTTCACAGGCTTGTTGCAATATCTTTCTATTCTTTATTTTTTTCTTATTCACAAAATTCAGGCTATGAATTCCTATTCAGTTGTGACTTTTTGGCCCTCCTAATTGCTTGCTTTCCAAATCTGAGAACTGTTTTTATATCCTTGACTACATGCAAGGCATTTTCTGCAACAGCCTTGGACTTGGACACAGTCTGAACTAGTTGGAAACAGATCTCCTTCCAGGTACGTAGAAGAAAACCTAACTGGTTTTTAGCATTTGAGGAGAACACTGATGTTGTCCTTCTTACTGTCAATGTTCAGTTCCTGGGCACTTTTACAGAGGAAAAAAGTAGGAAGAAAAAAAGGATAAAATTTACAGCCATTGAAGCTGAAAACTACATATTTTCCAGTGTAAGGGATTTTGATTCCTACAGGAAATAACACCTGCACCCTCTCCTTCTATCCACTAGACAAGTCTGGTTGCTGTAGTCAAAAAACATTACTTTGATTATGAATTATGACTACATGGAATAAGTCTTTTGGGGTTCATCATCCCTCATCATCCCTTTTAGATTTAAAGTCGATAAACCTTGCATATTTGTGATAATGTGGGTAATAATAATTTAATGGTTTACTGACTGGTTCAAGTCCCATGAGAATGAAAATTTTTAGACAGCTGAAGTTTTGGGTTTAGTTTTGTTTTATTGGAGACAGCACTTATTCATCTTGGATTTATTTAAATAAAATAAGTATTGTTTTTCACGCTTTTATGTTGTTTACTCAGCTAGCATCTCTCCACAATTCTGCACATAGTCTGAACATAATTATAGACCAAAATGATAACTACTTACTGGGTGTAGGATGTACCTAGCAGAATCTTTGTAAGGAGGAGGGAAGGATTTGTGCCTGGGACTATATCACCTGAGTTTTGGACATGCAATGCAACTGCATTGGAATGCTGGTGAACATTTCAGACGGAATAGATCTTGCAATGATCAGATAATGGTCTAAGAAAGATTTTCATGGCAGGTCTGAAGTTTAATCCTTACCATAATACCTCTCAAAGGACAAAACATGCATAAAATAGGTAGAAAATGGAGTGTTCTTCTGCCTTTGCAAAAGGGGAGCAGAACCATTGAGGAGCCTTGCTCTAGGACACATGGGATTTCCACAGTGAGCTGTAAGCAGAATCAAGTCCATACCTTCATAATATCCCTATTAACCAGCACTATTGCTACTCTTATTGCAAACATTTATAGAAGGCCTGGAAAGAAAACTAAGTGAAAAAAAAAACAACAACCAAGTTTATCAATCTATTCTGTCTATTTCAGTATAATTGCTACTACAGTATAAAAACTCTGAGCATAAAATGTTTTATGATAAGGGCAGAGGCTTAGTAATCAAACAACAATTGAGCAATTAGCTCCTAAGTTGTCTGTTATACATTCACATCTGGAGGGAAATTGTACTTTAAAGGCTCAGCCTGCAAAGAGCTCTTTGGCAACACTGAGCAGTGCTCTGCCTAATCTCAAGCATCCTAGGGCCAAAGCCAAAAAAGAAACTTTGGCTTTGCAATTCTTTCCATGGCAGTGGATGTGCCTCCTGCAGGGCAGCAGGATTCCCAGCCTCCCCTCCTAGACTGAGGTGCTTAGGAATCTTTTGGGTTTTTTTTTCCTGTTTTGTTTTCCTTGAAAAATCAAGGATTGGTGGTTTCATTCTTCCTGAAGACTTCATAGAAGAAGGTGGTGGTGCTATCCTTGGAGACATTTAAGAACTCAACTGGACATGGACCTGAGCAACTTGCTTTAGGTGACCCTATGTTGAGGAGAGAAGTTGAACTAGGTGATCTCAAGAGGCCTCTTCAAACCTAAAGGATTCTGTGATTCTGTAATCCCCAATGTGCCAGATTTGCCCTGAGAACTGTGTTTGTGTGGAAGCTTCTTTCTTGCATCTACCACTGTTACTGGTGAGGTGTCCCCATAGGCTTTGCACAGCCACGTTTAGAGGCTGTGTGTGGCATGGTCTGCAGACCTGAGAAAACACATATGCAAGGAAGATCCATGATGTGTGATATTTAGAGACTAGAAACTTCTCAGAGGTTTAAGAATGTGTATTAGGCATTCTGAAGTGTAACACTTTGAGGCTAAAATCAAAATAAAACCAAGTGAAAGAACATGGGAAACAACAACCCCATGGATCAGTACACGCTAGGAACTGATCTGTTGGAGAACAGCCCTGGGGAAAAAGNAAGAGGGAATGGGAGCAAGTTGGACCACAAGAGGTTTAGTATTAACCCGAGGAGAAACTTATTTACAGTTCAGGTGCCAGAGCACTTGCACAGTCTGCCCAGGAGCCTGTGGAGTCTCCTTGTCTGGAGCCATTGCAGAGCTGCCTGGACACATTGCTGTGTGAGCTGGTCTAGGTGATCCTGCTCTGGCAGGGGGGTTGCACTAGATGATCTTTCTAGGGCCCTTCCAACCCCTAACATTCTGTGATTCTGTGAAGTGAGAGTCAGTGATACCACATTCATACTACATGGACTGGGGCAGCTGTAGGGAGGAAGAGCAGGAGGACAAGTACACAGAACTTGACCCAGGAGCATCTCTGTGAAACTTTCTTCTTAACCAATTGGACACTGTAAAAATTACAGATGAAATAAACTGAAATAACTAAAGAGGCAATTCAAGTACAGTCTTAGAGCTGATGGCTATCATGCATCTCATTCCTACTTTGTTATCAGTCACTCAATGGTTTGAGCACTCCCTCCTCAGCATCCAGCATTTTCCTTTGCATTCTCAGGAAAAAGTTACAACAGGCAGACTAAAGGCTATACTGGGAGAGGTAAAAGATATTTTAATATACTCATCTAAAGAAAGGGAAAGTGTGACTACAACCAGAGGTGATGGCAAGCCACTTGAGACATGGAAGGAAGCCCTGGATTCCAGTCCTACTGGTAGTGATGGCTGGGTATGAAGACTGGAGCTTCTTCAACAAGAGGGAATTAGACGTTCCAGGATAGCTAATAGCCTTGTTTTTCATCTGAGTTAAGCAGATAAAGGATAAATCTGAACTTGTATGACTAGTTTAACCACTACTAACCTCCTTGGTGACCATAGTTGTGCAAGATTTGAATATTTAAGAGTATTTATAAACTGTCTACCAGGGGAAAGCTCATTTGAGAGCTCAGTGGAAACTGAGAAACCTGGATTCAACCAACAAAAATCACAACATTCCTTACTTAAGAAAAATTATAAGTAATTATAAATAAATTATAATAATAATAAGTAAATTATAATAAGTAATGGAATCTTTTCATTGCCTCTTTGCTTTTGAGCTTGTTTTATTTTTTTCCCCAACATTTAATGCCTACTTAGTTTATACTGTCAGACTTCTCTTGGCAAAAAAATTGGAGCTGGATACTCAAAATACTGATTGAAAAAGAGAGGTCCTCTCAAACTTGCATGTTTTTTGGGCTTAGGATTTCCAGAAGAACTCTGAATATGGTACAAATAGAGATGTTTATCTCTATTTTGTCTCCTAAGGATTGAGTCTGGCACTGCTTTCTCAAGGGAAAGCAAAAGGATGATATGGATGCAGGTAGAATTGCTGTTGTTGTGGAAGCACAGAGAAGGCTTTTTCCTGATCCCAGTGGCAGAAGTAAACCCCCTGGAGCATACAAGACAGCAGACATCACTTTTTTCCCCCTTTCTTGGACATTGAGCCAGCCAAGCTGTCTGTGTACACAGGCAGTGTGCTTTCCCAAGGCAGTGGATGGCACAGAACCGTGTCTCTTTTCTGACTTAACCGGATTGCTCCTTGGATTAGGAATATGTATGTATGGCTAGGCTTCGCGAACNTTAGGAATACATGCCCTAGGAAACTCCTTGAGCTGCTTCCTTACTTCTCTTGAGGCCTTGTCCTACCCTAAAATCTGCCCGAACCTGGAAGGTACCAGCTGGCCTTGAGTGTTGAATTACAAATAACACAGAACAATATTCTTTCGGAGCTGACATCCACCTTTCTGTATCCCTGTCATTCCTTCTGCTATTAATGGGAGCTGCTAAAGAGAGAGGATAAATCTCAGAAAACAGTGCCTGCAGTGTGACTTGTGCTCACTTTGGAGTGAGAGGGGAAAAGCAGACTGCCTTTTTCTCTCTTCAAGGGCCATATAATGCAGTGGAGGGAGATGTTACTATTTCCAGCTTCATCAGAAGAGGCCCAGCAAACATTATCATTTCACTACATTCCTTTCTCACTATCAATTCTGGTCAATTTTGGGTTCAATGCTCCTAAAAACCTGAAAGAGAAAACACTCCTGCCATAGTTGTTCTTGCAAGTTACCAGTGATGTAAAGGTAGAAGGTAAACCCTCCTGAAAGTTGTAAGCATCAGGCTTTTTCACTTATAATAAAAGAATTCAGTGGTTTTGAAGTTTCAGGGAACAAATGAGAACTTTTCAAAAGTTTTTCACCCCACAGAAAAATATTCAAGGGAATGGAGACTTCCCACAGGAACACACCAATTCAGTACAATATTTTGGGGCTCTATTTCTGGTCCAAAACTTGATTTCTTCATCAAAACTAGAGAGGAACTAGAGGAAGTGACAGGAAGCGAAAGTGATAGGAACCCTAGAAGAGCAAAGAAAGTGATAGGAACCCCAGAATAGCAAAGAGCAGCTGAATCAGACACTGACTAGGATAGAGAAAGATGCAGACTAAAGGCTCTCTTCCACTTAGTATTTATTTCTTACACAACTTTGAAAGTTCCAGCTGGAAGGCTTCTTCTGAAATAAGTAGTGGCTTGTTTTTTAGGGCTATTCACTCTCAGCTAAAGAGGACAGCATAAAAGAAACTGAAATTGTCTCTCATATGCATCTTCAGCATCCCAAACAATATACTGTTATGATGACTTTTTCTTTACCTGTTTTTATGACTCCAAGAATCTTGATTTCATAGTGGGAACATTTAGGAAGACTTGGCAAGTTTCATTGAACAAGAAGTAGGTTTCCTGCCCAACTCTACAGCAGGTGTCTCTTCTTTAAATTGGGAATTTATTGCAGTGTGACAGTCTGCAGTGTGACATCTTTTCCTAGTACTAAAACTAGAAATTCCCCCCCCCCCCAAAAAAAAGCTAAGTAAGACTTATCAGAAACCCAGACTGTCATAATTATGATTGTCAGGATCGTCTCAAAATTAATTACAACTTCATGCTGTGACAGTGCCTAAAATAGCAAGAACTGCTGCTGATCCAAAAATCACTCACAGCATGTCCAAGCTAGTATTTGGCAGAGAGCATATGCAATTTAAAAAAAGAACATAACCCTTTAGGCCCATGTAAGCAATTAAGCTCTTTGTGGAAATGTCAGGCCATAAGTATGAAAAGACCTTTCAATTGTTTACATACAGTTTTCCTCTAATTAGTGAGAACTGCTTTTAATTTCCAGCCCCCCTTTCATTTTTCAAGTAAGATGAGAAAGGCTTAAGTTCAGAGGGCAGCTCTTCTGTTCAAAAACAAACAAGCAAACAAACAAACAAACAAAAAGAGGCTATTCTTGCCAAGTCAGACCCCATGATTCTTATAGTGAGGGGGGTACAAGTAAATGCCAATCAGCTTAGCAGCATTTAAAGCTACGTAAGGAACTTAGCCTGGGAGCTCTGCTGACGTTGTAAAACAAGAAGACATTTCCAGAAGTGTCTGTCAAACAAAGTATAAAAATAATCAGAGACTGATGACCCAAGTTGCTGACACTCTAGCTGATGTACAAGTGGCTGAAAGTGAACAGCACTGTGCTAACTTTAATTTCATTGTTGCACTGCTTCTTGCTAGTATTCTAAATGCAGAGATCAGTGGGTTAAAAATATACGACACCTCCGTGTTTGATCAAAGCTCCCTCAAAATGCTAATGGGGAGGACTTCTCATTCTTCACACAAATTGTTAAATCACTGGGGTCATATTCACATGAGCTGTCTGTGCCATCTCTCCCCTGCTTTATCTTTTAATTGAAGCAATGACTTCTCCTTCCTGCTCCTCTGATCCTACAGCAATGCACCTTAAATCTTGAGCATGGTGACCCTGACAGTGTCTAACTGCAAAATAGGTCAGTAGAATGCAAGGCAAATGTCATCTAGTCAAGACTGCCTGTCTTTTCTCCTGGAGTCATGCCTCAGCATGATTCCTTAGGAAATGCTAAGCCAGTCCCTTGATTTTCTGTGCTTCACTCTGTAAATTGAGAAGAGTATTTATCCCTATCATTGAAGAATGGGGAGACTGCTGAATGGCAGTTGTTTAAAATCCTTGGTTAAGAAAGTGCTTATATAAATACAAAGACATAGTTCATTTATAAGAGGGAATGAATAACATGATATATAGTGATTTTATTTTCTTATATTCTCAGTGTTTCTCAAACATCTTCATGTAGTCCTGCTAAAAAAAGCCCAGACCTTATTTAGATTTTTGGTTGTAATTATGGTTCATCAGATGTTATTATGTTAGTCCAAGCTCTTTTTAGAATTCAGATGAGTTAACTTTGCTCACTTTGCTTCTGTTCCCCCTGCATCTCTGGTCTGTCTTATCTCTTTGAACTGTGCCATCAGCTCTTTGCACCAAGGATTATTTTAAGGTGTCTGTGGTACCTAGTGAGTAAATCTTACTTTGGCTCTATTGGCCCTTCCATAACACATAGTGCTAAAATTTAGTCAATTTACTGCTTAGATTTACAACCACAGTCTGATGGAAACTTACAGTCTGAGAGACAAATGATATCCTCTTACACTGGCAGAGCCTGCACTGAAATGTTCCTCCCATTATGTCAAAGCAAGAAAAAGAAGTGAGGGAGTGTGTGTGATGTCAGTGCTGCTGCAATACAAAGCTGTGACAGTAGTATGCATGTCCAAGAAACAAGTTGGAAACACTAATCTACATGGAAGTAGATCCCATTGGATCCCTGTGTTGATTGTCCACTTTGTGAGCATAAACACTAAGTGCTACCTTTCTCTGACTGATCAGTTATGATTGAGTCTCACAGGTTATTCACCTGCCCTAAAAATCCAGAGAAATCCAAATTCATCACAGTAATGAGAAGATGACCAGATGAAGAAGCAAGCTGAGGGTTGTCCTGAATGAAAGAATGGATGATAGGGCTATGTTTCAAATAGCAGAGCCAATGCTATAGCACAGAGGAAAAACATGACTTGTTCTTGTAGTAGATGGATATAGCTGTGGATGTAAATAGCAGTCAGGAGAGTTACTCAGTCCAGGCTTACATTTAAAATGTAGTAGCATAGAAGAAAGTAGTGCAAGTTGGGATTAATTCCACAAAATCCAGCACAGTTTGGGAAACATCTCACTGAAGAGTTAGGAAGATGTTAAAGCACTGGCTGAAGTGTATCTCCATGCTGCCTGGTAGGACTCAAAACTGAGGAAGAAAGGGACTGTTCAGTCAGCCCTCCTGCTTGGTTTGTCTGCAGAGTCTTCAAAGGAAGGATGCTCAAACCAAGCCCATTTCACACAGATTGCTGAGAAACAACTGGATGGCAATGACTTCCACTCATTAGCACCAACCTGGCCTGTGGCTGACCCAGCAAATCCAAAGCAGAAAACTCTGTATCCCATTACCAAAACCCTGAACCATCCAACTCACTTGACTTCTCATTGTTTAGACCATAAATAACTTCATTCCAGTCATTGCCAGGTGGTGCAACAGGGTGAAGGCCACCACAGAAGAGAGTGTGCATTCCTTAAAGCCTGTATCCAAAAGCTTTCTTTCAACTTGCACATCCCGTGGTTCACCTCGAAGGCCATGTGCCAGAGGCAATGTTTTGCTGACATGCCAGTGGACACTAACTGATTTTTGACTAGGAAACTGTGTTTCCCTCAGGCTTCAGAAGGAAACAATGCCATACCCTCCCTAGGATTAGGGAAGCCAGGGGGCTAAGCAATAGCATGTAAGTGCCAAGGAGCTGACTTTGATGTATTGGTTATGACTCCACAGGAATTCTAAGGCCAAATCCCATTGATCCCGGTGCTGGCACGCAGAGGAAGTTTCCCTCTGGCTTCCTTGCTGCTTTCAACCACTTTTTGCAGATGCAGTGCAGGCAGCAAGGTTGTTGGGTTGCCTTTGGCTGCAGACCAGCACCTGCACACTGAGCCCTGGACTGGAGGTAACAGACCATGGAAGGCTTGTGGAAGCTGCTCCCAGTGTAACTAACAAATATTCACTCTGAATTTTCATTCCCACAAGAGCAATGCTCTCACTGCTTGGTGCATTTGTTCATTGACACCTCCTCTCACTAGCAGACTCCTCCTTCAGTGTGGCCCAGGCTCTGCATGTGGCAGCTCCAACAATTTATCTATTTTGCCTGTCTTGTTGCCCTCTCTGGAGCCATGGCTAAGGCAATGGGTATTGGTGATGGACATCTCTTAAAGCCATTTTTCCTATTTCCCACATCTGCAGCCTTCCTGAGGCACATTTCTTTGAATTTTCCTTCCTAGAAGGCTTCCTTCAAATTTGTCCCCCATGGGGTCTGATGCCTTGTGTTCTCACAGTGCTGCAGAGCAGCATGGGACACTCCTTTCTGTGTTGCAAGGGAGAAGAGCTGGACTGATATTGGATTTTATTTTCTATTATTTTCATACAGAAACATAAATAAATGTTGTCATAGCAGCTTGGATCATTTACATGAACAATTTACATTGTTCCTATGGAATCTATACAGCTGCACAATAAAGAGAGTGATTTGGGAGACTGTATTTTAAGGTTAGTAATGGATGAATTACAGCAGTGGTTGACAGTTGTGTCTGCTTTGTGCTTCAGTAGTAAGGTGCCTAGAGGATGAGGTAAGATGGTAAGATAAGAAAAAAACATGGAGAATTAAAACAGACATCCATTTAAAAATGAGGTATTGCAGTATTCACAAAGCAAGTCCTGCTTAGGAAGGTTTTTAACAGTTATCAACAATTCTTTAGCAAACAGCCACAGTTTACATGTGCAGCCAGTTGCTTTCTAATTGCTACAGCAGGCTACCACTGGGAAGAACAAAGGAAATATTTAGCACATCGTAAATTCTTCTGCAGCCCTGCCGAGTGGCTGGAGTTCAGATTACACGTTTATAACCAACATTTGAGAGCAATTTCTCCTCCACTTTGAGAAAGTGAGTAAGGAAGCTGTTCAACACTTTCTTCAAATGCCCAAAGTAATGTGTGTCTGGAAGAAACTCGGCTTCAAAACTCTCTTCCTCTTGTCTTTGGATTCAGACTTGTAATATAGTGTAATACATTGAAATGCTCAAAACCAACTTTGTTAAAAATGAGATGTGTGTGCTCTATGTGCTGTTACTGAAACTATTTCTTCACTGAGAAGGTGATCAGGCATTGTCTCAGGCTACCCAGGGAGGTGGTGGAGTCACTGCCCCTGGAGGTGTTAGAAAACAGAGATGTTGTACTTACAGACATCAGGCACAGTCTGAAAATCCCTTGGGGTCTCCTGTGGCCCCTGGTGNAGGCAAGCGGTCTGGGGGTGATTGTGGTGTGGATTTTTTGTTTGTTTGTTTGGTTTTTATGGGTTTTTTTAAGAAAAATCCTTACGTGGTTGTAAACTATGCTGACGATGGTACATGCCTTCGGTAGGGTTTCCCACACCAGACAGGTCTAAACCGAAAGGTTAGATAATATATGTCCATGGGTAGGATGTGCTCATTAGCCTTCTGGCAGTCATCCTAGGAGA
>VWZO01010043.1:686030-713592 GCA_013396975.1 Bucco capensis
AACTCTGATTCCAAACCCGGGCAGATGGAGCTCATTTAGCCCTGTAAGGCCTTCCATCTAGGAGAAGGACACTCTAATTAAACCTATGTCCTAAGGACTTCGCTACTAGCGTCCAAGCTTGCTAGGCCTTGACAGATGAACCTTAGGACTAAAGGGTGGGTCCAGCTCTGCGCATGCTGTGTCTCACCTAAAAAATCCATTGCACAGGCTTGAGGGTGTTATCCACTTTGTAAACAACCCCGCAAACGGTTGAAACGAGGTGTTAAGATGCACTGGTAGCTGCAGACCCAACCCCGCATGCAGGCAGTTCAGGACATTGGTCGCTAGAGACTGACCCGGAGATGACAGTCTCTTTCGGCAGCATCCTCAATGACCAAGCAGCCTATTTTAAGGAGAACACTGATGGCTCCCTTTGGAGAAGGGCCTAGAAAAGGTGGCCTAACCAAAGCTCATCTCCCTCTCCACCTGGCTGGTTAACTGTGGCCAATGAGCATCTTCCTATAATGTGGTCACACAAAGATTAAGAGTCAAATCAGTGCGCTTGTAAAAAGCGCTTGTGAAGAGTGTCGATGGAGCCCTCCCTGGATCTTCGTTCGTGAAGCCTGGCCATGATTTTGATGGATGGAGTGATAGATTGACAGTTGGACTTGATGATCTTAGAGGTCTCTTCCAACCTTAATGATTCTGTGATTCTCTGAATTGGGTAGGGGTTGTGGAGTGTGTGTCAATACTCATCCTGTCAACCATTATTACAGCTGGAAAGGGAAAGGGATACCTGCTTGCCTCTTTTTTTTTCCTTTCCTTTCAAAGAAATTGACTTCAGCACACTTGAAGTTGAAAAACTGAGACACCCCACGTGCCTGTAACCAAATTAGAAAAGAAAATAGAAAAAAGGAAGGTTAAGTATAATTTTTTTTAAACCATATTCTGCTGTTTTTGATGGTACTGAGTCTACATCCTTTTGTCCATGATCCTTCCATCACAGACGCATTGGTTTCCTTGCATTCCTGTATGTAATATATATTCTATGTTGCTGATCTGACAAAAAGATTCAGCAAACATTCACATATTCTCTCTAAACAGCTTAGCACTGGTGCATCAGAGACACTATCAGTATCTCAGTGAAAGAGGAACAATATCTTTATCCAGCAGAAGACCTCCACCAACCTCCAGGAATATAGCTTTAAAATAATAATAATGTGTTTAAAAAGCCTGCTTTCAGTCACTTGTATAACAATTTTCTGGGGATGTATTCCTATGTGAATAAGAGCAGTTGACGGTCTTATACTAAAATGTATAGAAAATAGAGGAATGCAAGGAAACCAATGCATCTGCGATGGAAGGATCATGGACAAAAGATGTTGTAGATGTTACTAGAAGAACACAGGATGAAATCATAGCTCCTGACAGACAGTAATCTTGACTTCTGTATTATCTGATCATAGAGGTTTTAACTAGAAATCGTTATAGTCACACTTTCTATTTATGTCTTTCTATCACCATCTTTATACTCTCCACCCCCCCACAGATTGCTCTTCTTCCCTTGAATAAATGGAGCACTTCACCCATGAATAACAATGTTTTTTCACTAACCTAGAAGTGCCACACAATGGCTTCACACCTGCAGCGTTTATAAATTGCAGGTCCTGCAGTCATGAAAGGAACTTAAGAAGCACACTTCACAGGTGAGATGGCTGTAGGTTAGAAGCAAAATATTCTGCTCAAACCTGTTGAATTTTATCATTAGAAAGCACGTCCTTTCCCCAGCCTTACACTCCTACAGCCCTTGGTCACAGCAAAACTATTTCCGTGGCAGGGAAGCTATCTGGAGGCCATATTGTAAATGCATTTACTTCTATAGTTTGTTGCCAGTTTGCTAATCCATGTTTATAAAGAATTGTGGAAGTGGTTTTAAAGGTTACAGAAATATGCAGACTAGAGAACAAGACTTAGAAGGGCTGCCCCCACCTTCTGGCATTGAATGAAATGACAGATGGATGAGATCTTATAAATATAACTGGGACTTCAACAGCTTATGCTATTGTCACTATTTTTCCATGCATGCTTCATCAGAACTTTTGCTCTCCTTCACTGTCTCACCTCACTACTTACTTGTGAATCTATTGGGAGACTCTATCCTGCAAATATTTCCTGTAAGTGAAATCTCTCTTTCTAATGTGTGTTAACTTCATGGTATCTACTTGCCTGCCTCATCTCCTCGGACGGTAAGATTGACAGAGAGATAGACAATAGGCTAGCAAAGGCATAGAGTGCTTTGGGAAAACTCTAGAGAAGAGTATGGCCAAATAAACACTTGAAGAATAGTCCAAAGCTCAGTGTTTCTAGAGCCATTGTGCTGTCTACTCTTCTATGGTTCCCAATCATGGGTNGAGACATGATGATGATGATCTACTTGCCTGAGTAAGGCAAGCAAGCTAGGGCTGTGCAGATGACCTGCTTTTGCTGGCCTTGTCAGTCCTACCACTCTCATCTGAATTTCATGTAAAGCAAAGTATGAGTCTTGTGCAAAACAAGATAATACTGGCTTTTGGGTGACACAAGACAGCAGTAATAGAGCCACTCAAAGGCTCATAATATCTCTTAATTTTCTCAAATGACCCTAAATTTCTTTTTTTTTTTGTCTGTTCCAGACTTTGCAGCTGTAACCATAGGATTTTCCAGTGTTGTGAGGCATAAGGGTGAGAGGAAGGGCGTCTTCAAGAGCAAAAGAAGTGACTGGATTAAGAGATGTCAAGCCCTCTTGAGGGCTTTGTGTCTATGTAGAGGGACATCTCCCATTACAAATAGGAATTGGGGCCTGACAGGTTAGAACTGAACAGGGATAACAGTAGCTGCCCATGTGCACATGTGTGCTCTGCAAGTATATGACTCTATTCATAGGCACATAAGACAGAGAATATTTATATTAATTAATGGATAGAATATATATAATATACATCCTTAAATGCTAGGATTTATATCCATAATGTCAAAATATTTAAGTCTGTGTGAAATATACATTGCATTTGGAACACAAGTGCCTACTATCCTTAATTTTTAACTATTATGCTACATCCCAGCTGGGAAGATATGATCTTGCCATGATGAGCTGCAAGGGCCATGCATAGTGAATGCCTAAACCCATACAAAGTCTTTAGACATGATTTGGATTCCAAATTAGGAACTATCTTAAATAGCAATAATGTAAGAAAAATAAGACCTGCTGATACAAGAATGGAAAAGTGGTAAAAAGCCAGAGTCTTTTTCTCATGCTATTGCTAGTTTAACCTCTTGGCACATTACCACAGCTAACCATTGTATGCACCAGCAGCCCTTGAGTTTTTTCTCCCAGGAGATGCTGTTCAAAGCTAGTAATGACCATTAACCAGTGAGTCAACACCCAGAGATGAGGCACAGCCCAGTGAGAGTTGCAAAAGGCTTGTGCAGAAAGGGAGTTTAGTATCCTAGGGCTCTACCAGAGCTCATGAAGTTCCATCTGCTGAGGAGAATCTGGGAAAGTCTTGCAGCTGGTTAGTGGGCTAGATGTTTTTGTGTCACACAGGCCTTCTGAAAGCATCAGATCACCTAAGTGTCAGAAGCCTGAAGTCACCACTGCTTGCATGTCAGCTCCCTTTTGCTGTTGCCATTCCTCCAAAAGAAAGCTCATATTAAATGCTTTGATTCCTGGCATAACACAGATACCCAAACCACACTCATCCCATGACCAGTGATGAGTGTGCAGTTCTATTGTTAGAAGCAAACCACTTCAAAATACCAAAACATATGTTTTACACATATTTTCAACTCTCTTCTGGGTGAACAGCAAAATCTTCTTTTGCCTTCTAGCTTTTTTCCTTTCTTCTTCTGCTAAGTTTTTAAGATCTCCACAATGAGATGGGTAGTTTTTATCTTAGAGATGAGTACATCTTACACAAGTGTTTTGAAATCAGTTCTTTCTCTTGCCAGGACTAGTTGTTCTGGTGCAATATGCTCCATGAATTATTTATGATGTCACTGACACCTAAAAATGGACATTTTTTTTTTGTCCTGGTTTAGGTGTCAATGACATCATCTGCTGCTGCACTGGAAACAAACCCCTAAAATTTAAGCCTGGATATGTAAATTGAGGAGTAGCTGTTTTTTAAAATATTTTGCTTTAAAATGTAGTATTTAGTCTAGACATAGATTCTCTTAATGCTTTGGGATCACAAATGTTCTCTATACAAGAGAATGGCTGTTAACTTTTAAGAGAAAAGAAAAAAAAAATATTCAAGGTTATAAAATACTTTTACATACCTGAAAACAAGAACTGCTCCTTAAGTAAATAAGAGTGTAGTTGGTTGTAGGAAATGGTAGCTAACTGCCTCATAGGGCAGACTAATCCCATTTGCTTTATTCAAGTTTATCAGGGAAATATGAACCAAAATCATCTGAAAAGCTTTCAAAATTCATAAATGTGACCTCTGAAAGAAGTGGAACTCTAGGTTCTCTGAGTAACCTGATCAAGTAAAAGATGTCCCTGCTCACTGCAGATGGGTTGAACTAAGTGACATTTAAAGGTCTCTTGCAACCCAAAGCATTCTATGATTCTAGGAAAGCAAAATGTACAAAAAAGAACAATTGGGTTCTATCTCCTGAAACTCTGTTTCCAAAATACATTCAGCTTAAGCCTAGCCCAACTTCCCACCTTGATCCAAGTAACTGTATTAACAACCCCATGTATCAGTGCAGGCTAGGAACTGATCTGTTGGAAAACAGCCCTGGGGAAAAAGCTCTAGGAGTGCTGGTGGCTAGGAGGATGCCCATGAGGCAGCAATGTGCCCTTGTGGCCAAGAGGCCAATGGCATCCTAGGATGCATTAAGAGNAACAGCTCTGGAAAAATCCTGAACTGCCTTTAAAAAATTATCATACTAATGATGCTGATTTGTCACCTTTATGGATGCAAATAAAGCTATTTATTTGCCATCCTTTCTTCACAGATATTTTACAGAAATACCTAGTTCATCTTCAGTTTCTCTGCCTGTAAGGCACAATCTAGTTCTCACTGTTTACAGTAAAAAAACCAACCAACCAAAATAACTAGATGATGCCAGATCAAGACAAGATCATCTCAAAGGTGCTTGTTACCAATGCAGCAAGTATTCTAGATTTAAAAAGCAGCTAGTTTCAGAAAAGCTGTAAAAGCCAAACACTTTTTTCATCCTCAGATAACCTAAACAGGGCTATGTAGTTTAAGTACAAAAATGTGGGCTTCCATTTCATTTGACAGAGCTATTACATCTGCTTTGACACAGATTTCTGAAAGTGATTTTAAGGAGATTAAAGGCAATTCCATCATTTTTGTAGAACATGCAGTAAATTTAATACTATTTACCATGTGGATGCTGCTGTTGTGTTTCTCTCTCGGTTCTTGTGCTTAGATTGCTAATGTTTCCAAAATGAGTTTCATGTAATGGACATACAGAAACCTCTCTCAGGGTGGAAGCCAGCAACCTGATGGATGAAGGGTCAGGCTAGCAAGTGGGAAATTGGCATTAAAATCCTGTGAGATAAAGCCAGGAATTGAACCTTGGTCACAGATTTCCTTGGTCAGCACTCAGACCACAGTGTCACAGCAAAAAGGGAACAGGAGAGTGGTGGGAGTCCTCCTGAAGCTGTTTTAAAGAAGTACAGAAAGTGCTACTCCATTTTCTGGGTGATTGTTCCTTCCTGCTGTGTTTCAGGGGTGACTTTATGCAGTATGTTTTAATGAGCCCTTCAAAGAATTTAGCAGATTGCTCCTGGATGCCAGACAGCCTTGAGTGTGAAGGTGGAGGTGAGCAGCTTCACTTTGAGACATATTCTGCACTTAAGAAATGTTTTCAAGTGCTTGGGCATCTTTCAAATTAACAGCTATGATGCCTCAAAGAGTAACTCAGAGGCTGAGTGTTCAGGTTCTTAGTATTGTGTGCAGTTCTCTACATTTTGGCCAAAGTCCCTCTTTAAGTCCCCAAGTGTTTATGTGGATGAAGGCAGACCAAGACAATTCAACATGAGCTTGAACACAGATCTCATTTTAACTTGGTGCAAAGTGACACCTACTGTCCCTCTGTATTTGTATTATTACCTGGAATTTATTAGTGATGGGGGTTATTTTTGTTTAAGAGTAAAGCCTATACTTGTGTAGAAAGAGCTTAAAAATAAAGAATAAAGACAAGACCATCTCAAAAACATCTGTACCTTAGCTGTTAGTGTTACCATTACTCATGGATATCCTCCCAGCAACTGCATGCCTTAGAGGATCTGGAAGTTGATTGATTGTTCCCAAAGTACTACATAGTTTTAGTTGATTAACCACATATATTTTTTTTGCCAATATGTCTGGCTACCTTTTAGAAGTTTGTGCATTGCTGGCCATATTACAGAAACAGATTTTTAAAGGATTGGAATCAGATTTGGCAGTAAAGGGTTCAGTTGCAAATTCATAGGTGATCTTAAAATTTCATTTGACATAAAAAGAGAAGGCTTTGCAATGGAAAAAAATAAGAGCCTGGATTCTATTTAAAATGACATCTCCACTTGCAACATTATATATATATATATATATAAAGCTTTAACATAAGCCCTCTCAAGGATAGTGCTTACTAAAATTTCTGGTATTTTCCCTGTTCATTTGAGATCATCTTCCTAGGAATGAAGCAACATCTTGTCTATTGAAAAGCAGAAAAAAAAAATATCTGTTCAAGATATCTTTTCATTAAAAGGTCTTTTGTACTTTTCTTTGGCTTTTAGAGTTTATAATGAGTTGTTTATATATCTTGCTGGTTTGAAAAGACAGATGTATTTTATGTAATCTTCCATGTAAGCTTTTTTCATTTCACTTATAAATTACTTTTCCATATTTTAAGATGCAGTTCTGTTTTCATGAAAAAATCACCCCAAAAAAAGCCTTGTGAGCAGCCATTTGTCGCCCACCATGAACTTCCAGATAAAGTGGATATAAATTGCAGTAGGTAATAAAATCCCAACTTATAAATAAGCCACCGTTTTATTGTAGAAATAGCAATTAAGACTGTACTCTTCTGTTTTATTTTTACTCTAAGACTCTAATATATGAGTTTCATTTGAGTAATGGTTCAAGAGTTGAGAGCACACAGTCTCTTTTGCTCAAAGGGTAAGTCTATGTATCCCAGTTAGAGACCTCCAAGCTGCCCAGAGATACAATGATGAACAGCCTCCTTACAGCAAAGAGCTTCCAGAGCCTACCAGGAAAGGCTGTAACCTTCATTAGAAACTCATAAAGAACAATAAAAGACAGAGATGCCAAAACTATCAACCTTGTAACTGAATGACAATAACTTCAGCCCATGTGCCAGGTTATATATTATAGATTCCTGCTTCCTGAAGTATGAGCTTGACTAAAATGATGTCCCATTTTCCCCCTCTCTATAAACCTTTCCTCAGTTTACCATCAGATATGCTTTTAACTCTTATAGGTTTGGACACAGTTCAAGCACAGAGCCTTAACTGCATCTTGAGCCTTAGCCTGCAAGCAAACAAAAGACAAAAGGATCATTTTGTTGGTTTAAACAGATGTGCAAATGTGTATTTGGTTGAATTGGAGTGCCAATAAATGTGAAAGCTGCTTGACCTGTGGCAGAGGTCCCAAACCTGATTTTAAAATCACCAGTGTGACTTGGCTTTTCTTCACTGAGACAGGCATTTCCTACCAGAGAAAGCTCTGTGTTGTTATGCTATGTTAGGCTGTTATGTGGATATGGAAGTGGTATCCCTACACATCCCAAGTACACATTTCTTCTTTTAGAAAAAAAGAATGTATATGTACTGAAAAACCAATGTCTGGAGTCAGTGAGCTCCCAAAACACAAAGCAAACCAAGGATAGACTTACTGTTCTTGTTCACTCTGGTAGCTGTGGTTAGAAGTTGTGAGGTGTTGGTGGTTTTGCTGACTCCTCCTCCATTCAAATCCTGATCTTGTTTGCATTATTGTTTTTAAATTGGATATAGTCAAATAACTCAGCTATAGCTGACAGTGACAGAATTTCATCCAATATACTACAGTATCCAGTAGATAGAAGCAGAACTAATCTATACACAAATAAATGATGGAACTCTACAGTTAATATATATTTGTAGAAGCATTGTTTTTTTTATTTAGGAAAATTGTTTTCAGTTAGAACAACTCTCTTGTGCTCCTGGTTTGTTTTTTTTTTGGAAGTAATCCCAAATTTTCAAACCATCACCTAGCCATAAGGAAGATGTTGAGAAAAAGAGCCAGATGATGGACTATACTATAGTGAGATAAATTCTACTATCACTGCCACATTATAAAAATATCTGAAGAAAAGATGCATATTATGAAGTCAAAAGACCTCCTTGATTGTCCAGCACATCTCTTAGGAGATATATTAGTATGCTATAAAATGCTACTTGAAATACCTTGCACAATTCTATCTTTTAAGTATATAAGAATGTTTTATTGTTCAGAGTATGCTGACCACGTGACATTTCACACAGAGATTATTAAATTAGCAAAATGGTATTGTTTTAATGTGTATTAACTGTTCTGTTTGTTGACAAAGAGACAGATGTCACATTCTGCTCTTGACTATTCAGGTTTTCCATAGTCATTAATGCATTGGTGTATGCTGAAGATCTTAGTTCTCTGTGTACAAGTGAGGATCAAAACTGTTCATGACATTTCAAGTAAAATAAACTAAAGCATAATGGTAATAAATGATAATGATCTTTATGACAAATTTAATAGAAGTAGTTCTGCAGAAAAGGAGTTTGTAACTTCATGATGGACTTTTCAGTTTTCCTCACTCAAGATTTTAAAACAGAAAGGCACAGAAGATTCAGGAATAAAATCCTTAGAGACCATTAGAGCTGTAGATTGTATAAGGTATGTTATTGACTGCTGTGCTTGGTCACATGCTAATCAGACTATGTGTATTTTAAAGCCCATTTATAGAATAATTTATGACCAATTGCACTACTTGTATGGTAGTTCAAGGTGTCACAGACAGTTTGGATGTAATCCAAAACACAAGCAATGTTTTCTTCTTTTTCTGAGAACCAAGCAATGCACTTTTCTTTCCTTGATAAAAGATCTTGGCTCAGCAGGCTGAGCTCTCTCGACAAAATATATATATATATATGTGTCTGAAACTTAAGAAGCTTGCACTAACAAAGGAAAAGCCAAAAATAAAATAGAGAAGAGGCAGCTAGCTTGAAGACAAGCTGGCATGTTCAAATTTGAGGCTCAAATTCGATGTGAATCACAACTATGTGAATTTTACTGTGGTTTAGAATTGAAGAAGAGCTCAAATCTTGCAGATAGAATGATTTAAACATGTGTGTAGGACTCCTCCAGTCCTTGGGCTTGCTTGTTCATGAGCAGAGCTATGTGTGGACTGGATTATCTGGGTTAATGCCCTGGACAAGCTTTCTTAATCTTTTTTTATGTTGTTTTTTCCTGATTACCTGCCATCCTGACGCTTCTCCATCTTTTGGAATGGCTACCAACAGGAAGCATGAAAAATAATTCCTATGAAAATAAAAGCTGGATTGTGTTTTTTTTCAGCAATACTACCAGGACTATTTTTATGACTCTTAAAAAATGCACAGTTGTTTCTAAATATTTGAGAAAAGGGTTTCAGTAGGAGCAGGACATCCATGGTTTCAGTGTCTTACTGCACTGGGAGTTTAGGGGAATGAGGGCAAGGAGAGGGAGACGTAGTAACAGATTGTAATAATAAAGGCACACAATAGTATTACACATAGAGCTTAACATTAAATAATGCTTGCCCAAATTCCTACCTGTGAATACTTAGCCTGGTGTTTGTTACACTTCCAAGTGTGAAAGAAAAGCCACAAATATTTATCATGATTGTCAGTAAGGCAATCTCCTTCCACACATCTCCCATGCTCTCCACTCCTTCCTCTGCCTTTCAGAGCTGTCAGCATCCATGCTTGCTCAAGCCTCCATTCCTGGCCATTGGTGTGGATTGGGATTGTTTCACATGGCCTGCCTAAGAAAAAGCAGCTTCATTGGAGAAGGCAGGGAAGGGCTTCTAGGAGCAATCTGAGCCTTGGCATCATTCAAGGTATCTTCCCTGTGGCTTGTATCCACCTCCCTGGAGGTGTTGAAGAAACATATAGATGTGGTACTTAAGGATATGATTTAGTGGTATGGGGCTGATAGGTAGATGATTGGACTTGATGATCTTAGAGGTCTCTTCCAAACTTAATGATTCTCTGATACTGTGAATTACCCCACAGAATCATAGAATGGTTTGGGTTGGAAGGGACCCCTGGAGCTCATCTAGTCCAACCCCCCTGCAGTGGCCAGGGACATCCCCAACTACATCAGCTTGCCCAGAGCCCTGGCAAGCCTCACCTGGAATGCCTCCAGGGATGGGAACTCAACCACCTCCCTGGGCAACCTGGGCCAGTGTTCCACCACCCTCGTGGGGAGGAACTTCTTTCTAATATCCAGTTTAAATCTACTCTTCTCCAATTTAAAACCATTGCCCCTTGTCCTTTCACTGCAGGCCTTTGCAAACAGGCCCTCTGCAGCCTTCTTGGAAGTTCCCTTTAGGTACTGGAAAGTCACTAGTAGGTCCCCTCTGAAGCCTTCTCTTCTCCAGGCTGAACAATCCCAGCTCCCTCAGCCTGTCCTCAGAGCAGAGGTGTTCCAGCCCCCTGATCCAGAACCCCAGCATCCACTGAGCTCTTTGTGTGCAGTCACCCCTGCCAAGCACTGACATTTTGGGGAGAGCCACTCCTTGGCAGCTAGCAGTGTGCTGCAATGGGCCTAAGCTGCAGAAGTTGCTCTACATTGAAGCCACAGGTCCTTTTTTCTGCTAGCTGAGGATTATGAGAAACTTCTCTTATCTCTTAGCAAATTCTTAATAAGATTATTCTGTGTTTGTCTTCCTGCTGTGTTCTTTGCTCTTTTTTTCCTTGACATTCTGTTTCTTTTCTTTGCCTTATTTTATCTGTTTTACAGATTAACAAAGTTTGTCCAGTGACCATTATTACATTTTCCTACATTTTATCATATACTTATATATACAGTACAATTCTCTCAGAGTCTATCAGCAGGGGGAGTGCTTTAGGAATAAAATTATTAATCTTCATGATTTTCAACCCAAATGCCAGGTATTTACACTGAGAAAGTGCCTTTTGGGTATCTGAAAATGCTGAATGAGGGGAGATAGGGTTTTATATCAGGTGGGCTCAAGTGAGATGAGCCTGACTCTGGAATGAAAGATGAGGTCTGTAGAAAGGATTTTAGGAGCATCCAGGCATGATAAGGAGTCACCTGAATTCTGTCCCATTGAAATGAAATAAAACTCAAAAAATCCCTCAACAGTGAAGGTATATTTGGCTTCTCCATTATTTCTGAGGAATGCTTCCTTAGCTTCTTTTCTCTTTCCTAACTGGCAGCCATGAGCAGTGGTGCTGTGCCAAGGTGATCCACAGAATCATAGAACATTCATGGCTGGAAATGACCTCTTAGATCACCAAGTCCAACCAAAAACAAACCAAACCCCAACCAAACAAAACCAAACCACACAAGCCCTGCCCTCACTAGAGCATGTCCTGGAGCACCACATCTAACGTTTCTTAAACACCTGCAGGGATGGAGACTCAAGCACCTCCCTGGGAAGGCTGTNACAGTACTCCAGCTGAGGCCTCACAAGTGCCTCACACTCTGGCCCATGGTCACCCCTTAGCAACTTGGGCTCCCCATGGTGCGAGGCACTGGTCTATCACCACTTCAGGTCCACCCTGTCCTGCCCCACTGCTTTTGTCCTTATGGGGCCACCACAGCTATGTGACCCCAGCCAAAATCACATCTCCAGCCTGATGAAGCTCAGCCCAGCGCTTGCTGAGTGAAGCCTTCTGCCAGCAGCATTATGTATTCAGGGGTGTAGGGTTGTGATAAACACTTCCAAATAAATCCCCAAAGTCTTCAGAGAACCTTCTTGTCTTTTTCTGCTAGTTAGTAGTAGGTGCCAAATTGGTGGCATCTGCTATTCATGCATTTCAGTTTCAATTTCAAGGAGAATGTAGTGTGGATGCCTCCTTTAAACTGAATTCTCTGCAGCACCTGTGAAGGAAGGAGCTAGTTAGCAACCTGGTTATGAAGAAGTTAGAAGAACAAGCATGTGGTTAGGATTATAAAGGACTAATGACATGACAGTCTTCAGTCATTGCCAAACTCAACTCTACTTGGAGCTAAGCATGAAGAGATTTATTTTTTAATGACAAGAGCCTCCGAGGAATCTGTATCACCAATTTCTTTTTAATTATGGTGATTACTAATAGATGATTTCACCTGCAATCCCAGCTCTTGTATTTACCACTCTTGGTGTTTCACAGCTTTAATTTATGTTGCTTCACTGCCATTGTTTGTTGGTTTTTTTGGAAATAACACAAATTAAAAATGCACCTTCACCCTCCTGTGTGCTCTGTGTTGTCAAAGCACAATAAGGTCTGATGCAGAAATTCGCTATAAGAGTAGCCAGTATTTCAGAGATGGAAATGGATATCACCTAGCTGTACAAAGACAATTAAATGAGACATTCTAGGGTTATTTAAGTCATTTTTTGTGGCTTATCAGTGACTTATCAGTGCCTGAGGACATGCTTCTGACCTCTGTTGTGGTTTCTTTTCAATGTCTGACCTTAGATTGTATGATGATAGGTACTTTGATATGTGAGAGTCACTGAAATCTTTGAAATATACTCTCTTCCACATATACAAATGAGTCTTAAGGATTAATTTCATATTATTCTGCACCTCTTAAGGATTAATTTCATATTATTCTGCACCTCTCCTTAGCTTTCTATACAATTTTATATTTAATTTTTTAATACATTAAAACTTTTAATACATTAAAAATGTGCTGTAGGCAGTTAAGTGCCTTCAATATCCCTTTAAACTTTGCAGATAAGCTATGTGCCACCTCCAAGTCTGTCTCTGACAAGTATTGTGGGCTTACAGAAAAGTAAGCTGCTAGGTACTGTGGTACAGATAAATTCTTTATTATCCAGGTAGGACTGAGAGATATCCATGCATGCATTTATACTCCTTCAGTGCTAGTGTTAGACAACAAACGAAATGTAACTATCATTTCCCTTCCTAAGATAGGAGTTTGTAGGTGTTATCTCCTGCCTGCCTTCATGTGACCTCAGTGAAAAAAGAAAATTCAAAATGCCAGAGTCAGCTCAAACTCTCAGAGAAATCTACTATGGGACAACTAATCCACCAGTGCAGTTTGTTTCAGATTAAATGGAATCATTTTATACAGATCTGTCTATAATAAAACTATCCCAGATGCTGTAAGATGATATCATGATGCTTCTGATTCTGAGCTTATGAAAAAGAAGAGTTATACCAATTTTCATGCAGATTTGTGGAGGATGATTACTGAGGCTTCTCTCTAGTTCCTATTTATGCAGATAAATCATGTGCTCTTTCTGAGTCTGGTCTTTAATCCCTTCCCAAGGGACTACTTGTACTGAGTAGGACTAAAGGGAGACTTCCTCAAGAGCAAGAACTTGAGATGTGTCTTGATAATCAGAAATGAAGTGGGATGAGTGAAACGATTTCTTGCACCTTGCTTCACTTTCCTTACTTCTAAATTCAACCCAAGTTTATACTTTCATGTTCATCTCCTTCTCTGGAGATACTCCAGAGCTGCTTGGATGCATTGCTGTGTGAGCTGGTCTAGGTGCTCCTGCTCTGGCAGGGGGGTTGCACTAGATGATCTTTCTAGGGCCCTTCCAACCCCTGACATACTGTGATACTGTGATATCACTTTTGGAAGGAAATGCACAGTGACACACACACAAGTGTCTCCTCTGTGGCATTTCTAGCTTGGATACCTTGTGAAATGTGGAGTGTCAGAGAGGCAATTCACACACTGACACTAACATGTCATAAAGGCATACACATTTAGAAAGCTTTGGACATGGTTCTATCTGATTCCCTGTTCTTTATTTCCTTTCTAGTTTCCTTTTACCACGGTTAAATTTTACTCCTAATGCAACATTTCTTCTCTGTATTTCCCCTGATGTGCCACTCTGCTCTGGGAGATCACTCCTTTCTGAGATAAAAAGGAATATTCTGATCACAAGAAGGAAAGTCTGAATTTTTCATGTACCTTTCAGAAGTGTCTCAGTCTTTTGTTTCAGTGCTGATACCGTTGAAAGCTAAGGATAAAAGGAAAAGAAAAAAGAAGAAAAATAGATTTGTTCAAGAGGATCCAATTTCCTCTCTTCCCCTCTTACACAGGGGAGCCAATGTAAGGTGACCAGCCTCTAGTGAACTTCTGCAGGCCTGAAATCAGGGAATTAACTGACTGAGTTTCCAGAACCCAAATTTAGCCCAGATTACATGAGAAGGCCACTCCTGATGCACAAAAATCTTTGTAGTCCTCCTAAGTGGCCTGTCCCTTCTTCCAAAGATGACAAACTCTCTTTTTTTAACACTGAGTCCTAGTCAAAGCTCTCTGGTCACTCCCATCCTGGCTCATCTTTTGGCATATGGGAACAACCTGCTCCTGAGGATTTCATAGTTCCTTGAGCAATGTCCAGCCTTCCTGGACTGCTTTGCCCTTCAGGATTGTCTCCCTGATGCAGTCAGTTTAGCAAAATAGGGGTAGCAGTCATGTCTGGAAAGTGTGTGTTGTGTATCACAGAGTTACCTTTACACAAGCAAGGCTGGTGATTTTCATTCCCCTGCAGGAGTATGGAATATTATCAGTTGAAACATGGGTTTATGGTTAAAAAGTACTCTTCACGCTGCTGGTAAGGGCCCCCCAGGGCCTAAGAAAGATCATTCTTTGTTTTAAATAATCTCATAAAAGTAGATTAGTGGTTGTGATCACATAGACAGATGTGTGCTGCCCAAATGGTCCCTACCCCCTGCAGACTGCAGGGTGCACTTGAGGAGTTCAATTGTATCAACCTCACTAATCATCACAGTGTCAATTCAAGTCACATCACCACAGGCTGAATGAGGTGTCCCTGTGTTAGATATCCAGTGGAGTCCCATCAGGCTCTGAAGTTCAAAAGAGCCATGCTGTTCTGCAACAGCAGAAGCAGAAAGCTAGCCCTGGAAGGCATCATTCCTTTTAGGGCAATAGTGATGGAGCCTTGACATCTCCAAGGGTGAGGCCCTTTATCCCTATTTGTTTTGTCTCCTTTACCTGAAGGGTTCAAATTAGCTGCTCCATTACAAAGTTTCAGCTTTCAGTTTTAATTTGTGCCATTTAGAAATCCATGCAGTTTTCAAAGCAATACACATCAGGATTCTGGAAGTCAGATGCTATGTGTTTTAGGCATCAAGCAGTGCAGAGGATTCTACCTAAATGGAGTCCAATCATTTTTTCCCAACTTCCTACAATTCCACTGAGTGCCTGATCTGAGACTCCTCTTTTTTTTTTTACCTTCCCACAGCCTTCACAGATAAAAATTTGCCACTCTCAGAACTGCTGAATCCCTCTGTCACCTCTTCATTGCCTAAACCTCCCCAGCTGAGATCATTCATTCATCAGCTACAAAAATCTTTTATTAGCCTTCTGCTTCCAAGCATCCAGGTTGATCTCTGGCTGCCTGCCAAACCTAATGCTACTCACAGCATCAGGTAGCATCTGATGCTGCTCACAGGATCTGAAAAGGCAGACAAAAATATTCTATAAGCAGCTGGGAGAAATCTTACAATCACATGTCCTTGTTCTCATGGGGGACTTCAATTTACCAGAAATACAACACAGAAATACAATACACATCCTGCTGGATCTGTTGTCTGTGAACAGAGAAGGACTTGTGGGTAATGTGATGGTTGGAGGCTGTCTTGGTCATAGCAATGACAAAATTATAGTTGGAGGAGTAAGGAGAGGGATCAGCAGAAGTGCTACCTTGGATTTCTGGAGAGCACACTTGGATCTGTTTAGGAGATTGATGTGGTTTTTTTCTGACTTGAAGACAAAATCCATTTCCCTCTATTCTCTCACAAGCTGGGTAAAAGTATCATGCATTAAAAGTGTATCAAAAGTGCTGTGATGGCAAGCACACTTGTGGCAATGTGTTAGTGTCAGAGTACCACAGGCCTGTGTATACTAACATTAGTCCCAATGGAGTGTAACACCTTCTAAAAGTTTCTCTCAAGGAAGCTTCTTCAGAAAGGGGCAGACACAGAATCACAGAATGTTAGGGGTTGGAAGGGACCTGTGGAGAGCATCTAGTCCAACCCTCCCTGCAAGAGCAGGAGAACCTAGAGCAGCTTGCACAGGATGTGTCTAGTTGGGTTTGGAATCTCTCCAGAGATGGAGAGTCCATCACCTCTCTGGGCAGCCTGGGGCAGTGCCCCACCACCCTCCAAGGGAAAAAGTTCCTCTTCATGTTAATATGGAACTTCCTGTGTGCTAGTTTTTTCCCATTGCCTCTAGTCTTGTTAGTAGGTACCACAGAAAAAAGACTGGCCCCATTCTCCTGATACTCACCCTTTAGGATGTTTTCTGTGGGCTGTATCAATGAGGTCCAAGAGCTGTCACATGAGCAACATTTAGACACATCAGGTTGATGATACTTGGCCATGCATTTTTTCTGTTGAGGCAACATAACAAAAGCATATTGGAAATGGATCTAAAAGCTGTGTGGCATCCTTTGGACTTCGTAATACAGACAAGTATGGCATATCTCAATTTTGAGTGTGAAATAGGCACATTGGACTAGGACTATAAAGGAAATAAAGAAACAAAAAAAGAGTAATGTTTTGAAAGGCAGTTTCAAAATAAGTTCCTTTCATGGCACTGCTCTGTCACATTGTCTCTCCTGTGTGCCATGGTGATGAAAGAATAGGAGTTACATTGAGACAGCTGGTTGTCTTTGCCAGGATGTCTCTCATTCTTTCTGTATGGAGGAGAAGATGAACACATCCTGACCCTTACAGCTGGCAAATATTGAGTTCTATCTTAGGTGGTCACTTTAAGCTGCCTTAATCTCTGTCATCTTTAGCAGTTCTTTGTGCAGAGATCTCTGACCAATAAGAATTTTCTGCAGGGGCTTTTTCTTTCTTCTCTTTTTTTCCCCCCACCAAAAAGGGCTCCAGAAAAGGAGTCATTCCCCTTAAGATTCTCTGCTGTTCTACTAGGAAAAAGCCCAAATGCAATGAGATTTATATGACTGAGAATTTGCACACATGAGAAGATGCAGGAGTTGGTTGAGGATGTGTCACCTGAGAACAGCTCAGGTGGATGGAATGGTTTTCCAGGATCTGGGATTTACTGTGTCAGAGACAAGAAACCAGTTGCACACATGATTTAAATTTAGAAGCTGTTCTAGAGAATAAGGCCCTTAACAATGTTAATTACTTATATATAATCCTTGAAATGATATTAGTGGTAGGCATTTGAACACTACTCACACAACTTAATAGATTTATAACGTTAACATTCCTTTTGGGCATGTGAGCTATCACTGCACTGTAAGAGGGATGATTGTTATTCAAAAGCCAGTGGAAACAGGAAAGTCAAAATAAGCATCTTGGTGCTTAACACTGAGGGAACAGTGTCTAGAAGGACTAAAAGAGATAACATTTCCTTCACCAATTAATTTGATAGCTCTCTGATTTTTAACCTCTCATCACCATTTCCTTTTTCCTCTCCGGTTTAAAGGAGCTGTTGATCCTGAATGAATCTGAAGTATAAAGGAGAAATCACGAGGTGGGCAGGTGCAAATGGCAATCAACCTAACCTTCATCAGTGTCCTTGCTCATTAGCCTGCAAAACCATTGGAAACATGTTGCAAAATTCCCATGCTGAGCTGCCGTGTCGGCACAGTTCGTTAGCTAACGCTTCTAAATCACAGCAAATCCAATAGGTTATTGCATCCTGATGCACTTCATTAGCAAAATCCAGCAGTCTGATCCTGTCCAATGGATCTTCTAAAAATTGCTAAGCCACTTTTATGCCCAGCAAAGGGAATCTGAGGGGCTCTGCTCAGAAGGTTGGTGCAGACAAGACTGCAGGTTCAACTAATGGTTGTTGCACAGTAATAAAAATGCAATAATAAAGTTGGGTATTAAAAGACAATGAAAGTCATCTTTTGTCAGCTGTTTTGACCTCTTTGCATTAAATGGTTAATAATGTGTGCAGCAATGGAGAGTGATGGCATTACAGCCATAACAATCACTACAGATTCCAGTTGAAAAAAGCAGGTCATATGTCACCAGGCTTGTTTCTACCTATTCAAGCACTTTACCCTTTGGAGACTATCTTTTTCTCATTTCTTCAGTCTTATCTTCAGGAAATGCTAATTAACTTGCCTTTACATAGACTTTCCTTTTAGTAGAAGCACTGGGGAACTGTTTCTCCTGTTGCAGTTAGTGTCATTCCTATTGGTTTCCTGATTTTAGTATTGCAGTCACATACCTGAGAGTAAAGCCATGGCCCACATATCATGAAGTCCTTCATGCTCTACAGTTCAGCCTTATGGAATGACTATAGCATGGTCACCAGTTTAGCCTGGAAATTATTTCCAGTCTTGGTTTGCAGAGGGCTGCATGGAGCATATTTCAGCTCCTCTGGTGAAACAGGCAGTTCCTACAGCAGTGCAAGCCCATTTTCCCTGCACAGCTCTAAATGACATCATTCATTCTCTCTGCACCAGGGGCTAGCTCAATATCTGAGAGAAACAAGCAGATTAGCATATGATGATCTAGTGATGATCATCATCACTCTTATGGCCTTTAATCACAACTACATTTGTCCAAAATCAAATGTGATATGATTCAATGTGTATCCCTGGCTAAGCTGTGTGTTTTACAGGGTCATTTTAAGAACATACAGATGAGTCCAAGTTCCATGGTTTGGAGTTTGGTGTTTTTTTCCCTTACAGTTTAATATCTCAGTAAGTGTTAGAACAGACATATTTCCCTATACTATCCTTTGTCCTGCAAGTATTGTTTGGGAAATGCTCATATGTCTGCAGAGTGACCATTCTATTCCTGACCCAGAAACAGGTGTTTTGACAACATCCAAACACTTTTAGTTCCTCATTAAAGCACTATGTGAACAATCATCCAGCCTTTGCCACTTTTTAGGCAGTTCTGCTACAACAGGAAAAGTTTTATAATCTCTCATTCCTTTGAATGATTTCATCACTGAAGATTTCATTTTTAAGATTCACCTCCAGTGAGTGTCATAGATAAACATAATAGTTTATAAAAAGAAATAAAAAAACAAGGTAGGATCATGTTTGTGGTTATATGGCCTGACCAAAACCATTTGGAATTAATATCATTTTTCTGCCTTTGATTTGTTTTTATGAAGGAGTGATGAGTGTGTTCATGGTATATCTATGAACACACTATGGAATTCCATTGCCTCTTGGAGAATAACGTTGCAGATTTACCATCAGTTTTAATACCTGTGGGCTTTAAAACTTTGTGTCCTCGTAATCTAGGAAGGGGATTTGGGAGAGGCTTTGGAGTAACCACAATGGCTTCTTCTTATAAAGTGCAAAATCCTTGGAAAACTGAGAAACTGAAGTTGTTTCTGCCTACACTCAGTTCCTCTTGTGGCAAATCAACAGCAGAATTGGGTCAGGCAATGATCTTCTATAAAAAAATCCCAGGTAGTCATCTTGTCTACCTGAGAGGAATTCTATGTAAAGATAGCTGCAGAATCAAAACTTCACAGATTTCATGTAATTTTGTCTTATAGTCATAATAATAATTTTTCAAAATGAGTCTTGATTGCATCCAATTATACTCACAGATGTTTTTTAAATGAGGGCATGCTTAACATTTCTGACTGTGACTGACCAGCAGGGTCTAGCTTTAATTTGATTTTGAAATCACTCAAGGCAAAAATAAATAAGAAGGAATAACTTCAGCAAAAGATTATCCTACTGTCTGTTGAACTAGGAGGATCAGGAATATCTTGTGTAAAATCTCAGTCTCAGAGATCTCTTTGACTTCAATGTTATTTGAGTTTTTATCTACCACTTTCTAAGAAGAATCTGAGTCTTCCTCTTATGCAGNTTATCATAGAATCATAGAATGGTTTGGATTGGAAGGGACCTCTGGAGCTCATCTAGTCCAATCCCCTGCAGTGGGCAGGGACATCCCCAACTAGAGCAGCTTGCCCAGAGCCTCCAGGGATGGGAACTCAACCACCTCCCTGGGCAAGCTGTTCCAGTGTTCCACCACCCTCATGGTGAGGAACTTCTAATATCCAGTTTAAATCTCCTCTTGTCCAATTTAAAACCATTGCCCCTTGTCCTTTCCCTGCAGGCCTTTGCAAACAGGCCCTCTGCAGCCTGCTTGGAAGTTCCCTTTAGGTACTGGAAAGTCACTATTTCTCATCTCTGTACTTTAAGCAAAGATGATGGTATAGCATTACTCCACAGGTATGTGCAGGAAAGTACCATATTAGTACAAAACAAACCCAGAATGCCTGAAATTAATAGCTGCAGAGGAACAAGGAGAAGAATGACCCATCTCATCATTCTCCTTTCTGCTTTAGTGCTATGTTTCATAACTACTGAATGAAAGCCACTGAAGAGTATGTTAACAGGCACACAGCTGTAAGCCCAACAGAGCTTTAAAGCAGGCTGCATCAGAGCAACTTAACTTTATTTTGGGAGGTTATGGGATAAGTCAGAACCTGATCTTCATTACAGCTAGATTCCAGAGATATGATCTATTTCAGCAAGGGCTCAGAGTGGCCATATTATTGGAAGTGGGTGAAAATCCACCTGGATTTGGCACTTCAGACATGCCTAATTAGAATTCTTTAAAAGCTGTAATGATTTTTAGGAGACTACAGATAGAAGCTAATAGTGTAATGATTCTGTAACATGTCTGTTCCTGGAAACTACATATGAATTCTCACAAGATCACTGTATCATTTACAGGTTCCATACACCTCTCACTTTCAGAGAGAAAACTAATAAAATTCAGGGAAAACCAGGAAAGTTTGTGTTACATTGCTGAATCTCTGCTTTGGAAAATGATAAGGAAGAATCTATAGATGTTCACAGTGGAGGATCATTGTTAGCAAAATTCTGTCATGCCAGACTGGAATTTGGAAAATATAGTTCAACTTCTATTTCTTCCCTGGACCTTCTATGCAATTGACTTTCTTAAGTCATCAGGAACCAGATGCATTTCACCTAACTTTGCCATCTAGAAGGAGAATTTCTGGTCTGACCCAGTTGCTTAGGCTCTGTCCTTCATCATGTTACAGCTAGAAGATATTTCACTCACCCTTCTAGATTCTGCATACACCAAACCTCCTCTGTATATCTCTCCTAGTCTCCTCTGCTTAGGTGCTAATTTTCTCCCAAGCTCCTTCCAAGACAAACCCTGAGCATGACGAATGGAGAGCTTTTCCTCAGGGTCCACTCCACACAACATCATCTTCTGTTTTTGTAGACATGATTGCAGAAGAGCCTGGACCTCTGTTTTAGACTAAATGTCTGCCTGTAAGATAGCTAATATTAGATGTGTTGAATTCTAACACTGGATCTCTGCATGCTTCTCACACTGTAATAATAGTAACCTTTTTCTCTCTCAAATTAGTAGCCATTGACTCTGAACTTTAAGTGCCCCTGTGTTAAAAATGTGCCATTTTCTGCAATCAAATCAATACAAATTAATTCAATTGTGTATTTATCTCTTTCTTTTGAATCACAAAGTGGTTGAGGTCTGAAGGCATCTCTGGAGGTCTTCTGGCTCAGCTCCCCTGATCAAGCAGGGCTACCTAAAACTGATTGCCCAGCATTGTGTCCAGATGGGTTTGGAATATCTGAGATCCACTGCTATTGATGTTTCTGTTACTGGTTCTAGTTATACACAGTCGTTCACTTCATCTTTATCTTTAATTACCAAGACTTTCTCTTTTAATTGTTTAAAATTAAAAAAGGTACAAAAACTTGAGCTGAGAATGTTCTCTTTTTTTCTTTGGTAGGAGGAAAGGAATTTATTTGCTAAACTAAGCAACCAGATAGTAAACCTGGATAGAGATATAGACTTGAATGACAGTGCTTTGCCAGCTTCCTTATCAGCCCTCAAAACCTCTTTTTATCAGTCACAATTTCCTTTACATGAGCAGCCTTTGGTTATTTTGGTTTTGTAGTGCAATGGATTAGCCTTTCTCTTGACAGTTATTTAAGGGGAGTTTTGAAATGGCAAAGAAAGGAGAGAAAAAGAGTTAGGAGACTTGAGCAAGATTTACCCTGCAGTTTGTTGATAACCTTCTGAGTGCTCTCACAGCAAGCTGTCTGCTGCCTGGATTGAGTGCAGTACAAACTGTTCCTCAGAGCTTACTTGCAGCACTGGGGCAAGTGTCCAAGGCACTATATTAATTAAATGCCACTGATATCTGTTTGTGCCTCTGATTTCTGAAATAAACTTATGGAAATCAGCATGCATTTTATGAGATGAACAGGAACCTCATTAGCAAAACACTGATTTCCCATGTTTTCCCAAGAGAGCTGCTGGGTGAGAGATGCATTGAACAACTGGCAGTGTTATTTTGGGAAGAAGAAGACTGTTGTTTTCTCTGTATGCTTCAGCATCTAATGGACAGTTGCAAATTTGGGTTCCCTTGAAATCTACCAAATCTGGGAATCTGCAGTTATGAACACAAAATGAATGTAACATTCCTTGCAGACTGGGGAAAAAGGAGAAAATAAAAAGGACAGTCAAGAAAGAGGAGGAGGGGGAAACAAAAAAAAAAAAAGGGAAAGCAACCTACCCACAGCACTGCTGCTTTGCTGCACTCCCAAGATTCAGATTCCAGTTTGGCCAGAGATGAAATTGATAGCTCTGCAGGAGGAATGTGGGAATAATGGGCTATGGACACTCTGAATGAATTATGCACTGCAGGCACAGGGCTCCTCAGTGCATCACTGGCCCAAACTTTATTTTTATGTGGCACATATTTAGAAAATTGAGGAGTGCCTTGGAAAGTTAGGACAGCTGGAGAGTGTGTGCAGGGAGGGGAATGCCAGGGCTCTGCCAGCAGCCTCTGGCCAAGCAGGTCTCCAAGATGCTTGCCAGCCCCAGGAGCAGCCCCCTCCCACCACCACAAGGACTGGAGAGATGCTGTGAAAGGGTTGGCATTAAGTGCCTTTTGCAGGCTATTAAAGCCAGCATCCAAAAATGGTAAAACAAATGAATTGTCACTGACGTTGTGTCGGCTCACTTGGAGTCCTCTCTGCTGCTTTCTGCAGTCTGGGAACCATTAGGCATAAGAGATCAATATTCTCCTCAGTGCTGGAATTTAAGTAATGATTTCCAATAAAACCTATTTCAGACTGTGCTGGTTGGAGGACAGAGACAAGCTACAAAACATAATGCACGTAAAGCCTTGCTTTTTCTCATCTTTTCTCTCCTTTTTCAGTCCTTCCTTTTTCTTGGTTTTTTTGTTGGTGGTTGTTTTTTTTCTTTAAAGACTGGAATAATGGCAGCAAGATCTAGTGATAAGACACATGCACACACACAAAAAGGGAGGCTTTTTGGTCCAGGCCAATCTCCTTAGCTAATGGCTGTAAACTGACACCCCTAATGAAATAAAAATGTCTCAGTGCAAGTGCATGGCTGCACAATTGCTACCAACACCCACCCCTGCAGCCTCAGTGATGGGTGCTGGGGAACATGCCCTTCCACATCACTTCTTTCACTTCTCCCTCTTTTCCAGCAAATAAGAGATTATGTAAATATTTCACAATTCCATGCTGCAGAAAGTCTGATGTATTTAGACATGGGGAACAGCTCCAGCTCCCACTCACTATAACTGACACTCCAGGTGCTCAGCACTTCTGAAAATCAGGTTTGTAGTACTGTTCCTGTTCTTTTTTCTTTTTTTTTCCCTACTTGAAAGCTTGTTTTCTTTATTTTTTTTTTCTTTCTTTCTTCTGGTCTTTGCAAAAGAATCTGAAGGGTGTAAGAAGATGACTGGTACTTGAGGAATGAAATTTCTGATCTATTATCTGTTAGTGAAGGAAATAATTTGCAGAGGTGAGACAGATAGAGACGTATACATATATCTTCCAAGTTGTCATAGTTTCATATTTTGCCTTTGGCCTCACTGTACTGCCTGCTTTCTTTGTATCCTGCAGTGCAAACTTCAGACAGAGGAAAGACCCTGTCCAAGTGTGCTAAGACTGGACTACTGTGGTTAAAATGGTTTCCCCTGCATCTCCCTCACAGCTTGCAGTTGTCTGATTTCAATCAGTGGCAGTTCTCTCCACATGTCTAGCCATCAATCTTCTGCTGCTCCTGGATGAGTGTGTCACAGCATGGGGCGTGTTCCAGTTAAAAAATAGACTGTGCTGCAGCTCTCCCTCCTCAGTCATTGATAAGTATGCCTTTGATATTTTCATTAAAAAAGAAAGAAAACACATTATGATAGATGTTTTTAAAAAAAAAAGAAGAAGAAAAAAAAAAGAAAGCCTGAAGCACACCAAAACCCTGGAGGCTGTAGAAGCAGTGGGAAGCAGGGAGGGAGGTTGGGGTTGTGTGGTTATGATGAAGGTACTGCTTGGTAAGTTACAGTTTGTAGAAGAGTTGAACATTTCCATTTTTATTGCTTTCCACCCTGCACTCCTCCAGCAATAAAAGTTCTCTGGACATTGTGTGAGTCTCCAGTGTTCATCTACTTCACACCCTTTCCTTCCCCTCTGGTGAATAATAATTGCTATTTGAAAACAGAGCTGCTTAGGGATGGAGGGGGCTTTGTACAAAAAGCTAAGCCAAGAGTGTCACAGTTCCTCACTCTCACCTTTGGACCTTCTGAAAAGGGAAATAAATGACTGCTGCTTTGTTTAAATTCATCTTTTAGATTACAGTCCAGTCTGCTAGTCTCCTAGCACAGCTTTCCTCTGCATGGCTGGGCTACATGAACAGGAGCATCCAGAAGTTGCCTAAAAGAGAATGGAGTGACCTATCTCTAGAGAGGTATCCTTACCCAAAGTAAACCCATCTTCTGAAAAGACTGAAGCTACAGAGCTTCTGCATAATAACACTGCTTCTGACAGAGCACTTTTCTGTGACAGTGTTTAAAGTATTTCATAAAAGAAGGTAAGATTATTATTCTTGTTTTATAGATTGAAAACTCAGGCACAAAGAGGAAAGGCAAATTATGTAAGGAGGCAAGTGATTAGGAGCCTATAAAACTCCCTCCTCCTAGTTGTCAGGGCTGTGTTTAGGAGGAGCTCTACTTAATATCTCACCCAGTAATGAGCTTTTACTGTTCATATATCGAAGCTGATGAGATTCAGCAGTTAAAGAAAGATTGCCTAAATAGTCAGGCTTGAGCCTGTTTCCCACATATGATGTAAAAGTCCATTTCATTTCTTGTGACAATAATTCTAATTTAGAAAGAAAGTAAAAGGGGAAAGCAGCCAGCTGGGAAATAATCACATTTAAGCAAGTCAATTAAAAACTAACCACTTGTGACATAGTTCCTACTTAAGCTAAAATTAATCTCTGGCTGTGACATTGTCACATTGTCTCTTTTCAGTCAGCAACCTGCAGTGAAATCAACTGATTCTCAAACCTCCACATATTTTTAAGGTCCCTTCTCCATGTCATTAACTAAAGCCCTTAACTAATCTGGAAAACTCACCCACAATCACAGAATTCACTTTCACATGGAAAAGCTTGTGATGAAAACCATAAGAAATAGTTACTGTTAAAGCAGTTCACGTGAATAAGCAGCTTCAGGAGGAAAAATTTGCCACCAACACTACTAATTAATAAGAAAGAGTTTTTATGGTCTATTTTACTTTTCACTGTGTACTTTGTTGGCTCATTCTTTTACACTGGGGACTGGTCAATTTAATTTCTATGCAAAACAGAACAGCATATATTATTCTCTCTTCCTCCCCTCTGCTAGGCAAAGCATCTCAAAATAAAAGTGAATATACCTAACAAATAATGACTAATTAAGAACATTTCTAGGAGAGCTTTGTTAGGCAATAGGATTCAGTTAAAAGCATATAGAAGACACAAAATCATTGCAAAGGACACCAAAATTGGTAGTTATGAGTAATGATGATGACATACCAGTTCTGCACAGAAACCTGGGCTGATCAGTAAGTTGGGCTCACTTGTATCACTGTTAAATGGCTCATGAGGTGGTAAATTAAGATCTTTCATTAAGAATGAAAAATGTGGATTTGTTTTACAGTATTGTCAACAGTCTTAAGGCAGAAAGTGACCCAAAGAAGGATTTCATTGGTTTGTTGTGCAAAGAGACAAGCAAGAGCTCCCAGGGCAACACAGAGGCTCAGCCAGTAAATGCTGTCCTGGATCTATGGATGGGAGAAGACTATGGATTACTGATAACTACTAAGGTCATTACTGGGATGTCTCTCTATGCCTCTGCCCACTTCTTTGTACACGTTTAAGTAGGATGTTGGCAATTTGGAAAATGATCAGGAAAGAGCTACAAACACCATTTTAGTAACTGAAGTGAGAGAGAAAAAAAAAGAATCTTATTTTGGTCACTAAAAAGTGCAAATTAAGAAGTGATATAATGATGGTCTGAGGATGCTTCTCTAGAAAGTAAAGTGGAGAATCTCTTTAACTTGATAGAAAATTATGGATGGAAGCTGAATTCAAATTAGCATTCAAGCATACAGCTCCTTTCAATAAAAGATCTTAACTGCTGAAAAAATCCCCTTATCTAGGAGTACAATGAATTCTCTCTCCTACTAAGCCTTTAAATCAAAGCTGGCTGTCTTTCTGACAGTGCACTTACAGTTCAGGCTGCAGCAGTGGGTTTCATATTGGGAATACTTGGCAGAATTCTTTGGTCTTGTGTTATGAAGGAGGTCAGGCTACATGATTATTATCATTTTTCCTGGTCTTAAATGCTATCACTCTATGAAACATGTACTTAAAATTAAGTCTCACTCTAAATCATTTTACATTCATTTGACTTCAGTAGAGACATTTAACATGGTGGAAGTTAAGCATGTGCTCAAGTGCTTTGCTGAGTAGAGGAGGAGGACTTGCCCTTTTATAACTGACCACATGCCAAAGTGCTTTGCTGAAATGGTGCCACAAATCTTTGGTGCAAATGAGAAAATCCCTCACATTTGTTTGTTGGTTGTTTTTTTTTTCCCCATAGTTTTGGGTTCCAAAGCTACTCTTGCTTACAGTATTTTTTCCCCTATGTAAATTGTTGTGTACTGTACCACAGAGCTGCCAGATATCACTGCCTATTCCCTGGCCTCTTTTCCTGCACTAGGATTTAAGAACAAGTCTGAATTCTCCATGAATCAGGAGAAAACATCTCAGATGCAACAGAGGGTTGGATGGACAAGCCATATCTGGGACAGTGGAAAAAGACTCACTCACCTCCTGGGAGGCACCTGAGATGCACCTGAGAGTACTGAGGGAAATGGCAGAGGTCATTGCTAGGCCACTCTCCATAATCTTTGAGAGGTCCTGGAGAATAGGAGAGGTGCCTGAGGACTGGAGGAAGGCCAGCGTTATCCCACTCTTCAAAAAGGGCAAGAAAGA
>VWZO01010043.1:713705-739028 GCA_013396975.1 Bucco capensis
TGGTGAAGCAGAATCTAACTGGAGACCTGTGACTAGTGGTGTGCCCCAGGGGTCAGTGCTGGGGCCAGGACTGTTCAATATATTCCTTAATGATCTGGATGAAGGGGTAGAATGTTCCCTCAGCAAGTTTGCAGATGATCCCAAGCTTGGAGGAGTGGCTGGCACACCAGGAGCTGTGCTGCCATCCAGAGTGACCTGGACAGGCTAGAGACATGGGCAGGGAGAAACTTAATGACATTTAACTAGGGGAAGTGTAAGGCACTCTATCTGGGAAAGAACAACCCCATGGATCAGTACAGGCTAGGAACTGATCTTCTGTTGGAAAACAGCCCTGGGGGAAAAGATCTAGGAGTCTTGACTCTGTGATTCTATGAGGCAGGACATCTCCTTGAGGAGATGTGATAAGCCCTGCCTACTTGCTTAACAGAGTATGAAGTAAGCTACAGCTTTTATTAGTGTGAAATATAAGAGACTGAATCAAATCACACTGATGTTACATACCATGATTGTAGAAGACTTTTCTTTCAGATATAGTAGTTAGCATTTCAAGCACTAAAGTGATAGTGTTGTAATATCCTCATTCACATAGGTTAAGTCTTTCCTATTTCAGTTGAAAAAGAATTCAGAGGATGCAAAATAGTATTTAATATATAGCTTCCTGACCTAAACAAAGAATCAATCAGGCTTGCCTTTCAAATATGTGTTGTGGTTTTTTCCACTTTAGTAGCCCAATTTTTATGCAGCATTCCTTTCTTTTCAGTCTAGTGAAGAAAAGCTCAGCCCATGCCTTTGCTTTTAAGAGGCAGCAAAACTCACAACTTGTATGATAAATCTTGCTGTGCTTCTGTAAAGGGTAGCTCACTTTTTATAAACAAATGGAGTTAGGTGTATCAGTCAAGTCCTGAATTTCATGTTAAAAACAAATAAATCAGCACTGAAAAGCAATCAAGAATTTGGTACTGAAAAGAGTTATGGTAGCACAAAAAAAGGAAAACAGACTGTGAAATACTGCAGGAAGTGCTTATGAAGTTCATTATCACTTTTCATATTTTCAGCAATTTCAAAAGCCATGGAGAATGGATGTACTTATATTTTATCTCAATCTTTCACTTTGCTTTACAGTTCCTGCCAGGAAACCTGATCTGCAAGACTGAACTGTTGGGGCATTCCTATTAATTTAGATATTCATCTCAGCTACAGTTTGCAGTGTTGATTCCTTGTTAGGTTGAATGGTTAAAGTGAGTATTTGCAACTTTGATTTACATCTTGCAGAACTGTAGTATTTATAGCACTTTTGCCCTAAAATGTCTAGTTAGCAGAGTTCAGTGAAAGTTAAAATGACTTAAGCCTAATGTTATATCATGCATGCTGTGAAGTGCTGACTTTCACTTCTGGAGGGCTTGGTTCCATATTTACAGCACAGACCACAAAGAAGTGCAAGGCAGAATTCAGCCCCAGTTAAAGTAACCCACAAACATCTCATTAAGTCATTCAGCACAATATCAAAAGCTAAAAATACAGCTACATTCTTACATTTCCCAGCTCCCTGCACAATTTTAGCTCTGAAATGATTTTCTACCACAGGAAGTGATGGCACATTGTGTCTTTGATATCCAGGTCAGACAGATCCCCCAAAAATCTATGAGCAAGAGCTGACTAGAATCAAGTACTGATGAGTAAACATGAAAATTAAGGGCTTCTTTTTAACTAACAACACCTCACTGATGCAACTTTAAAGTACAGCCCCACAAACATCTCAAAGAAGACAAGGAAAGTTAGAGACTGAAAAACTGTAGAAATTCTTGAAGGGGAAAATTTTTATGCCAGCTTCACTGTTAAAGAGAGCTCAGTCAGCTCTAATTATATTAGGTTTTTTCTTTTAGCCCCAGGATGACATCTAATTCCTATGACAATCTTGTGCTGTCCTTCACCACAGAGATGCTGAATGAGTAAGCTTCCTCATCACTCTCCTATCCTGAAAGGAAGGAAAAGAAGAAAGGAAAAAATACCTCACATGCCAAACCACCTGCCTGGACACACCAAGTAAAACTTTTGCTGGCTTGGACAGTTGCATATAATTATGTTTTTTTTCATTTCAAACGTGGCCTTGGGAGAAAATTCCCTACTGCATTGCTGCTTTTCTTGACTTAAGAATAATAGTAAGATTTGGAAATGTCTCCTCATTCTGGATTTACAAAGCCTTTGTGGAACCAGGTTAAACTATTTGAGTCAAAGGAGGATTGTGTCCTTAAAATTAGATATGCAAAGAAAGGCTGGATCATTGCACAGAGTGCTTGCCAGTGATTTGTTAGATCTAAATTACTTTCCTGACCTGACCAGTGTGTAATTTCTTACAGGTCTAGTGAGCTTAATTACATGGTGACAGACACAGAGCTGTCTTCTGCAGGATATCCTATAGGTTAGTGGAAAGGACATGACCTTACCTTGGTGATTCCTATGAGAGGGTGGCAAAACAGATTTCCATGAACTTTCCTCCTGCCACTAGATGTCAAACAGCTGACTGAAATTTTGCATCTTAGCCTTTTTAAGCATATAACATAATTCAACCTTTCTTCTTAGCAGATCATTTCCCTGCTTGACTCAGCCTTTTTACTGTGGCCTGTAGATCTAGCCCAGCATAGGAGGCCACAAAAAATGTCATTTGGGACATCAGACCTTTTTCCCAAGGGCATTCACATGGCATTTTTACTCCTTAGGCTATGCAGTGTTGTCAGCAGGAGCAGGGAGGTGATCCTGCCCCTTTGCTCAGNAGGAGAACACAATGACCTTTCTTTTTTTGAAGGGAATGATGCTTCTCTGGCATATTTTGCATGTTACCAAGCTACTGGGCACACATTCCCAGTAAGTTCGAATGTCAGAGCTACTACATCTAAAGGGCCACATTAAAGAGATCCAAAAGCAGCCCAGTCTTTTTATATAAATAGCAGTAAAAGCTGTCCAACTTAACCTAATAAATTACTGTTATAAAAACAGTTTTATGCAATGTGCAGAAGCCTAAGAAAAACTAGTTTAATGGTTATATAAAAGAGAGATTTGCAAATCTGTGAATATAAGTTAAAGTTACGGATTTTTTCAAGTAAAGGGGGGAAAAAAAGAGGAGGTAAAAATTGCCAAAGTAAAATGCAGAATAATGGAGTCTCAGTCTCATTTTCATCCAATTTACTACCTTGAAAATAAAAATTCTGTTCTACAGAGTTCCTTTTAAAAGTTGGGTTTAATTTAACTTTGGAAGTCGAGTCCTAGGAATCAAGTGCTGTGCCTGCAGCTGAAGGAGACAAGAACAGACAATGACTGAGCAAAGGTCTGAAGAGTAATTCATTGCACACACAAAATTTCAGCTATGTTGCTGTCAGTGGGTTTTGGTTATTGGCTTGAACGAGGTCAAGATTTCAGTCATGTTTACCTTAAAAAGCTCTAAGTCATATTTGAGAGAAAAGGAATCTAAGTAACTGTCAGGGAAAAAAAACATGGGGAGGCTGAGTTTATTTGCAATCAAGATTTAATTCCATTAATAGTGTTGGCTTAAAAATAGGGATTCGTTAAAAACTTGTAAAGCATGGAATTTACTTCAAACCCCACTTTTTTCTGCTGAGAATGAATGAAGGTTAAACTGAAATCAAATAATGGGCTTACCCATCTGAAGATGTTTCGCTGTGGTCTCTAAAGCCTTTGTGTTTGCACAAATGATCATGTATTCAATTGCTTTGTTTGTCATTTTGCCCCCAAATTTCTGTTTCAGTTTGACACAGGTTGGCAGCTTCCTTTTCTTGTTTTGATGGCAAGTCTGAGAAGCTCATTTTTCACAGAGCTTCCTATAATTCATATAGGGTAATGTGTATGCACCTAGAAGTGCATCTTTTCAACTTTTGGCTGCAAATTGCAAAAATTTACTCCTGAAGTCAAACATTTGATTAAGACAGAATGCTAGATATTCAGTAATAAAATCATGAAATAACTATAAGGAGGAGGTTCAAAATTAATAGGTAAGTGGCTTAAACCTGAATACACATAAGTCACAGTGAAGCTGACCTATGTCTAGACACTTGCAAGCACATCACAGCTTACCTAACCCTTATGAAAAGCAACACCTCTTCCAAATATCCTCAACTCAACTTCCATTTTGTGCTCTAAATATTTCTGTAAGGATTTTCCTTTTTTTTGTCTGTATTGCTGGTTTTGCATCTAGTTTTCAGCTCCTTTTTAATGAAATGCAGTGTTGAGCCCATACAGACATATTCTGATATTCTGCAGGCAGGGCTCAGTGCAGAAGAATTCCTGTAACTAACTGCCTGGCACCTTGGCTAGGGTGCAATGCAAATATCAAACATTATTAGATGGCTGAGTTAGCCATTGCTGTGATTATCCTGTGATCTAGACACCTTCTCACCATCCAAACCTTTTCAGAAGTTTCCGTTCTTCTTGGTGTTAAGCATATTTTAAACACCTGCTGTGCCTGTTACTTTCAATCAGAAATTATATCTGTAGGTGTTAACCAAGCCCGTGCAGGCCACCAGGTATAAAAATAGTGCATGCTGTTATCTTGTTTTAACTTCTCTGGTGGAAAACAGCTTTAGTCTCTCAAGTGTTTCCCAAGCATTGTCCCATCTCCAGAGCAATGGTATGCTTTCTCTGAGGAGAACCAAAGTGTCCAGATTTGAAGAGGAAATGGAACTAGCACCTCATACAGTCTCTGAACACTGGAACTAATTTGGATTTCTCTCCTCATTCATACACTCAGTCTTCTCCCCCCACTCTGCTCCACCTGTTTTCCTTTTCTACTGAAGTCATACAATGAACTGACGACTGAAGATTTTCCTATCCACAATCCTTGCAATTTCTCTCCAAGTCAAGGCACAGCACGATAGCTACACTTAACTGTATTTTGATTGTTTGGACCAAATTCAGGACAGTACCACCCTGTGCAATCCACTGAAGTCAGTGAGATTACACAAAGAGGAATTCAGTTCATTGTTACAAAGGCTTTAACTTGTTTTCCCAGCTCACTAGGAGCACTAATTGCCTAGAACACTTTCATTTCCTTTGTAGTATCTGGCAGCTTTACCTCTCTTTTTCCTTCTTTTGCCTCTTTGATGTCTCAGCTTGCTATGCAGTGCTGCCTGCTGCTTCACTTCTTCAATCATCTTCTGCATCATTCAATATCTGTAACCTGTTGGACACCCATAGCTTCATTCCCTTCCCTTCCCTTCCCTTCCCTTCCCNAGGAAGCCCCAGTGTGCCTGGAGTCTCACACAGAAAATCTGATGGGGAACTTAGCAAGAGAGACTACTTTGCCCCAAAGGATATACAAAATAGGGGGTGGAAAAAAACCCAAACCAAACAATGACAAAACCAAGACAATGTTTGAGAAGGAAGATCAAAAGGGTTGTTAAGTCTTGGAATAGGCTGTCTGGGAGGTGGTGGAGTCACCGTTCCTGGAAGTGTTTAAGAAATATTTAGATGTGGTACTTAGGGCCATGGTTTAGTGGTATGTTAGTGATAGGAATGGTTAGACTTGATGATCTTAGAGGTCTCTTCCAGCCTTTGGGATTCTCTGAAAATACAAGGAGGTGACATATCCCAGAATGGAGTGACAGAGGCAAGCTCCTCACTTCTCCACCTGAACTGTAGCCATCAATAAATAAGATTCACTTGCATGTGACTAAAGAACAACCAAGCCCAAAAACTCACAAGGCAAGTGCTTTATGGCTGGATTGGTGTTTGCATGGCAGCTGGCCTGTTGCTCAGGAGCAAGGCAAGTGCTGGGGATGAGCTGAACCCAGCATATGCCACATCTGTTCTTTGCCAGGATGCTGCCCCTGTGGTTGTGCCACCAACTCCCTCAGAGCAAACCTCTTCACTACAAGATTCCCCTGAGCAGCAGCAGCTGCAAGAGGATCACTTAAAATTGCATAAAGCATTAATCTGAACTTGGAGACAAGGTTGGTACTGCACAGTTGGATGTAAGCCAAAGTGTCCCATGTAGAGAAGGGGAAGGGGGGAGGGAAGAAGAGAAAGAAAGGAAAAAAGAAAAGACAGTCCTGTCAGTGGTTTTAAGCTGCCACTTCTTTTTTTTTTTTTTAAATGGAAAAATTGTTACAAATGGGTTCTTCAACATATGTTATTAATTTCATTGTACTGGCTTCTTGCCAGTCAAGCATCAGTCCTGGTTTCTTTGCCTTCAGTTTTAACTAGCAAAACTCATGAGGTCATTAACAAAAATGGACACGAAGGGTTTTGGATTTTTTTTTCTTGCACACAACTGTTATGGAGCAACTGACTCTTCTGAAGGCTTTTATTTAATAAAACTTCAGTTTCTTCATTTTTTTTTCCCTTTTTTTATTTTTTTTTAATAGGGAGATGTGCTCCTCAGCAAAATCTGGTGTTTCTACTATAAATAAAGCAGCATGTGAAGGACTTCAAACACATTTACTGGTGCTGGCAAGAGTAACAAAATCAGAAACTTTAAAAAACACTCGTAAATGTTAAGTAACATTTCATAAAGCTACACTGCAATTTACTTTGCTCAGTATGTATATGGTGTGAGAGACCAAAGCAGTACTGAAAAATAACAATGAAAGAGAATGTGGTTTGATAAAAATACCTACGTATGGAAATGTTGATTGAATGTTATTAATGTTTGACTTGGCTTGCCGAGAACTGCAAAATCCACTTGAAGAAAGAATGCTGCTCCATGCATTTCTGTGCAAAGCAGCATCTCCCACATTGCAAGAGCAAGCTGAGCCCTTAATCCAGTATGAACACTTGCTGTAGGTGCAGGCAGGGAGAGCAGGCTCATTTGAAGAAACAACTGGTTTATTTTTCAAGTGAAAACTGGCATCATTCAGCCCAAGGAGTGGAAACAGAGCTGTGGAGCTGCTATGAAAACAGTGCTCTTAGTGGTCTCTAAGGGTGCTAGTGTCACCATGTTGTTGCACCCCAAATGCCTTCAGTCTCCTCTCCCTACTCACTTCCTGGCCAGCCCCAAGATGGCCAAGTTCATTGTGAAGTCCTCTGCAACCCCTGCTCCCACTGCTTTGTAACCTAGCACATAAGAGGAGAAAAAGACTCTTCTAAAAGCTTGGCCCCATTCTGCCTCATGCTTCTTGTCTCCCATACAAGGTCTTGTTGGAGGGTGGGTGCTGGACCTCACAAGGGAAGTCAGCACCAGTGTCCAGCAAACTTTATGTTTCATAGCTATCTGTTTTATTATACCTGTAAAGAAACTATCCTTTAGGAAAGGAGAAAATAAGGTTCCCAACAAGAGAGGCACAGCCTCTACTAGTATATTAGTTATTAGTATACGTGACAAAATAAGTACTAAATAAATAAACTAATAACTACATCTTCAAATTCAGCAGAGCTACCAATATACACAAATAACAAGGGTGGAGAAATTCATGCTCTTATTGCTTTTATCCTTGTCCTTAATTCCCCTCCTTCTCTCCTGTTGTTTAGTACACACTCCTATTACATCATGTCTAAAATTGGATTGTTAGGACCAGGCTTTCTTGTGAAATATTCAGTGCCACTTTCTTCAGGCCAGACCAGGAATTCTACAGGAAAGAACTTTTTCACCACTTCTTACATCTTAGCCTGATTCTGCTGCTGCCAAATGAAAGAATGTCTTTTTCTTGGCTTCTGAGAATCTTGGGCTGGGCCTTGTGGCCAGACACCACAACATGGCATACTTGTTAGATAAAGGAAAATGTATGTGTGCATGTAGAAATAACTGATCTGCCTGCTAGAGGAGATGAAATCATGCTCAGAGATCTCTTTTCTGATTAAAAAAATACTATTCAAATGGAACCAAAGTCCTTCTCTTATGCCTGGGAAGCCCTGCAAACTATTGTAGAAGAAGAATTATTCTATATAAGAAGGCATCTTCCTGCTCTGGAGATGCAGAGACCATAGCAGGTAGATAAGGCAATGCAGATATAATCTAATATCTAGGCTCTGTTACAAACAGCTCCACATGCACATATACAAATGTGTGCACAGTTTCCAAGGAAGCCTCTGGTAATATAGGCTTAGAAAGTATAGTTTGGCTAGGCAAAGGCTGCAGATCACTTGTCTATCTCTTCCAACAAACTATTTTCACAGCTTCACTGTATTTACATTAAGGTATTTTATTTGGTGGAGAAGGATGAAATTAAAACTGCTATTTAAGGGTTTATGTAACTTCAGCTCAAATCTGTGGTTTACTTAGAGAGTCCTCTGTGCCTCCAAATTAAGTGCCTATGCTCTACACATACTTATAAATTTTCCCCTCCCCTCAGATGATTTGTGAGAACAGGTATTTTAAAGTGTAATGGGTTATTTTTAATAGATCCCTGTCTTTCTATGAGCTGCTCAGTTCCTGGTTACTTTTCCTTCACTCTCAGGAATATTGCTGGTCCTGAAGATCTCCCTCAAAAATATCTGGTTTCTAGATCCCCTCAGATGATCATGGCAAGGAGAGGCCACAATAACTGGTGAACCTAAACCTAAAATAAATGGTGCTCTTTCACTTTAGTCTTGATTGTCTCAAAATGCATCCATGAGAGAATAGTTGTTTACGTAAGGTTCAAACATTTATTAGTCAAGGTTTATGTCACATAACTTCAGACATGTGAAGGTTGGTTGGCTAAGGCTGTGCCTACATCAGCATTTTGGTTGCAGGCAGCAGCCTGGTTTTGAAGTGAATTCTCTGACCATTGCCTCTTACTGCACACTGGTTTGGTCTGCAGAGCAGTTTCTGAGGGTTGAAGCTAGAATCCTCTAAAGGGAAATGAGAGCAGAAACTCTACTTCCAAGACCAAAATCCTTTCCAACCCCTAGTGGTAACCCTGGACTCATCCTTTGGACAGTTCTGAACCACAAGCATGAGCTCAAGCAACCCCCCCCTAAGCTGCATACAGGGCTGATGTTGTGACTTGCTGCAGAACCTACTCTATATGAATAGCATCATAACATACCGAATAAAATTCCTCTTCTCTTTCCCCCTTAAAGTTAACTGCTATGTTTTAAATTGAGAAAAGTATTTTTATAGTTTCATTTGTCTTACATTTTTCTCTGCGAATTCCACATTATCCATTTTCTGGAGCTCTAAGTACTCACCATAGCAGTTGCCAAATATGTTAATGTTACAGTAATTTCACTTTCTTTGGCCATGAAAAATGGCCTTGTAAGGTTTTGAATGGATGCAGTTCTCTGGTGCTGGAAGTATCTTTTCCAATCTGGGAAAAGATGTTTTTATTATCTCTTAGGATAGCAGGGATTAATACACACTCTAAACATTAAAGCTAATAGAGTTATCTATCTGATTATTTTCTCAAACCATTCCTTTTCTGATGTTAGAGGAAGAGTGAAATACACCAACTAGAAATACACCAATGATTTTATCATCTAGCAAAGATTTATTAGATAACCTGTTTCACAATGAAAATCTATTTGTCCCATATGCTTGACTAATCTATTAAGCAGGCATGACTTCAAAGGATACCTAGGTGCAATAACCCATTCCCACAGAACAAGTGGCAGCACTGGGATGAAACACTTGCAAATTTAAAGTAGCATAAGCATATGCTACAGAAAGGAGAAATTTCTTCATACATGGCAAAAGGCAAAGTCAAGTGAATTTGTGTTCTGGCTATGCATAGCTACATACTTGTTCTGGCTATAATTTTTTTAATAGATATGCTGCTCTGTCAAGATCAAAAGTTTCTGAGGAATGTGCTGATTTTAAAAACATTTCATTTCCAAAGTGAATGACAAGATAGATGCACTTTTGAGTTTTACCACAAAAATAGTTCTTTGATTTCACACTGTATGTACTGGAATATAAAGATTAATATCTGAAATAAAAGGAATTTAAATCTACAGTTTCCTTGAACTACGACATTTCTAACAGCTTAGTTTACAGAACACATTTTTATTCTCATTGTGATTTGAATCAAAATTCATTCCATCCTATTCAAATTCAGATTTTCATTCTGACAGGTTCAGTTATCCATTGACATGGAAGCACTTCTATTTTAATAGTGTCCTTTCCTTATCACCAGGTGATGTGTGGTCAAGAAGCAAGATAAGAAAGCATGGGCTTAGGTTGTAGCATTCTGTTTCTGATTGCAAAACACAGCAGACATGACAATTATACTTCCTGCTCTGAGAGGATACATCCTATGTCACACACTCTGAAATTGTACATGTCACACTGTTCTGATTCACCAGTATAACACCAAATATGTCTCATTATTAAATCATGCATTGTACCTGGGCAATATTTACACACTTGGGAAGAACTTCTTCCTATCCACATTGCCACTTAATCTCTTGCTTTCTATCATACTTTAGGCTCCACTGCATTTAATCTTGGATGCTGAGCACTGAGAAGTAGATAATTCTTTCACCTTTGGATACTTGGAGTGAAAAGCAGAACAGCAAATCACTCTTGGCCTAACAAGAAGTATGCAGGTGTTGGGGTAACAGCACAACCTTCTTGAACCTTGACATTACCCTTTCTGGCCTGAGGAGGAATGGTTCAAAAATAAATGAACCAAATGAAAACACTCCAGCTCCAAAATCCATATTGATTTCCTGTTCAATAACACAGTCTGTATTTATTAAATACTGCTATAGTGAGAAAAAAAAGAGAAGCTCCTGATAGACTATGTGCATATAAGATGTTTGAATGCCATGATTTCAGCTCATCATTGTTTCCATTGAGTAGAGCTGGTGGTGTATAAGAGCATCTGAAGCCAAAGAAGCACTAGCAAGTGAGAGAAGGGGTTTGGTGAGGCTATGAAGAGGTCTTCCAGGACATGGTATCAGCAGCAAGGAGGTTGCACTGTCAGAGGACTAGATTCAGAGTGTGGGCTTGTCCCCACTATGCTCCTCTCACAAGTAGAAGGCTTCCAATTGCCTCCTGGAGATCATTAAGTTTTCACTGGAAGCTACAAAATACATGGTCAGATTTGATTTTGGAACCAGACATCATTGACTTCAGAATCCTATTATCTTTTTTATAATTTTGGAAATGCTAACTTGCCTCTTTAGCTTCTAACATGGATTTCAGTTCTGCAAAGCTCAGAAAATAAGGCTGGAAAAGAAGCGTGTGAAATCAGAAAAAGAAACTGTAACTTTCACCAGAGAGATACTGCTTTGCAATGCTTAGCTTGTTATGTTCTTCACTCTATTCTGAAGATCCATGCCTTCCCAAGGTTCAAAATAAAGAGGTATTTAAATTAACCCAAAGAAATGCTAAGTAATGAATTTTAATTCCCATTCATGGCAGTGAATGGTTGAAGAGGTTGGACTTGATGGTCTTAAAGGTCTTTTCCAACCATATCAATTCTATGATGAGAGAGCTAACTAGTTTCAAACTCCCCTGCTGCTCAGCCTAGTTAAAAGTCTTCATAAGCTTCCTGCTCAGGCAGACATCCCTGTTTTCAGGTCTCCTGGAAAGCTTCCATTGGCATAGGATGCTGTAAATGGCAGGCTTAGTTCAATGCTGGAGAACTGATGCCTGTGCCTGGGGAAAATACTCTGACTTCCCTTGGCCAGAGTTTGAACACACAGCTTTTGGACAGGAGCTTGAGCAGATGAAAGCATTAATTTGCCTAACTGCCCTAGCTACTGTGCTTGAAACCTTAGGGTGTCAGCTTGGTTTACTAGGCACAACATCTCTATGTACATTTATTTCACTGATGGTTTACAGCAGGGTATTGTCCTGTACAGTTCTCCTTATCTACACTTTTAATGGGTGTTTATAGTTTGTGGCAAGCAAATAAATAAAACACCCTTTTAGAACTGGAAAACTGAAATGCAATACATATAAACCAATCAAGGCAATCCTACAATCTGACAATGATTAACCACAGCAGCAGCAAAGCAAAGCTGTTTGTTTGTATGGCAATTAAAAAGAAAGAAAAAACAGCAGAAAAACCACCCCAAACTCCTTCCAACAACCTTTTACATAGATTAGTAATCAAACCTACTAAACATACCATGTGTTAGATCGAAGTGATAGTGAACAACCAAACAGATTTCATTAGCATGAACTTGGAAGTGATTTTATGATGGGTGCAGAGCATACGTGCGCAGTCCAGAGAGCCTTTGGCAGGATTATCCTGTGGGCTTGCCTGGGTGTGCTGCCTGCACACTCACTTGGTTTTCCCTGGAATGCTGTGGGTTTGCAGCCCAGATGTATATGGTGATGGTTTGGGGGTTGTTGTTGTTGGATTTGTTTTTTTATGTGAACAGGGCCTAGAGAAAGCAAAATAATCATGAGCTGGCATGTAAAAAAACAACTGGGAGATTCTGAAGTAAGGTCAGATCATTAAAATAAAAATGACTTTTCGACCTCTTAATTGGCTGGCCTGAATATTTTCCATTAGAAAATGATTTATCAACAATGAGATCCTTTAAAAAAAATATGCCAATTACCATGAAAACTTGTTCAGACAAACAATTAGGTCAGTTCTGCTAATTTTCAGTATTACAATGACATGTCTACAGGATTGCTGAAAAGTTACTAGTTACCAGTTTGCCTTGTTTGTTGAGGAGGAGGCTGAGAGTTAAGGTAAGTGGAGAGGGAGCTACTGATCTCCTTTCCCTGAAATTCAGTGATAGAACACATGGGAATTGTTCAAAGCTGCCCCAGGGAAGGTTCAGACTGAGCATTAGGAAGCATTTTTTCACCAAGAGGATAATCACACATAGAACAAGCTTCCTAGAGAGGTGGTCAATGCCACAAGCCTGAAGGTGTTTAAGAGGTATTTGGGCAGTGCCCTTAACAACATGTTTTAACTTTTGGCTAGAATATTTACTGAATGTGGATGTGTTCATATCAAAAATGACAAAGGAGCAAGATCTAATAGGAATCTTGCTCTTGGAGGACACCCCTTGGGTTTCATCAAGTTTTGGTCATACAACAAGGGAATAGATAAACCAGCATACCTGCATAAATACAGATAGAGATATATACAGAGATGGAAATGGAGATGGAGAGATAGGGATAGGAATGGAGCTCAAGATAGAGATGATACAGATACAGCTATATATTTCTGTATGTATCACCATATAAGTTTCTGCATAGGGATTGTACAGGATTGTAATTCACCCAGGAAAGTATGGTAGCAAATATTTTTGATGGCAAATGGTTTTCACATTGGCCCACTCTTGCCAAAATATTGCTGCTCTTAGGGCACAGGACTTAGCTTTTATTTCAGGCTTACATCACTAGCCTGCATTTCAGAGGAACATCTGCATTGAGTATCTTTACTAATGAGTGTCAAGGATATAACTAATCTGTTTTGTTGCACTGTGAACATGCAGGGGATCAGATACAGTCAAGAAGTTTAGAAGGAGAATTAAAAAATGCAATTCCCATTAATCTGACTTTATTCCCCCAAATAGTGGCAGCCTCCCCATTTTCTGACAGTAGTATTTGGTGTTCACAAAGAGCTTTTACAGTTGGTTTCTGAAGGCTGGAGTAGTGACTACAAACAAGCTTTTTTCTCCTTTTGGGGGTTAATTGCTCCCAGACAGCTGTTGTTTTAGCCTCTTGTGGAAACAGACTGAAGAAATAGTCACTTGCTTACATATAACTGTTCACAGCATCTGGAATGAGAGGTGGGCACATTACAGTAAGTGGTATTTAGAAAGAAATGTTGTGAAAACAAAGAAAGCCATATAGAAAAACAATGACAAAACCATACAAATATGTGGCTTATCTATTTTGACTCTTTGCTTTCTTTATGTTTTGGAGGTTTTCACAGAACCCATGTGTCCCTCACTTCCAGGCATACACAGTATGTAGTTTCAGGATTCTCCAAATGGAGAAAGTAGCCTGCAAAACTGTGAATATAATTAGATATGGAATACTTTTAACAGCTGGAGGGATTTCACACTTGCAGCCCAATTTACAAAACTTTGGGCTTGGCACTGTTTCAACACTAGCCCTGGAAGTAATAATTTCCCTGGCATTTTTTTGGCTCCTGAAATTATTTATGTCTACACATATATCATTTTAAAGTCACACATGCACAAAAAAAAAAGAATACTTCTACCAGGTTAGTGATAAATGAGCCACTTTAGAAGTAGTGTCAGAAAGAAGTCAGAAAAAAGTGATCCCACACAAGGCCTGTACTTAAAAATTACAGTTAATTTCTTTCCCTGTTTATGAAAGGTCTTGTGGAAGTTTCCTGTGTCACTGAAAGTGTTTCAGACATTTTTCTGATACTATAATGGAGTTAATTTATATGAGATTTACAAGGGAAAAAATATTAGCAAGTAGCCCCTATATCAAATACAGTAGCTTGGAGCACTGATTTATCAAGTAGTGAACCAGATACTATTTCTTGGATGAGCTCTGAAAGAAAGGAGAACAATAACAACATAAGGAAAAGGTGATTATACTTATTTCCATGTCTTGTCTTGGATGTGTTTTAATAGCAGAATAAGAAGTCTATAAGGACTCCTCATAAATTCCAAACCCAGCTCCTGTGCATGATTTCCTTTCACTTCTGAGGTTCTAAAAGCTAAAAGTCACCTTATTACAGTATGGTAAATAGTAGACTATTCCTCTCAAAACAAGATGATTGTAACTCTTATTAAAACAATATATTACTGAATTGGGGTAATGACTGTGAAGAATCCCATGATGGTATTAGAAGAAAAATATATGTTTAGTTCTTTGATAGTAAGATCCTGACAGTGGTGTAGACTTCTGTTCTGCCTTACATAGAAAAATAATTCCAAATGAGTTTTTAGACAGAGGTACAAATTTATGTTCTATTTGCAGCTAGTGAAGGAGAAAAACATTCCTATCCTTCTCCTAAGGGTTGCAGAAGAAGTTCATGGCTGCAAACTTTGAGGTTACACAGCTCTTCTCCTCTTGAAGGCTGTGGAATAGGCACTTGAAAAAAGGGATTTCTTGTCTTGTACAAGTATATAGTTGTGCACTCAGGATCAGTCTCCTGGAAGGAAGTGTCTCAATGAATGGATTAATCCATTTACAATGAGGGGTTGGTTTTTTTCCACTTCATTTCACACCTGCTTTATACTGCTGGTAACTCATACACTGCCTGCTATTTGGAGGAAGAGGGAATTCCTTGCTCTATCCATTAGGGTCTAGCCTGCAGCCCATGGGATTGAGGCCTTAACCAAATACATTGATAAAAGGCATGGCTTTGGTGTCACAGACAGCTATCTCAAGGAACCAGCATTGCCAAAGGCCATTTAATGCCACACACCAAGTAATAATGAAACCTCAGGCTTCACCAAGGCTAGGTGGGCTTCACATTGGCAATGAGGTGCTGAGATGCCTGAGATGCCTTCAGCAGTGCCCCAGGACACATACTGTCTAGGCTTTCTTCATCCTTTCAGAGAATGCTAACCTCTCCTCAAACTTGCAGCCATGATGGAGTTTCATTAAGCTATCGTATAATGAATAAAATGAGGTTTTCCCCTCAAGGCACAAGCATATTTCTGCTGCTTCTACCATTCCATCCCTCTGGAAACAACATTTAAATGTTGCAAAACTAATCGTGTTAATGAAAAAAACCTAACATTCCAATACTTTCCTTTGTACTGTCAAAACATCTCCCTCTACCTTTAATTGCTACAAGAGCTTTCCCAAAATTCCAGGTAATTACAGCAACAAACACAGGCTGTAAGTATTCATTAATACCTCAAGCAGAGAGGAAGGAAGACATAAGGACCAATTCCTTACTGATTTATATGGTTAATACATCTTAATTACATCTTAACACTGGGGCATGTTAATCCATTAAAAGACAGTTTGTGTAGCCTGAAAAGAGTTGTGTTTGAGTAGATATTGATAGCAGGATAGTTTTATTGCTAGAGAAAAGTTACTACCAAAAAAAAAAAATCCATAAAAGATTATTTGGGTAAAATATATATAGGAGTGAGAATTTAATTTGCTTGTGCCTAGTTCAGCAAAAAATCAAAAAGAAAAATAATGAAGGCATATATTTATAACTCCATGCCTCTCACATTTGGATTATTGAAATGTGCATGCATCTAATCTGAAGTGCTCTAAACCCAATCTCTCCCTAAGCTCTGGCTCATGTATAAAATCAAACACACAGATAAATCTTTACCAGTTTGGGTTGTAAATAACTACACTTCCTGCTCCACGCCATATCTAACAGCTTTAGTCTCTTTCCATAGGCCGTGGCAGAGATCACCTTCCAAAGTCACTCCCAAGCAATTGAAAAGGAGTCTCCAAGGGCTGTAATCCTACTATGGCAGCTTGAAGTCAGGGGTCCCTTCACCTGTGTCCTCTCCCCCCCCCCAGCATCTTCCAGCTCCATATACCCACCTCTGCTGTGCCCCAGTGTGCTTAGCATGGAAAATCAGGCCAACTTCAATGAGTTTTCCCACTGCCTAGCATAGACACCCTTGTAAATTCTACTTCTCCCTTTCTGGTTTTATTTTAGCACCTGTGAGGGGGGAGGTGAAATATAAGATATTCAAGTGCCAAATAAAGGACGGATCGGGTGTCAGCTGACAATTGTCTCCAATAAGAAGGCAACATCAGAAGCTGGTGAGATCAAACAGCAGGAGGAAATATGGTTGTAATATTAATAAACACCTGTCTGGTATTACTGTACCTGCTGGACTTCTCCCAGCAAGACAATTAATCACCTAAACCTGGCAAAACAATCTCCTAAGCCCCATCACCATATGCATTACAAGATCAGTCTGAACCTGTTCCAAAACCATGCTGGAGACCTCGCAAATTTCAGATGTGGGCTTTTGAGTCAAGGAGAGCTGGCAGTTCTCATCCCTTCCCTCCCCATCCACTGGATCAAGTAGGGAGTGCACCAGAGGGAGCAAAGCTTTTGGGGCACAGCTGCCACCCTGTCCTCCACAGCATTGCAGAAACAGGGGCTCAGGGCCCCACTGCACTGCTGGAGGGAAGAAGGTGACAGGGCTAGGTCCTGTAAGAAAAGAGGGGCAGGGGAAGGTATATTTAAGATCTGGTTGTATTTATCACTGGCCTACTCTGATTCAAGGGATGAAATAGTGATGGTTCTGTTTAAATTAAACTGAGTTTGCTTCCCCAAGTCTAGTCTGTCTTTTGCCTGTGACCATAATTGGAGACTAAACCCTCCTCATCCTTTGTCTTGACCCTTGAGCCTTTTGTTGTATTTTCTTCTTCCCATCCCACCAGAGGGGAGGGAGTAAGGGTGGGTGAGTGGCTTTTGTGGTTGCTTTGTTGCCATCTTGGAGGGGCTACACCATGACACCCTCCCACTTTTATCTCACTGTGTCCATAAACCCTGATTTGCTGGTGACATAAATAATCCTGGCCCACTGGAAGCCATCCAGCCATTACACCTCTTGATTCAGAGTTTAAGCTTGAGATCAGGATGAGACCTAACACACATGGAGTGGATATTATCCCACATCTGCCAACCATAGTACACCAGCATCTGCTGAGCACCTGGTGGGGCTCATGGTCAGATCCACCCTCCAGGTCCAGTACAGCAATCCCTATATTCCCTTCTCTTGCTCAAGTGGTAAGGACATCATCAGATATGTATTTCTAAGACAGATTGGCCCCTAATTGGACAGCATGTCCAGCAACCCCAGCTGAAGACAGAGGGTCAGCAAAAGTAACTGTGCCCAGCTCCTGCAGCACATGTGCATGACTGCTGCTGCCAGAGGAGCAAAGTCTTGGTCTGAGCAGTGCCACCCAACTATGTGTGCCTGGGTAAGGCTGTGTGCACGAAGCATAAACAGCCTTTTACCATTGCCTGATGGGCAGGCTTTGTTTCTTGAGAAATGCTATGAAAAGGCATCTTTGGGAGTTGAAGCTAGCAATGCTTACCAGTACTTAATGGGTGGGTGTCAGGAGGATGGAGCCAGTCTTTTTTCAGTGATGCCCAGTGACAAGAAAAGAGGTAACAGGCACAAACTTCAATATAGGAAGTCCTATTTAAAGATAAGGAGAAACTTCATTACTTTGAGGGTGGTAGAGCACTGGACCAGGCTGTCCAGAGTGCTCATGGAGTCTCCATATCTGGAGATATTCAAAACCTATCTGAAAACTATTCTGTGCAACCTGCCCTAAGGTGAACCTGCTGTGACAGGGAGCTTGGACTAGATGATCTCCAGAGATCCCTTCCGACCTAAAACACTCTGATTCTGTGAAAGGCCATAGGTTAAGATTCAAGAAGAAAACACCTATTGTTTCACTAGATCCCATACTTCATCCATTATCTCCATCCTGCCTATCCCACTCTGTTAGCCTTTCCTCCTTTCACTGCGTACAGGAGTAGTGCAGTAGCCCCATGGTAGAATATTCATGAACACAGAGCCAGTGTCCTTTATCTCCCTGTGCCAGCTGAACATTTTGGTTTCACTTGCACACGCAGTCTTCCAGGCAGCTTCAAGGCACAATAACTAACTCCCCTTCACCTGCAGTCTAGTAGGCTGCAGCTATTGTAATAAACCAGCTGTGATCTTCAGCAACTGCAATAGAACACTGTCTTGAGATCAATTTCCTTTTACAATAAACTCTTGGCTTTGTCTGAGCATTTATGAAGTGGTAGGAGGCTGTTCTCCATTGAAATTATCTCTTTCATATACTATATCATAAAAATATGGCCCTCTATGTGTAGTGTTATAAAGGTATTTGGCTGACTGACTGACTTGAACCACCCAAGAAGAGCAATAAGTTCAGTAATCCTCTGGAAATGCATAGCCTGGAGTGTGTTATTGCAGCTAGGACATTGTGCACTCTACACAAAACAAATCACAAAAACAATTAGATCTAGGCACTTCCAAGCCTTGATTGATACAGCCTTGACATAAATCACAGAGTTAGAAAACTACACTGCTGGCTTAGCAAACCACATTGGAATAGTGTGGTTTGCCATGTCATCTTGCTGAGATGTTTACTCTACCAGCAAAATCAATGACAGTCTTCAGCAAGTTGCAATTGTTGCAGGGACAGGTTGCCCAGGGAGGTGGTTGAGTTCCCATCCCTGGAGGCATTCAAGGTGAAGCTTGCCAGGGCTCTGGGCAAGCTGCTCTAGTTGGGGATGTCCTTGCCCACTGCAGGGGGGTTGGACTAGATGAGCTCCAGAGGTCCCTTCCAACCCAAATCATTCTAGGATGCCAGTCCACCTGAGGCCCCATCATTTAGTTTCTCTATAGCCTTTAAAACTGTCCAGATTGTTTACAGTTCTCAGTAAGCAGCTCCTGTGTTTGAGATCAGTCACAGCTTTTGACTCCTGGTTTTCAGAGCAAATAAATGTTTGTCTGCATTGAGGGTGAATTAGACAGGGATAAGAGATTGGCTCTGTTTCCACTGTTGTGGACTTCAGCCAAAGAAGGAAGGATTATCACTACTAACACAGCATGGGACTTCGAGATGGTCTATCAGCTGGAGCAGAAGGAAATGCAATCCAGACTCAAAATGCTAAAGGGAGGTAACTAAAGTGGCCTGACTTTGACAGTGTCTGAGCAGGAGAGAGCCTTTTTAAGCCTGTACCAAACTGTTCTTTCTCCACGATTTATGCTTCAGCAGCAGGAAATGAGCATTTGAAATCTGGCCTACAGTTTGAGGGAAACAATGCACTTTCCTCTCTTTCTTTTGCTTCTGCCAGAGTACAGAACCCTGAGGAAGGACATTAGCAGTTATATTTATTACTGAGTACTTGTACACTTTGAGGGCAGCCCCACAGCCAGCATAAATCAACATAGTTTTCTCAGACCAGCATGGTTTTGCTCTGCTGAGGATTCAGTCCAACAAGGATAGGAGAAGAATAAAAATAGAGACTCCTGATTGCCAGGAATAGAAGAATGTTAGTGTAAAAAAGGCAGAGTAAACAGAAAGTGTTGGTTATGAAGTTTGTTTATTTTCTCAGTACTTTTTACAGTAGAAGACCTGTGGGTCAGATTTCAGTAGCTGAGGAGCTGCAGCATGGGATCAATTAATCTAGTACTGTATTTCAGGGAGTAGTTTATCAATGGATTTCTTTACAAAACAGCCTGACAAGTATTTTATATTCCACTCATTCCACTGAATCTGCATGGAAGAGAAAACCTGCAGCCCTCTCTGTTACTTTGAAACCCCTGCTTTCATGAGCCTGGTTAGGAAGCTGATGACTGTAATGTGTCAGTGTAATCAAAAGTGAGCACTCAGTTCTTGCTGAAGAAGATACTCTTAATATGATTTGATAGCTTCAGATTTCTGTTTCTGGACAGTTTTATTATGTGAAAATGATCTGCTTTGTAATAGATGTGGTAAGCTGAACTGCACGTGGAGAAGATGCTTTGTGGAGTTCCTGAACTGATGGAGATGCTCTCCCTCCATCCACCACACACACATGTACCTAAGGTTGTTGTAAAAGAGGAGTTCTGATAAGGATGGAACACAGCCATTCCCTGTAATCTATCACAGTCAGAAAGATTCCCCAACACAGCTTTTAACTCTCTTTTTTATAAAGGCTTGTCCTGGATGCTTCAGGCAGGTTCCATTTGCAGAACTTCTTGATTTTAATGACAGTCCCCAGAGAAACTTCAGCTGTCTCCGCAGTATTGCCTCAGGATCTGAGAAGGAGCTTCCAAATTTTGTGGAGACAAAATGAGTCCCTCAGAAATATGGACCCTGGCAGTTTTCCAAAGAGCTATAAACAACACATCTCTGTCTGCACAATCAGTTATTTTCAGGGCTCAGATTGACTGTGTACAGGGAACTGGATCTCACTATCTGGGACTTGATTGCCCCTGAGCTGCCTTTCAGTGTGGGGCAGCAGTGGCTTGGCTGTGGTATTTAGCACCCTATGGATCCAAAAAGGGTGGGAGCATTCTCCATCCTAAAGAAGGTGTGTAAAGCTAAGCAGGGGTGTTTGTGCACATTGTAATCTCTGTGGTCACAGTCTGAAAATCACTTGTGGTCTCCTGTGGCCCCTGGTGCGATAACTGTGCCAACAGCAGAGGGAGCATTAANCTGTGGTAGGCTCCAGAGCTGTTGCCCAAGAACTGTGCTAGAAATAGTGCACACACTGCTACAAAGTCATACTTTGTCCACTTTTACTGTACTGAAATATCTTCTCTTTACCTTTGGTGGGATATGCTTCTCATTTTTCTCATCATCTTCAAGCCAACTTGAGAGCCGGAGTCAGATATGTCAACCTTAGAGCAGGCTGGTAAATTTACTTGGTTCTTTCAGAACTTGAAGAGAAATTATTACTGGACACTAATCACATGCATTTCTACAAATACCTCACCATGTCTATAAATTAAAGAGTTCTCATTTATCTATTCATGTACAGAGCTCAGAAAATAACATACTGCAATCAGTTTTCAGAATTTGGCTACCGAGTGCTGATACTGGCTAAAAAAAACCCCAAAGCTCAACAGTAAATAAATGAAATAATTGATTCTGAGAACATAAAAGTTCATTGAGGGGCACTGCAGTGGCCAGAGGTAGGAGGCACTTCACTGCTAGAGGAAGAATAAATTTTAGATAGGCTTTTATTACATGAGGCAAATGGCTTTACTTGCTCTGTTTAACAGAAATAACCAAAGCCTGCCTTTGTACCACAGTGCTACCACTCTCCTGGCAGCAATATTAAAGAGGTCCCTTTGTTTTGTTGGATAGGCTGCTATCTGAAATGTGATTTTAAAAATAGAAAGAAAGTTCATTGTTGCAGGGAAATTTTCATTGAGACTGATTAAAGGAAGCAACAAAATATATTGACTACTGCACCTCACTTCTTGTTTTAAGTGTCACCTGTAACGGACTCTCCCAAATCATTATGTGGTCCCTCTAAGCATTCCAGATTTTTCACACTTGAAATTCATTAAATGTTTGTGTGTCTCATTTTTTTGGGGGGGGGCAGGAGATCTGAAAAGTTTTATGGTCACAGCTGCACTAGTTATGGATAAGTTTATAGTGCCTTGCCCATCAACTGGCCCACATGTCCAGTCCAGTTTGTTTGATAGCTTACCTTTCACAAGCCTTCAGCAGTTCTGGAGGTGTTCTTATAAAGCTGCCAGTAAATGTACCAGCTGGACTCCTTTATTTACATGAGCAGCCTCATTCAGGCTGCCTTACAAAGAGCCAGTGGCAGTAAATCTGTGACCAGTCCATAGATGTACTTTAAAGTATTTTTTTTACACTTCTGAAAAGAAAATAATAAAATATTGCTAAGCTTTTTAGTCAGTTATATGTGTTCTTCAGAAGAACTCGAATACTACATGGTAAAAAACAACCTTCTGAGAGTCCCTTTTTCTTTGCAGTAAATTCTTTATATCCTGCAATTAAAGCTGTTAGAAAAGTCTGCTCTCTTAGAAGCACCCTGATGGACTGTAGTTTTGTAGAAAATCATGTGAACAAATTGCTCATTATTTCCTTTTGTGGCTGTTGCAGGTGTAACACGAATAAAGGACTTCTCAGGGGTTGCAAACACCTTCTTCATATTGCCTAAGGAGGTTTGGTGGTAAACAAGGCTGCTTTTAGTGGTTCAGATGAGTGACAGAATGAGAAGGTGCAGGCAAGCCACCATGAATAATACATGCAACAGGAACTTCAACAAGTGAAAGAACTTCCAAAGAAGGGAAGAAAAACCCCAAACTAATAAGAAGCAATGTTATTGTCAGCATCTTCAGATTTGTTCTGAGATCCTTAGCATAATGAGAGAGGATGTCAAGAAAGGGAACTGCTTCTCCATGACCACACTGGCACACCTGCCAGCATCATGCTACTCAGAAGAGTCTCATTCCTCTCTTTTCCTGTCCCTTTTCTGGATCTACTCCCAGCTCTCCTGTGCTGTTTATGAATGTGTCAGTGCTGACACCAGTAAGTGCAAGGTTTTATAAATGTTCACCAGGAGAGATTCCAGTCAATGCCATCTGAGTGGCTTCCTGTTAGGAGAGAATTTACCTCAGCACTTCTAGTAAGAGCAGGGGCTCTGTGATTTCTCTTTCTTTTGCTTAACACAAGCTTTCAGCTAACTATCTGTGGTTTTGCTAGAACTCACTACTGGTTTTTTACCAGAGCTAGTTTTCAAATTAATTCTCTGACAGCATGTCTACTGAAGACAATTTATAGTTTCATGGCAACAGCAAACTTTCCTGCTTTGTGTTTTACCACAGGAATACTTACAGCATGTGTCACTGTCTCCTCTATTACCCTATAGACCAGTCTGTGTAGATTTTCCTGTGAGATAAGTAAGTGGATTCAAGCTTCAGCAAGGAATATAACTGGCATTTTCTCAGGATAGCTATCATGGCTATCCTTTTGCAGTCATAGTTTTGATGCATTTAGAAGATACTAATGCACATTATTGTTATCTGTCCTCTCTTGCAGTCCTAGGACACTTTTCCCCTCTGACAGTGAGCTTTGCTTTCTTCCTCCCTAGAACTTGTTTTGATGGTTGCCACCAACTAAAAATAAAATGGTTACAACCTCCATATGGTACACTGCAAAATATAAGAAGCAGTAAGAAATGAAACTCAGAATTTCCTAAAGCAACCTAATACTCACTTTGGTTTGGGGATGCATTTTTGACTTTGTTAAAATGTATTTGCTGCAAGCAGCTGTCCCATGTTGTGGGAGCCCTTTCCAATGCTTCACATTTCATAGCAATTAACAGTTACAGGGAACATTCAAAACACAGTGCTGTTGACCTGTCTGATCATAAGTCTTTCCTAACCCCACAGCTTGTAAGTCATGGAAATTCATGCTTTAGGAGGCTTGGAGCCAAGCTGACCTTAGGGCACGGAAGCAACCAGAGTGCTACCAGCAAAGTGACTGAGTCAGGGGCTGTGGCCAAGACTAGAGACCCTCAAGTTTCAGCACTGTTGTTCATGCTTTATGGTTAATCCAGTCATCAGTTGTCTTCTGCTCAGCACTTACATGTGCAGGGACAAAGTCTTTCCCCCCAGCTTTCCAAAAGAAGGAATGAAATACTTCTCTCTGCCAAACTGAACAATTCTCCTTTATTTGCTATTAAATCTGCATCAGTTCAAATTCTTGTTACTTAGACCCTTTATTAAAGGTGTAGGAGAGGTGACAGAGGGTTGTTCTATGTGAATGTTTTGTTTCTTCCCAGCATGAGAAATGACTTGGCAACTGGTTTCCTTGGATGGAGAATTCACAGCTTACACACTGCACTGGGATTGTCCCTAACAGTTGAAAAACATTTCCAGCATTCCTCCTCTCATATGGTTATTTCCTACAGAGAAAAATCAATAGGTTCTCATTCTCTCTTACTTTCTTAAACCAAGCTAGTTGTTTTTAACATTAACCTTTTATTTATCTTTCTGCCCAATTGAAAAGGTGTGGAGCTATATGGTTTGTATCTTCTTACCAGTGCAATGCAGTTTGGGGACTAGTTATATTATTGTAGACAAATGCAGTAGAACTTTTGTGCATGACACTAAAGGGGACAGTGTCTAGACAGAGATTGGTTGCCTCTAGACTTGTGTCTGCTAGAGGGATTGAAAGAAAAATGAAATCTCTTAGTAAAGCTTTCCTAGCTAACCACTTAAGTAGTAATGGCTTTATTTATGGTGCTAATGCTTTAAGAATAACATAATTGTGACTTCAGCCACTTAGAACAGCAAATGTGTCAGGGTCTGATGCATATTTCCTGTGAGCAACTGCAATAGATTGTCTTGTTGGTGTTTGGGGCTGTGTGTTCCTCTCTTTAAAGGAATACCTCTTCATCTGCTTAAGTCATTAACAGAAAGGTCATCAACCATGCCTAGTAGTGCTATTTTATTCCTAGTTTAACTGCAAGTTTTAAATGCTTATGTGGTGTGCAAATTAGTTGCTGAAAAGCAGCCAGGAGTGGCAGGTGAGCATGGCAGTAGATGTCAAAAGTGACTGAATTTTGGGAATGGGATGGCTTTCTTGAAATAGATCAACAACATGAGTCATAAACTGCTTTCAGGGAAACTCTAGCTCTTACTGTTAAACAGTGAGGTAGAAACTTCTGTAGGGTCCCAAGGCTGAACCTGGAAAACAGCAAGGTTGTGAGTAGTGGGAAAAGTGGGTGGAATAGACTGGCAATAGGTTTGCCCTTTTTACATTGCTGTGCTTTATCAGGGGGTATGGAAATACTTTGTGTAGATATGGTAAAACAGGTGGTATTGATTTTCATGCCTCATGTTTGGGAGGACAAACTCTGAATAGCCAGATAAACTCTGCTGCATTTCAACAGGTTTTGTTTTGTGTGGAAGTGTGGACATGGAAAAAAATTGGAAAGTTGAGGAACCTGAAAAATGCCCATAAGTCGTAAACGCCATTGTAGTGAAAGGACAAGGGGCAATGGT
>VWZO01010044.1:0-44857 GCA_013396975.1 Bucco capensis
AATTATGCCTTCAGAGCCTATCAAGAAACACTAAATTCTGTATACAAATGAAAAACAAATCCATAAACATTCCACCTTAGCATGTCTGTCATCAGCTTCAACACAAGTGATGCCCTCTTTAACATATAATGCCACACCTCCACCTATCTTTCCTTGCCTGTCTCTTCTAAAGAGCCTGTATCCATTCATTGCATTACTCCAAGGGCATTTATTTCCACTTGGAATGCCTCAGACCAGTTGTTCCCAAACTCCCTGGATCGTGGATCACTGTTGACCATTAGCGTTTCTTATGTATTTGTGTCAAGCTTTTAATGAAAATCATGGTATAGCTTATTCTAGTGAAAACTTTTAAAGTGCTCATTGAAATAATTTACATTTTCCAAAGCAGACAATGCAGTACTAGCAGGGAGGGACTTGCTCTGAAAAAAAAAAATCCCTTTCCTTCATGCTTTTTGGCCTTCTTAAACTCATGTTTCTGGTTTATCCACATATTAGCTAAGAAATGATCTGATGTGAATGCTTGTTACATGAGTACAATCTGTATTTGTGTCTATGCCACTTAAACAGCTTCCTCAGAAAGGGAGAATACATGGTCATGCTGAGTTTTGTCCAGGTGTCTAAAGTTTTTGTCTTCTCTTGCAGGCCAGGAGCAGAGATTTCTTCCCCAGAAGTAGTGCTGAAGAGGCTCAGAGCTCTAAGCCACAATGGCCCCCTCTTTGCCATCTCTTTCCTGGCTTTCTGGGTTGCCTGGGCTCATCCTGGTTTGCAGTTCCTTCTTTGCCTTTGCATGTATGACAGCTTTCTCACCATGGTTGACCTCCATCACAATGCCTTGCTTGCAGACCTGGCAGTTTCAGCAAAAGACAGGACTAGCCTCAACTTCTATTGCTCCCTCTTCAGTGCCATAGGCTCCCTATCTGTCTTCATGTCCTATGCAGTGTGGAACAAAGAGGATTTCTTTTCCTTTCGCATATTTTGCATCATTCTGGCCCTCTGCTCCATCACTGGTTTTACCCTGTCCACACAGCTGCTCCGCCAGCGATTTGAAGCTGATGGGAAAGCAAAATGGGACCAAGAATCAACCCTAAAAGAGTAAGTGCCACCAATTTTGTGGTAGGAACAAAGGCCTGGCAGAAATAAATAGTTCTTTTATGCACTGCAGCAAACTAAATGTGTGGGAAGATCCACACTGTATCACACTGTTGATACAGTTTTCAGAACCACCTTTGTAACGCTGGCTGCTAGTGCCGTCTGAAATTAGGACAAAACTATCTTGTGACATTCCTGGCCCAAATGAGGCAGAGCCCTGACCTGCTGTATGGCCATCCACTGTTTGGAACATGAAATGAGTTAGTACCTAGAGCACGCAGTGAGGCCCGTGAGTGGCAAAATGTCAGACACAGCTTATCATGAAAGTATTTCTGCTTGAGTATGAGGCCACCTTGGTGCCCATTTCCTGTGGAGTTGGACAAGTAAATGTCTGTCACCTTTTTTGCTCACTTCAGCTACCTGAGAGTGGCTGGGCTGTTGGTAGGCCATGATGCAGCTGGTTTTCCCCATTCAGCTCCCTTGCTTTTCCTTGGGCTGCGTCACTTCTTGTCTCTTGTTCTAAGATGCCAGCATTATACTGTACTGACACAACAGATCCTGATGAGACCTGCCAGGTGAGCTAACCACAGGGATCTGGAAGAGAAGTATGCATGTAGTGGGATGGCTTGTAAAAGGAGAATGCTTTTATGGACAGAAATCTGTATTTTGGGTTCGAAAGACAAATATTCTGTGGGATAATTGTTGCCTGTGGTTTTTGCTAGCAATAAGCAAACATAGTTGTAGACTTTACTGCTTTGGTCCAGAGAGAAGGAAGCTTGGAATAGGAGCTGAGGAGAGACAGCCCTTCATCTACACATGGAGAGCTGGTGTGGAGATTTTACAATCACCCCTTTTTTTTTTTTTTTTTTCAAATCTCCTCTCTTTTTAGGCTTTACATAGAGAAACTCTCCATCCCCCAGGAGAAGAGGATCACCTTGGCAGAGTATCTCCAGCAGCTCTCCCGGCACCGCAACTTCCTCTGGTTTGTCTGCATGAACCTAGTCCAGGTAGGTGCAGCAGCATATTGTGATTCAGAGGATGAGTGCTGGCTATGGCTGTTTGTGATGGTGATTCAGCAGTATGTGAGTTCCCTGGGAAGGGCAGAGGTGTTTCCAGCACCCATTTGCTTTTGGAGTGTCCTGCCCATGCTAGCTGAATCAGAAGCTGGTAGCCACCCTCCCTGGTTGTGACCCAAGGATGCTTTCTGAGCAGGCTCTGGGGTGCTCCTTCCTCTCTCCACAGTATAGGCTGGATCACAGGGGCTGCCTGAGCTCTGTGCAGGCCATCTGGGGTGCAGAAGCACAAAGCCTGGCTCATGGTGGGGACAAGTTCAGGAGTGCAGTTGCTGGCCTGACTATCAGCACAGCCTCCTTCTCCTTTCTGCTCTCCTGGGACTCATATCACTGTTCTCTGTTCTCACTGTCCAGCTGGATCCACCTTCCAGCTGGCTTTTGCCTTTTCTATTCTTCATCCTCTTCAGTGATTGTAACCAAATGCCGGCAGCCTGCCCAGCTTTGTGTGCTGCTCTTGAAGCCCCTGTATCCCTGGAGATCCTTCAGTTCCCTTCAGGCAGGCTCTTGATGCTGCTCTGCATCTTTTTGTTCAAGCCTAGCTGCTGCCTTATCCATGTCCCCCTGACAGCTGCCACCTCCCTCCTGTCAGGCCACTGTCTCCCTCAAACCCTTGTGGTCACTGCTGTGACCTCCTTGCCTTGCCTGCGCCAGGAGCACTGTGCTGAGTAGGTGCCCTGCAAGCAATGCCTTGGCAGCTGGGAAGTGATACTGACCCCAGGCATGTAGTGGGAATGGCTGGTGGCATTGTAGCTTTGCAGTCTCAAAGCCTACAGGGTTGTAAACTCCACAGCCTAACTCTTGCTCTACTGACATACTCCATGACCCTCCTGCATGGTTCCTTGGCACAGAGCAACTAGGATAACAGAGCCAAGAGGCCTGTTAGCTTTTTCTGTTCTCTCTTACTGCTGTTCCTGCTGACCAGCTCATCTGCATGCTGCCTTCACAGGTTTTTCACTGCCATTTTAACAGCAACTTCTTCCCTCTGTTCCTGGAGCACCTGCTGTCAGACCAGATCTCTGTCTCTACTGGATCCTTCCTGCTTGGTGAGTCTCTGGTGTGATTGGAGGGAGCAGACAGGTTAGGATGTGGTCTGAGTCTGGATTAACTCTTCTCATCTTTGGGGAGAGGTGTGCTCACACTCTAGTCTCTGAGCTGTAAGATTAGCACATGCAGACATCCTACATGCTTCCCTGGGACCAATGTGTCTTCCATCCTGGGCCCAGAAGTAACTTGAAGTCTTTTCTAGTGATGATGAGGCCAATGCTCTGAACTCTGGCCTAGGCTCCATGGAAGTATTGCTCTGAGCATTAGTGGCTGCAGTTAGTATCCTCAATGTGCAGCAGGGAATACCACCCTGAATTTAATCCCTTTCTCTCTGTAGCGTAGGGACTGTTTCCAGGCTGCCACAGATCTGTGGGCACTAGTCCTAGAGCTGCCATGGGAGAGTTCAGTGGGGGCCAGGTCTGGTCACATTGTCCTGTCCCTCTCATGTCTGCTCCAGGGCTGAGTCCCAGCCCCTGTGTGACACTAGGCAAGTCTTTTCTTGGTTCCTGCTTGTGAGGTTGATGTAAGAAGGCATCTCTCTGTAGGAAGAGTGTGTGCTGTGCCATGAAACCTCTGAGTAGGTCTGCTGCAGCCTTCTGTGTATGCACATGAGGCTTTTCTGTACTCTGTGTCCTACAGTCCTGCTGGTGATAGCCTGCCTTGTTCTCTCTCTCTGTTATTGGTCCTGGGGGCATGGTGGATACTGAAACTCTCTCATGCTGTTTGTCCCTCTCTCTACTCAGGTGTTTCCTACGTTGCCCCCCATCTCAACAACCTCTACTTCCTGTCCCTGTGCCGCCGCTGTGGGGTTTACGCTGTGGTGCGAGGACTCTTTTTCCTGAAGCTGGCTCTCAGCATTGTCATGCTTCTGGCAGGACCTGATCAGGTGTATCTGATCTGCATCTTCATTGCCAGGTAGGCAGGCAGTACTCACTTCCTCTGCCACCTGGGAAGGGAAATGACTTGTCCCTGGTTTACAGAGAGGAGTGGGAGGCAGGGAACAGTAGCCAGGGTCATACAGGGGCCTTGTGGCTCTCAGCTCTGGCAGCACCCAAGTGTGGGATGGGTCACTGCAGAATCTGCTTGCTGTGCCTGCAGCAGAGTGAGGGAGCAGTGATGTTTAGGACCAGAGACTGGGCAGGGCTGGTGGCAGTCTGCAGCAGCCTCTCCCAGATGCTGAGCTAAGCTCCTATTCTCCTCTGAAGTCTGCCTGGGGTCATAGCCCTCAGGGTGTGCTGCAACTGCCTATTAGCCACTGGCCCAGCTGTCCTGTCCCCAGGCCTGTATGTCTGACAGGTCAGGACTGACCCAAGGCATCACTGCGGGATACACAAAGCTAATTGCTAGCAGTGTTCCCCTCCTGTAAGCAGGGCTTCTGAAATTCCTGTTTTAAGTATGAGGGAACCTTTCTTACCTGCTCTACATTTTCTCTGATATCTCACCTACTCCCATCATTTCTTGATGTCCCTATTCAGTGTTTTGCCTGTTGTTCTGCAGCAACCGGGTGTTCACAGAAGGGACCTGTAAGTTGCTCAACTTGGTGGTGACTGACCTGGTGGATGAGGATCTAGTCCTGAACCGTAGGAAGCAGGCAGCCTCAGCACTGCTCTTCGGGATGGTGGCTCTGGTCACCAAACCAGGCCAGACCTTCGCTCCTCTGATCGGCACCTGGTTACTCTGCGCGTACACAGGTAAGGATGTTCCTGGGGAAAGCAGCAGGGCAGAAGAGCGCAGACCTATGATGAGTTCAGTGGCCTTCACCATGTCTGGTTCCCTGGGTGGATGCAGAGGGCTCTTCCAGTTGCTAAGCTGTGCCTGGTCTCTGCATCTCCAAAGCCAGTTGCTCAGAGAGAATGGACAAGAGTCCATCCCCACTGTCCACATTCTCACAAACTTTTCTCTGATGCCAGGCTATGACATCTTCCAGCGCAACCCTTTGAGCAACGTGGTGAGTGCCCAGCCGAAGCTGGAGTCTCCTGCAGCCTTGGAGCCAACTCTTCGCCAGGGCTGCTTTTACCTTCTCGTCTTCATACCCATTGCGTGTGCACTGCTGCAGCTCCTCAGCTGGTCTCAGTTCAGCTTGCATGGGAAGCGTCTGCAGATGGTGAAGGCTCAGCGCCAAAGCCTGACACAAGGCCGAGCACCAGAGGTCAAAACGATCTAGGAGTGCCTGATACCCTAGGGTGTTGCTGTTTTCAAGGCTGGTACAGGACAGCAGGCTAAGCACAGGGGTGGCAGGCTGAGAAATCCCAGTGTTTACGGTTCAACTGTGAAATGCTCTAATGCCAATGTTTACTCATTCCAGGAGGTGGTTGCTGGGGAAGGCAGAGAAGTTCAGCATGTGAGGGGCCTGAGATAGATAGATTGCTTGGCCACAGGAGCAAGAACACTTTAGCCTTAGCCGGTGCCGGGTAGCAGAGGGCTGCTTATCCCAGGGGAGAGGTGCTGCGTTGCAGCATGTGCTAGAGACAGATGCACCTCCTGTGCAGTCCTCTGCCCTGGGAACAGCCCTGGGGAACTGCAGCCTCTGTGGCTGAGCAGGAGGGGTCAGCATAGGGAGTCCTTCTGTGCTAGAGCCTTGCAACTCTGGGGAGTAGAGTGGGAGGTTCCTGAGGGACCAAGTGATTGATGGGTGATTGTAGGACAGCAGGAGAAGGGATGAGAGGACCCTCAAGGCCTTTTTCAGCAGTACAACCCTTCCCACATACAGTGCTGTAGTTTTTGGACCAAATCCACTCTTAAGCATTTCTTGTTCCCAGGACAGTATCCTGCACAGCCAGGGTCTGCCAGCTGTGCTTGTTTTATGCTGAAGCTCCCTCCTTTGTGGCCTTGTGAAGGGAGTTGTTGCTGGACTGGGAAAGGCACTGGGCTTGAACTGGGGTCAGAGCCTTTAGCTGGAACATCTCATCTAACATCCCACTTGTCTGTGTTAGGCCCTCCTCTCCACAGCCCTTCCAGCCAGCGCTGTCACAGAATGCAGTGAGCACAGCTGTGTGGTCAGTCCTGTCCCACAATGGCTGGGGCTAGGAGGTCAGGGAACCAGCCCCTAACCCACCTGATTCAAGTGCCTCCCTGCCCAGGAAAGTCCCAGGGGACACAGTGAAGCAGCCTGGCACCTTCCCCTCTTTCAGAGGGAGAGCACAGCCTGCATAAGATACCTGGTCTTGCTTTTGTGCCTTCAATTCCTCTTTTGGAGCCTGTGACAGTGCTGGGCAGTTGCAGGGTTGAGATTTTCTCTCTCTCAGGAGGCAGAAACCTCAACCCCTCTCCACTTGAAATGGTGTCCTTGAGGTTTTATCACATCATTTGGCTGCTGAGCCATGGATCCGGAGAGCAGGTGGTTTGGTCTTTCTGGTTCTAGCTGGGAGCACAGGGGGCAGGTAGTCACCAAAGGGCACCCTGAAGTGAGGGACTGTCTCGTCAATCCCTGCAAGGTATTTGGCGGCAGACAACAGAGATGTGCCAAAGCAAAGCTCTGCCCTGTGCATGCCTGCAGGAGGGGGTGCAGGCAGCATTTGGAAGCTGCTACACGCTGAGGGAGTGCTGTTCGTTTAGTGCCAGGTTTCTTTTGGGGTCTCAGCCCATCAATCTGCCATACTGCCTCAACACAGGGCTGCCTTTGACCATGATGTTCCTGCCATGAGGCTTCTGGTTCAACAAATTATTTGTGCAACTTCTAACAAACTTTGATTCTTCATTTCATAAATTAAAGATTATCTTTTCTGTATTGCTCAGTGATTTTCTTTTAGCAGGTAGATAACACCTGGCTGGGTTGACATGCTGTGGTTGTATGGGGAAAAAAAAGGATAGCTCCTCTCCAGCAAAACTGAGTGCTGGGGCCTGGACCTGTTTCTACAGGGGGCAAAGAGGATCAGGGGGCTGCTGTATCATCTACCTTTGTGGTAAGAGAGTCACTTACCCCTCTTACCTGCTCCTCTCACAATGACAGTGTTACCACTCCCATCAGGGTCACTCGACGAGGGCAGCCCTTGCTCACAGCTTCTTGCCTCAACTGTCTCTGACTTGTCCACAGTGAGAAACATGCAATGGTTGCTGAGGAGAGCAGCTTTGGACAAGATCAGTGCAGACCATAGCTGCAGCCCAGGAATCTCCTTCCTCTGCTCAAAAGCCAGGCAAGGAATGCAATCCTGGACCAGAGGTGGTATCTCCTTGCAGAGATTGTTCAGCTACAATTCTCCACAGGCAAGAGAAGAACTCAAGTTACTTCCTTAAAAATGCAGATATGGGAAGATAAAGCCAGGAGGCTTGAGGGTTGTATATGAATGACTTTATTTAAGTATGCTGGGCACCACCAGGCAATATGGTTTGGACAGTGTGCAAGGGAACAGTCAGGCAGATCAAACAAATGCTAGATCAGAGACGGCACCTTTCTGTCCAGTCACTGCAGGTTGCAAAATGGAACACTGCTGTTTCTGCAAGGGCAGCAGAGGGGCTGGGGGTGGGAGTGAAGAGATCACTGGCACTGCCTAGGGGCATGTGGTAAATGAACTGAGAGGAGCTTGCTGCAAGAACACAACTGATTTGCCAGCAGAAGGCAGCTAGCTGACTATTGACAGCTCTTTTCTACTTGACAAGTTCTTGCTTAAAAAGCAGTCTGCTCTGATGGGGGTAGATGAACAAGCAGCCTGGCCTCAGCTGGGAAGACCACCATACCACCCTGCCTACAGCCTTTCTGAGCTGTAAGCCCTCAGAACAGGGTTCCCACGGGGGCAGTATGCTGCTCCTGATGTCTGTCTCAGCTGGGGCAACACACCAGCTTTTGCCATGCCTCTGCTGCAGTCTTCCAGCTCTCACCCTATCTCTGCACTTGAAAGTGACCCCAAGGGGATGTGTGGCAATGGAAAGAGGAGGGGAAAAGGGAGGAACTGCCACCAAGCAACTCCAGCTCTGCTGCTAGTGCCAGATATTGCAGAAAATTAACAACAGAAAAAAAAGAGCACCAAATAATGTGTAAGAAAAACCTAAAGGGGAACCAGTGGCACACCCCCACACTAGCAGGTCCATAGGCCTGTCCAATGCTGTAAATGCAGCAGAGCAGCCAGCAGGTGAGCAGAGAGGCATGCACAGTACAGCAGTATAGAGCTATAGTGACAGTTTCCTGCTCACAAACCTGCTGCTCACACCAATGGCCTGGTACAGTTTATTGCCCTCTCATTTAGTGCATTCGTAGAGAATCACGAGACACCCCCCTCCCCCCAAAAGCAGTTACAGGGTGGGCAGGCTGTTCTACTAAGCATGTGTGCTGTACTCAGTGTTAACATCCAGCAGTCGACAACTGGGCAACAGGTGTTCAAAGAAGACCCAAAGCATGATTCCCAGGTGCTGTGGTCAGTATTTGATATATCCTCAGACAGTTCAATAAATAAAACAATTCTTACGTTACAATGCACCTTTCCAATTATTATTTTGACCCAGAATAGATAAAGTATGCAGGAGTTATGCCTGGCTGCAAATACATGCTCCCTTTGTCCTGACATGGCAGGAAGGAGGGAAACAGCCTTGACTCTTACAGAGAAAAAACATGAGAACTCAGTATTGTAAATCTTGGCAGGTTGAGGGGGAACACACAAGTGCCTTCACCCCCATTCTGGGGCACTTGCTTCCAGAGGAGAAAAAGTATTTAAAATAGGTACAAGAGAATAACCGTCTAGTATACTGATGGCTGATTAGATTTGCTTTGCCCTACTCCATGCAATACAAACTAAGTCCTATCACCAACTTCTCCAGCTGGGGTACAGACCTGCACATCAGGCTAAGAAGTAACACGCACGTACGCATACTCACACACCAAAAACGGGGAGGGGGGGGGAAATGGGCTTAGCTGTTGACAATGTGCTTTCTCTTAATAAAAAATATATTATAAACAACTTCAAAAACGTACTGATGGTGAAGACAATGCTAAAGAAGAAAGTGGTTATGGGGCCTCAGCTACATGTTTCCAGACAATCCAGACATAGCAGCTGAGCTGACTAAAGCCTGTGTGAGCAGTCTGCAGTGGTTGGCTCCCTTCTGGCTTGCTAGGCAGTTTCTATAAGCTGTTCCCTTTATTTTTGCTTTACAATGACAATATGACTGCAATGCAGATATTAAGGGACTTAAATGAAAAAGGAATGGGTCATTATGGAGAAATTCAGATTGGTGTTTTCTTCTTCCCATTTAAAAAAACAAAACCAACAAAAATAAAATTAAAAAATAAGACGTTAGTAGTACTAATACAACCCTCCTGCTGCTGTTGTCTTTGCTCAGTGACGTCGGGGCATGCTGGCGCGCACACACACACACACAGGCAGCTCTCAGACACTTGGACTCAGAAAAGCGAGTTTAGAACTGAAGTGAGTCTTCGGAGGAGACTGAGGACAGGTCCCAGCGCTAGAAGGTTTTTCGGTGGATGGCACGAGCTCCATCTTCTTCATACTCCTTTTTTGAAGCCCACATTTTCTTAAAGGTGTCCAGTGAGGCCAGGATAGAGCCACTGGGGAGAGACAGGCATGTTATGGGTTGGGGACACTCTCATCATATCTCTGCAGAGATGAGCCCTTTCTATTGTATAACAATTCCTCGTATCAGAAAGGTGCTAGGGCTCCCAGTTATCTACAACAGAAATGCTCTTGGGACAGTCACTTCCTCTCCTGTTAGCCTCAAACATGACGGCACTGCAGAGCCTGGCACCAGCTACCTCCTCCCAAGCAACCTGCTGATCGCTGCTTCGAACACCAGTTCTGATCACACAGGACCTGACTGGACTTTCTAGGACTATGGAGCAGACTTTAGTTCCCCTAGTCTGCAGCAAAGATGTACACAAGAGGCAGAATGTACCTAGAGGCTCTGCCCTAAGAAATGTACTAACTATGAATTTGTTCTGCTTTAGGTTGGACATTAAGACTGTGAAGACAAAGAAAATTAACAGGTCCTGCAGGATTTTTAAGGACAGAAAAGGCCAAGAGGCTGGCAGTGCAGATGGAGTCAGGCTCAGTAATCATGGTGAACACCAAGATGAAATCCTCTTGACACAGCACTAGAAGGGCAACAGTGTGAGTGCCAACAGGCTGCGCCTCCCAAGCCCTCATCCCACAGCAAGACATGTCACCATGCAGTACATACCCAATCCATGTGGAATACAATCTCTCCTGAGGAGCTGATATCTGGGAGAAAGGGAGAATCAGTCAGTATCCTCCCAAGCTCCAGTCTGCTCCTCCTGGGACACTGCCCCATGTCACTACACCTGACCGATGACAAACACTGGCATTATCTCTCCCACTAGAAATATACCCAGCAACCCCCAAAACAGCCACGGTAGTCCAGGATCCCAGACCAGTGGGCATGTTGTCAGAGAAGCCACCTTTGTGATGAAATCAAACAGATTTTCAGGCTGTCCTCACAACAGCAGATACTGTCTCAGGAAAGCCATTTCTGGTTTGAAGCAAATGGTTCTTCAAAGGCTACAGAGCAGCACACACAGTAATAAATACAAGAGATTGCTCCTACCCTTATCTTGACATCCTTCGGAGCTAGTTTCTTCACTTCACTCAACAGCCTGTCACCAAAGCCTGCACAAGACAGAAAATGTGTACTCTGAGCCCCTCAGCAAAATCCCAAGTTCCATCTACTAACAACGTGGACAGGTCCTGTGCAGCCCTATTAAAATATCCCACTCCAGCTCTCAACAGGGAGACCAGTCTGGAGAGGCACAGAACACAGAGAGCAAGATAATGGGATTCCGTCACCCTCACACAGACCTCAAGCACTGGCACAATGGGCTCTATTCCTCAGCAGCAGCTAGAGATAAGCAAACAAAATTTTTTGATAGGACTGCTGGTGGACCAGTTCCCTCCTCCTTCCCTGGGCATTCCTCCTGTGTCCAGCCCATTTGTACAGGGGAGCAGGGTTTGAATGGGAGGACCAGGACCTATCTGTAGATGTCCACCCATAGGTCAGGCCGATGTGTTGTGGCAGAGGGCTATCTTTAAGTTGGTGGGAACAGCAGGACTGTTGAACTCTCTCAGGTACCAAACACCTAAGGAACTTGAGGACACACAACAGCCTTTTAGGTATCCAGTCTCAACTATCCTGAACTAAAGCAGCAGAAACGGGCACAGCTACTCAATCCTGACAGAGGCAGAATTATAGGAGGAAAAAGACAAAAGCCTCTCAAGCCCAGGAAGTGATATACAAGGCCAGAGGCGTCTCGCATACCCAGAAAATCAGAAAGCAACCCCACCCTGCAAGAATGAAGTTTCCACAGCCCTCATCACACAGGAGAAGTAAGGTGACCTAGGTTATCTTCCCATTTACACATGAGAAGGAAGGAAGAGATCAGGTATGTCACAGCCCACTGAAAGAGGAGAGGCAGGAACCTTTGAAAAGCGTGGAGCCTCCAGACAGCACAATGTTGGAGAACAGCGTTCGCCTCAGGTCCATGTCTGATTTCTGAATAGCAAAAACAAGCACCTCATGGAGTCCTTCACATTCCTCCCCTATCAGGTCTGGCCGGAACAGCAGCTCTGGAGCTCGAAAACGGGCAGAGCCGATCTGCAAGGAAGAGAAGTTAGCAGAACTGTGGGAAGCAGTGTGGCTCTGTCCACTGCCTACAGCTTGGGCCTACCTTTCTTAAGTGAAACATCAGAGTAACAAAGTTTCCTGGATATTCATGCTGCATCATTAGCGCCTAAGTAAACACCAGACTGGACTACTGCTCCTAGAAAAGGTGCTATTTCCATTTTGCAGATGAAAGAGATAAAGAAGCTTGCTCACCCCCATACAGCAGGTCATTAGCAGAAAATGGAGCACATGCACCTCTGCCTGAGGCTGAAGGTAAGACTTGTACTTTCTTTCCTTCAGCCATTCTACAGTGGGCTCAATCTTTTGAAAAGTATTCTTCACTTTTCAAAGGAATTGTTTCTGCACCTCTAGGCAGGACAAAAGCCACACGCAAAATCTGTATGAAAACACTGCTGAATCTACCGTGAGCTGGTAACTACCCACACACTGTTTCTGATCTGCATAATGATTTGCTAGATCAGAGCTGGTTACTCAAACAGCTCAGAGCCCTCATGGTCATGCTGTATCCTTACCTACAACTTCCAGTATAAGTTTTGAGGTTTCTAATAATGCTTTCTTCCCCTAGAAATTCCAGTGCCCAACCTGGGATGAGTTTGGGACTTTTAAAATTATCCCCTCCCACCTAACACCACAAAATTTCCCATCACTAAGCAGAAGGCTATTCTGGAAAATGTCCCTCACATCAGGAATTTCTGAGGATGGTCCTTACAAACCTCAATAGTGCTTCCATCTGGTAGGTAGTACTGAGCTTTTTCAGTCTCCAGAGTCTCATCCTTCTGGGGGTTTATTGACAGGTAGCAGGCACGCTGGAGAGGAAACAAAGTCATGGAAAGGGAGATGAGAAGGGTAAACCTAAATGTCTCTGCTAAAATACTTTTCTCACAATCAAAATCCGTGCATCCCTTTGGGAAGACCAATTTCAACAATATTTTGTGCTGGGAAAAAGACCTTTTGGGTTCAAATCAGGTAAAATACCTATTCATGCTGCAGCTCTATGTGATGATTAGAGACATCAAGGATGCTAACATCCCCACTAGCTGCTGCTTATCTCTTGCTTCCCGCTCTCTCTTATTGCTTAGAAGTTGCCTCCCTTTAGCACAGAAGGAGTAACTATGCTGTGAGCGCTTCCAACCTACTGTAGCACAAAATTAAAATACACACCTGAAACACCTTTAGTGACATTAACCTTGTATAAAGGTGGGCTCAGGTAACTTCACAACAGATTAGCAGCATGAACAAAGTCCACTATTACATTTCACCAGGGTAAGTGATAACTAATAGCCAACAGTAAATATTTTTTAACATAATTTAAGCTGCTCACTTTCCGTTGCCTATCTCCATATTAAGTTACAGGAAACAAAATACTTTCTTTGACTTTTCAAACTGCTTCAGCACTCTGTATTTTTTATTCCACAGTAAGCTTTGCTATTCCAAATTGTTATTATTTGGGAATTAAAAAAATACCTACACAGAGTCATAGAAACATTTAGGCTGGAAAGGGCCTCTTGAGATCATCTAGTCCAACACTCTGCTCAGTCCTCTTTGGAGTATCAGCACAGATGGAAAATCTGCAAACCTCTCTGGGTAACCTGACAGTGTTTGACAACCCTCAAAGTAAACCAAGAACCAGAAAACAATGTTTGCACTGAAGTAGATATTAAGGGTTCCCTTTTAAGGTAATTTCTCCTTTCGACTTTTCAACATCCCCAGATTCACAAATCAAGTTACAAATGGCAACAACATCAAGAAGAAATCTCACTGCAAGTTCCAGGCACATATATCCTAAAAATCTGCAACACTTTACCCAGCTAAAATTAATGCAAAAGCTGTAGGTTGGAAATCAGGTTGTTTCTTCTTCAGCAGTCTCATTGGTAAGGGTAGTCCTGCAAAGCAGGACTTGGATCACTTTTCCCTGCTCTTTGCTTCCCTACGTGTGTAGTCCAAAGAAGAGACTGCACTGTTGCAAGATGTTGTGTTTGACAGCACTATATGTTTTAGTAGTTTCATCGTTGTCGTGGCTAGGCTTCGCGAACGAAGATCCAGGGAGGGNTCATCACTCAAGAGCTAAAGGGAGCCTTCGACTTTTTTTATAAAGAGTACAAGCCTTTTGTTTTGTCCCATAAGGCCATTGCAACTGCACTACAACTGATGCTTGCTGCAAAACAGGCTTTTTCTGAAGCAGAGTTGTCCAGCAAGCCTCATGAGATCTTCTGGTCTACAGATGCTGCAGTATCTGCACACCAGCTTTTTGTCTCATTCAGCAATCATCATTTGTACAGCAGAGAGCAGCTACTGGGTTAAAGCCTACAACCCTATGAAGTCTCCTGTTCTAGGCAAAAGGGAGAAGAAGCCAACCAGCTGCACTGTGACACGAAGCACAAGCCCTGCTCTCTCAGCATGGCCACAGTCAGCCATGGCCACGCACAACAGGCAAAACTATTTTCATTACGGTCTTTTGCTGGTAGGTCACAGGCTCAAGAATGAAAAGGGTCTCAAGCCCTGGCACAGGCTGCTGACTCGGCCCAGAGTTATCTGCAATCACAGCTTGTTACAGGGGCCCATAGCTTGGCAGCAACTGCCAAACATCAGTACACAGCAATCACAGCCAGTACCGATCTAAGGACTGACCTAGGCCTTGCTGAAATCAAGAGAGCAACCCATATGAGCACAGGGATGCCACAAAGCTGAGGTGAGCAGTCACCAGCCTTGAGCTACTGTTCACTGTCGCACCTCTGTCCTCCTCTCTTGGCATACAACAGAAGCCAAGGCAACTGCTTTGATAGGGATCTTAATCACACCTTTCCGAACTGCTCTAAGGTCACTAAACACTCCATGCCCTTCAAGAGAGAAAGCTTTTATAAATGTGAATGCTCCGAGTGAATTCTTTCACAAGGGGCAGCAGGAAAGCAACATGCAATACCCTACTTGTGATCCCTACCTGCCATGGATTTTACAATCTTGAAGGGTGAACAAATACTAGTAAAAGATATCATCAGACCCTGAGAAACTGCAGAGCAGATAAAGGCAAGCTGATTCTAAACCACCAGCCTGTCTTCACCTCCATGTCAACAGCCCCTTAATAGGGATTAAATGTGACCTTGATGATAAGTCTCCAAGAATACAGGATAGCTGAGGTTGCAAGGGACCTCTGGAAATTACCTTGCCCACCTCCCTTGTTCAAGCAGGGTCACACAGAACAGGTTGCCCAGGAACATGTCCACATGGCTTTTGAGTATCACCAAGGGTGGAGACTCCACAACTCTCTGGACAGCCTTTGCCAGTGCTTAGTCACCTCACTGTAAAAATGTTTATGTTCAGACAGAATCTCCAGTGCTTCACTTGAAATGCACCTGGCTCTCTTTTCTTTGTACCCTCCTTTCAGACATTTATATACATTGACAAGATCCTCTCCAACCCCCTCTTCTTGTGCCTCACAGAATTTCACAGATTGTCCTGGGTTGAAAGGATTCCTACCTATGCACAGGACAACACTGCTACAGCCAGAAAAATAAATAAATAAATCACACCATGTGCCTAAGAGCATTGTCCAGATTTTTTTGAATTCTGTCAAGTTTGGCACTCTTAACTATTTCCCTGAGGAGCCTGTTCCAGTGCTGAACCATCCTCTGGGTGAAGAACCTCTTCTTAATATCTAACATGAACCTCCCCTGGCAGAGCTTTATGCTGTTCCCTCAGGTCCTGTCGCTGGTCACCAGGGAGATCATCAGCTCCTGTCCCTCCACTTCCCCTCATGAGGAAGTTACAGACTGCAATGAGGTCTCCCCTCAGTCTCTTCTTCTCCAGGCTGAACAAACCAAGTGACTTTTGCCATTCCTCACATGACTTCCCTTCTAGACCCTTCATCATCTTTGTGGCCCTCCTCTAGACGCTCTCCAACGACTTAATATCCTTCTTATATTGTAATGCCCAAAGCTGCACACGATACTTGAGGTGAGGCCACATCGGCGCCAAGTGGAGTGGACTATCACCTCTCATGGGTAGCTAGCAATGCTTCCACTGGCTGTACACTTTCTCTTTTTGCTTAAGCTCCAGAAAAAGCCCCCTTCTCAGCCAAGCTGGCCTTCTGCCTGCTGCTGTGCTTCTAGGAGGTGGTACTTGAAGTTGAAGTTTTGCTTCCTCCTGTCTCCAGGGGTTTATACTACACTCATTCATGGATGCCATGGCCAAGATGGCCACCTATTGCCACTTAATCAATTAACCATTCCTGTTAACAAGCCACAAGTCAAGAAGGGCACCCCTCCTAGTCGGTTCCCTTAGTACCTGCACCAAGAAGTTATCTATTGTCTAGGTGTTTTATAAATCTTCTGGACCTATTTGTACCAGCAGTGTGGTATTCCCACCCTCTCAAGCTCTCTGCTTTCCTTATATGAGAGGTGCTCCAGTCCTTTAATTATCTTAGTGGTCCTAGTCTTCCTCAAGTAGATAAAAGAATGAGGTGCAGAGCTAGGTAGGCTAGCACTTCCCATGAGATTTTAGGAGCCTTGACTTTCCTTGGGCGAAAATCTCTTCTTGAATAAACACAGAAATACAGTAAGGCTGGCCAGGAGGGCTGTGGAGTCTCCTTCTCTGGAGACATTCAAGAGCCGCCTGGATGCATTCCTGTGTGATCTCGTCCAGGTGAACCTGCTCTGGCAGGGGAGGTTGGACTAGATGATCTTTCTAGGTCCCTTCCAACCCCTAACATTCTGTGATTCTGTGAAATGCATCACCTCCTTGATGGTCTTGACAATCTCAAACTCAGAGGTTGTGTGGAAGTCATAGCCTTCCTTCCGGAGATAGAGACGCAGGAAGCGTGAGACATCACGGCCAGCAACGTCAATCCGCATGATGGAGTGAGGCATAGCAAAGCCTTCATAGATGGGAACTGCATGGGTAACACCATCCCCAGAGTCCAGCACCACTCCTGTAGTCCTCCCAGTCGCATAGCTATCAAAGGGGCAAACAATGAAGTCAGAACAAGCAATTCAAAGTGACCCCAAGCATGCAGCATATCCAGCCTCATCTCAGGGAGCAGAGATGTCACATGAACAGGGGCTAGAAAACCCCCAAACCCTAGCTCTCTTCATAGTCCAGCCAACTCCTGTAAACTTTTTACTACAGTAATTAAAATTCAATTTCAGTTCTTGCTTGAAAAGGAGTAAGTCAGACATCAGTGTGGTCTTCTGTGGTTTTGTTTTTTTGTTTGTGAAAAAGAATGCACAGCAACATTTCACAAGTGCAAATCAAAGATGAAAGACACTTACAGGCTAAGCACAGCTTGCATGGAGATGAATAGTGCTGGCACATTGAAGGTCTCAAAGAACACCTCAGCAGCACGCTCTCTATTCTTGCGTGGGTTTAGGGGTGCTTCCGTCAGCAGCACAGGATGCTGGTAAAGAAAAGGAGCGGTGCTGTAATAATCAGGAGGCAGCTAGACATGCCTTCCTAAAAATTTCTGCTTATTTACTCACTTTGGGAACCACTGGTGCAAGAGGACAGGTAAAATGGAATAATTTCAGCTAGTGAGCTGTATTATACTCTGCCAAGTAAGAAGACCAGCAGAGTACTGGTCCAGCTGTGAAGAAGTGTTAGGAAACATACTCTGTGAGCAACCCTGACCCATGAAGGACAAACAAGATGACTCTCAGTGCCAGAAGTCTGCCAGATAAAACAAAATGCACAGACCTTAAGAAATGGTGATGGCATACGGTCTTAGTACAAGTAGGCAGAAATATTCCTACTCCGCTTATACAATCTATTGTTCTCAGTCATTTAATATTTTTTTGTTAGCTCCTTCAAGACTACAAGATTGTGTTTTTCTCCTTCCTCACTTCAAATCATGTCACTGCTGAGCGGATATGCCTGATGCACAAGTAGAACAGGAAAAGTTAGGAGCATTGGCTAAGAGCGGAATCTTTAGAGAGAGTGCGAATAACAAATGCTGGAAGTCAGATTTTTAGTCAGGTCAGAATATTAGATCTGGGAGGAAAGACTGCTTGGACACTTCTTATGCAGTATCTCCCAAGAGGTGAAAGAGCCTAAGTTAACAACAGACACGTTTAGAAAAAAGACCAAAAGTCTCCAATCTTTCCTGGAGTTCCAAGGCTACTGGTATTACATGCACACTGAATGACACCTGTGCCATTACATAATGAGGTATCTCACCTCCTCTGAGAATGTCTGAAGCTGGTCTTTTGAATACACATATTGCCAAATGCGTTCCATGTCATTCCAGTCTTTCACTATGCCATGCTCCATCGGGTATCGGATCGAGAGAAGACCTCTGTGCTCCTGAGCAAACAGAAAGAACCGAACATACCTGTCAAGAGACTCAATCAAATTTCTGAGGACAATGATTTAATGTCAGACTCATTTATTTTATATTCCACTAATATCAACTTATCTCTAACATATAGGGCAAAACCTGAACATTAATCACAAACATCTCTCCCAGAGAAGTATTCACAAGATTAAACAAGGGCTTCTTATACTAAGTCTGGCATTTGTAGAGCAAATTCCATCCTGACACTTTTCAAGTCAACACAGAGACACCTATCAAATTGTATCTTTGTTCTAGCAGCTCAGTCATGATATAAAACTTAACATGGAATGTAGTTCGGTGATTCGGAGGGCTCATGACAAACGTGGGACCATACAACTACAAGCTGACAAAAGCAGCACTGTGGAAAGTGAGCATTTTGCCCACTCCAGGGAGATAAACGGCAACCAAGTAGGGTCCCTTTCTAAAGTTCCAAGTCAAAAAGATGGGGATATAATTACAGACATAGAAGTAGCCTAGAAAAAAAAAAAGTAGAAACAGAAGGATTTGGGGAAAAGGTCTGTGGTCAGCAGGTTGGCACAAGAATTTCATCGAACTTCCCACTTCACCCTGGACTCTCTTAGAAGTGACAATAACTGGTACACCCCCTCCTTACACCAGCATACCGAGATACATGAAGTGCAGTACAAAGGTTTTCTTACCTCTGCCTTTGGACCAATGAAAATGTCCCCTTCTAAGGCACCAGCCATAACACGAGTGTGCTTTGGTCTGCCCACACTGGAACAGAGGCAAGAGTATAAATGATTCTAGAGAGTGAGCTCCGATGCACTCAAGGATTAACTACTGTGTGTTCCTGTCTGTCCTAACCAGTACTTTGTAAATTGATGAGTGAGTCTGGGGGCACTACCAGGTGCAGACAGACCCAGGGTTGCTCTAAGTTAATCTCAGAATCAGAGGTGAAGGGAACAGATTGTAGACAGCTCTGAACTGGCAGGACATAGGCCAGCTTAGTTTGGCCACACTTTCCTGATGATTCAGGAGTTAGTTGTTCCATAGTTTCTGGGATGAACACTGCTAGATGGAGCAAAGTGAGCCAAGAGATCCATGTGGTGATGGCTGACCTGAGGCAGGCTTCTCAGATTAGATATTTATAGTCCCATACCCCATTTCACCATACAGAACACATTGCCCAGAGCACAAATATACTCAATAGAACCCCACCCCACTGAAAATAAAAGCCAGTAACTATTCAGAGTTCCTGATCCAACAGTCCTGCTTTCATTAAAACTCTCAGAAAACTTCCAATTAAGTTTGGCAGGAATCAAGACATCAGACCACACACCAAAGAAATATAGAGGGTTTCACTCCTCTTGTCCTAACTTTATCTTTTTCTTAGTCCTTTTCCTCCTGTCTCAAAACTAAAGAATCCTACAGCTTTGGTTTGGTGCTGAGCCTGACAAAGTGATAAGTCAGATTTTATGGTGTGTGTCCCCCAAAAATTCAAAGTACTTAACAGCAGAGTCCTCCTTTCCCTGATGCTTCTGTGCAGCAGGTAGAAAATCTATAACTTGTTTCTCCAGTTACAAAATTGGACCATTCTTTCCCTCTACATATCAAAGAATTGGTACATGGTACTAAGAACTTACCAAGAGCAGCAGAATACTTACTAGTTTGGAAAGCAGTATTTCGGTATCTGATCACCTGCAAAACCTGCTTTAATCACACCTGAGCCCTGTGGGAGCAACAGATATATATGTGAGCTTATCATTCATTCAGTCATCTCCATAAGTTTTAAAGGAGTAGCAAAGTACACTATCACTGCCAGATCCTCTCCACTTTACTAGGAATAGAGAGCTTCCTGGGGACTGATTCTCCAGGCAGGGCTGGGGACGGTAAGGTGCCAGCAGGCCAGCTCAGCCACTAGAGGGGAGTAACTGGTACCCTTCCTGGCAGCAATACATCACACACACACACTCTGGAGCATCCTGATACTGCTCCACGTACACACCCAAATGACACCCTGTACAGACAAGTATTTTTCTACCTGGTGTTAGGGGTGCAGGAGGCTAAATCCAAACTCTGCAGTTTTCTATCGACCTTAAATACTCTCTGGGTGAAGAAGAGCACTACAGAAAGCCAAGCAAGGGCAACTGAAACCTTACAGATTTGGGGGCTGTTGCTAGAAGGGGGAGGTTGAAGGATGTAGGCCTCTTACAACCAGATTTGGAAAGGATACAAGGATGGTGGATAAAGTCAAGAAGGGAATAGGAAAGGACTCTGTGAAAAAAGTTGGAGCAGATATGAGGGAAAAGATCTGGTGGCAGATGAAATAAGTAATGCTAAGGAAGCAGGTTGCAGAAATATGATCAGAACAGACACTGGCAATGAACTCAGAAGGGGGTCTGGAAAGAACAAAGGTACCAGTCAGACTGCAAAGGGAAGGGCTGGAGGCAGGAAGAGTGGCTGACAGGACAGGGCTTGTTCAGAAGGTACAAGGAAGAAGAGATTAAGTATAGCAGTCAGAAGGCAAAGATCAAAAAGGCCTTCTGCAACATTCAAAGCAGCATAAGCAGAAGACACAGAGCAGGTAAAACTAGCCATAGGGCAGTCCTGGCAGGAAGTCAGTGCTGGGCATCTGGCCCTGCAGCTCCTGTTGCCATTGGTATCATCTGGAAGCATCCTGGGAACCTCATCATCAACTTGGATCTGTGCTGACTCCTTCCTCTCCTCCACTTCCTCTCCCTGCACAAGGGAATGACATCTTGAAACAATGAGCAGCTTGCAGGAACACCCAAGTTTCGCTAGGGACCAGATTTTCAAAGGATCTCCTCAAATAAGACATTACATTGGTAATCCCAGACCACCATGGCAGCAAGCTCTTCTGCAGAAAGAGAGGCAGTTCTGCTGTACCCCATACTGGGAGGAAACCATGTGAGTTGCACTGAAACCTGTGACATGCCTGTTCACTCTCAAGGACTCTGCAGCAGGACTGCTCTGTTTTTCAGGGCAAAAAGACATTTTTCCTGCCCCAGAGCATTTTAAAATAAGCAGCAATGCAGCTCCTCCACGGATTTCCCCTTCCCACCATCTCTGCATATGTTAGCATAACTGCTTTCTTTTGGAGGCTGAGGCCAAAGCTTGTCTGTCAGGCTCAGGGCTCTGACAGACAAGCTCTGCTTGCAGCATTTTCTAATGCCACCATTCCAGCTGCCTGCCCCATTCCAGTGCCAGAGGTTACCAGCCAAAGCAGGCTCAGCAGAAAGGAATGCAGGGCAGCTCCAGCCTCTCCAGTTCACAGTCCAGAGCCTCATTCCCAAGCTACTTTCATCAGCAGTTTCAGCCAAGGTGCTGGGCTTTGCACAGAGCATGGGTACTCTGCCACCAGGGCTGGGGCACTTCTGCCTTAAAACTGACAAAGTCAGATTTGCCACAGTGAATCAGTAAGATGAGTATCAGGAACACTGTGCAAACCAGACCTAACTAGTTATTAAACATTTAAAACATAGATTGCTTGAATCCTTGTCTCCTGACAAACACCTGCAGCTAGGCCTGTGAAGTGTTAAAAAGAACTCCCTTTGGATAGTACCTCTTCTGGATGTTAGCTTCAAAATGATGCAGGGAATAAAACAAAACCACTATTTTGATTTTCCTTATCATAGCTTATAAGCAATTCTATATCTGGAAAATAATATCCTTTGTCAAGCCTTGTAGCAAAAAAGTTGAATCAAATGCAGTAATGTAACCGCATTGGAATATTGAATATTTTATTCAAGATAATGACTAATCTTGCTGCCAAGCAGTCTGCTGCTGGAAGTGGTTTCATGAGAACAATGATGCTCATGTTTTAACATGGAGATTGAAACTTCCTTATGTCAGGCCAAAAATTACCCAGCATGTCCTGGTGAGATTCCCAACAAGTTATGCATTTTGAGATTTGATACTGAAGTTCAAAGTTAATTGTATGTGCCAGTAGTTAGGACTCCTAGCTGCAGCCAAAGACAACTGACTGTTTGAATGTGCCAGTAGGACTGGACTTCACCACAGCTGTGCTTCCAAGTGCCTGAGAATAAACCATGCACAGCTGTTTGCTATCACTGCACTACAAACACCTGATAGCACCTTCTGACCTATTCAATTTTTATTGAAAAACATTTTACTTCTTTGAAGATGTGTGCACTGAGGAAATCTGTTCATTATAGACCAGTTTGAGACTCCTATAAAATGAGAGGAGAACATTTAAATTTTGAAATAACTTTGGCTAATTCAGAAGGTTTAAAGCAAAGACCCAGTTTTTCATCTTTGTTTCAAATAAGCAAAACAATGCGTATTCCACTTAGACCACACAGCCAAATTTTATCCTCTTTTATATGAGCTGAGGTAATTTCATGGAGTTCATTAATTTCATTAGTTGTCCTGGTTTTGGCTAGGATAGAGTTAATTTTCTTCCTAGCAGCTGCTACAGTGTTCCATTTTGGATTTAGTGTTAGAACAATGCTGATAAGGCATTGATGATTTTGGCTGTGGCTAACTAAGTTAAGGTTTTTTCAGTTCCCCATGGTCTGTCATTCTGCAGATGTACAAAAAACTGGGAGAAAGCATGGCCAACTGACCCAAGCTAGCCAAAGGGATATTCCATACCACAGAAAGTCAAGCTCTGTATATAAACAGGAAGGAGTTGGCTGGGAGTGGTGAGTTAATCATTGTTTGGGCATTGGCCAACAGGTTGTGGGTAACTGCACTGAGCATCACTTGTCTGTCTTGGGTTTCCTTTCTCCCCCTTTACGTTATATTCTTTTTATTTGCAATTATGATTACTGTTATTTTTTAATTTTACTTATTAAACTGCTCTTATTTCAACATATGAGGATTTTTTTTTCCCCATTTCTCCTCCCCATCCTACTGGGAGTAGAGAGGACTGAGTGGCTGTGTTGTGTGTAGTCACTGGCTAGGGTTAAACCACAAATAAACATCAGTTTACATATGCATTACCTTCATGAGGGCTGCCATTTATTTCAGAGACAGCTTGCTATGAGTGCAAGATGGGAACACAATTTTTTTAAAAATTACTTACTGAACAAGAAGGATTTTTAAGGTTGTGCTGACGTACAGCTCCAAGCTCTCACTGTATATTATAAAACTCTCCCTGCTGAAAACATGTAGATAAGCATACTGTTTGGTAAGAGACGAAAACTTGCCTTGTTGAGTTTTTAGCTACATACCTTAATGTCCTTTTGGAACACACTGAGATACTAGAGCAGGGCTGGGACTGGAAGACCTGGCTTGTTCACCAGCTCAGTATCTCACTTCCCCCACCCTCCCATGCACATGCATACATAAGACAGGATGACATTCAGCCTTGAAAAGGTGCCGGCAGCTCTCTGAGCAAAGGCAGTAATGAGGCAGCAGGAATAGCGGTACCTGCTTGCTGCAGCTCCACCTCCCATCCTGCTGAACTCAGAAGAGTACCAAAAATGCAGTGTCACCACAAGGCTTTCAGCTGACAGCCTGCCAGCGTTAAAGGCAGATGTCACAACAACTGCTGCATTCTTCTTGCACAGGGAGGGAAAAGGAGGGGAAATCGTTTATCAGAGAGGCAAGAAGAATTAGCTTTCGTAAGACCAGCTGATAAAATGAGAAAAGAAACAGTCAGTTGCTAGCACATGAGCCCTTCAGGTCTGAAGCAGGGTCAGCAATCATTGCTTAATAACAAAAGGACATGCTGAAATCAGCTATAGGCTGCTATTATATCACCATAGCACAATAAATGCATCCTCATAGTACCAGAGTGCCTGGAAATAATTTTAACTGTTAGCTAATCACTAAACACCACAGCAAGGTCAGTGCTACTTCAGTCATTTTTAAGAACAATTAATCTAACCTATTCTTTAATGTCTCCAGTAAAGAAGATAACACATTTTTCTCCACATAATCAAGTCTACTGCTTAATCTCCTTTTCCTTTAGATATGTTCTATCAATGTCTAACCTAAAGCTTTCTGTTGTGATTCCAGAGGAAGAAACAAAACAAAACTGTATCGGAGAGTTCAAGTTGTAGAGAGGAAACTGGGATCAACAAAGAAGGGGTCAGAAGAATAACTGGCTTGATCTGAGAAGACCTACAATCACTCAGCTTATGGAGAAAAAAGTGCAAAAGGTTGAGAAGTACAAGGCTACCCAGTCCACATGTCATATGGTAAAAAGATTCAGCAAAAATTAAGATTACAGAAAAAGAAGGGAGCACAACACTGACCCTTTGAAACAACACTATCTGAATCACTGGCAGCAGAGGTCAAAAGGGAGTAGCATAATTTGTGACTCACTAAACTAAAGAAAGCTCCCTCCAAGATATGCTCTCCCATCCCCTTCTGGGATGGTCCTTTCTCTTGGGAGGTCAGTATGGATGGAGCTAATCAGAACTGGATCCAGAAGAGCTTCACCAATGCATTAAAACACTCTCACTGATCTCCCACTAAGGTATTTAACACAGGTTGAGAGTCTGCTTTGAGCTAAAGAGAAACATTATCAGCTAGGACCTGTGACACCACACCCCACTGTCAAATTACAGCTGATGCAATCCATGCTGGGGGCAGTTTCTTCAGGAGCCCTGCCTCCTGCCTTGGGTTCCAGCACTCCCTTGCTGTGATCACAAGGTTGGATGTGCTAGGAGTAGGTTGCTGGTCTGGGGGGTGGCCATCCCCCTCTCACTGGGACTGTCAGGGTGTTGCCTGTGACGGGGTTGGCTACAGGGTATCATCTCCAGCAGGATCCAAGCAAGAATAAAAGACACGCCCAGAGCATGCTGGTAGTCCGGACAAGGCATGCCCCAGAGCATGCTGGGAGTCCGGGCAAGGCATGCTCCATCACCCACCATTGTTCCCCAAGCACAAAGAGGGACAAGGCGGGGCTGCAGAGCCAGGGTGCAGTACCGCCTGACGGACAAGTATAGCTGCCAATGAGCACAGGTGCTCTCCACGAAGGCGGGGCAAGAAGCACCCCCCCTTCAGCAGGTAATTGCTGACTCCCCCCGCTGAGTGACAGCTGCCCTAGCCAATGGGGTCACCTCGCCCCTCCCAACCAGCAGGCATCTTAGCGGCGGCGGGGACAGCTCCCCACCAGCGAGGGGTTGCAGTCCGCTGGTGGGCGACAGGCAGGCAGCTCAGCCAATCGCGGTGCGCTGAAACAGTGGCGGCCCCGCCCCGGCGGTGGCCTGCGAGTACGCAGCGTACGGCGGTCTATGAGGGCCCAAGACGGCAGCCAGGCAGGCGGGGGATGGGGGGCGGGGGAAGGGAGAGGGAAGGCGGTGGCGGGTGGGGCGCGGCCGGCCCCGATGACAAAGGGATTGCAGCCCGCGGGCCCCCCTACCCTCCCCGCAGCTCCCGGGACGCGCAACCGCCGGCACTCACGTTGTCTATCACGACGGGCTGGTTCGCTATCACGTCGTAGGACTCCATGGCGAGGACCCGCCGCAGCCACCCGTCAGGGAGCAACAGCCCAGCCCTCGGCAACGCATGCGCGGAAGGGCGGTGCAGGGCGAGCTGGGTGATGTATTCCTCCTACGGTGGTGCCTGCCGGGAAATGTAGTCCCGGTCCCGCGTGGTGCCTTCCGGGAGCGGGGTGTGCCGGGAGGTGTAGTGCAGAAAGAGGAAACGCGGCGGAAATAGACATGTCTGCAAACCGCATTTCCGGCGTGGGACCCAGTGAGGAGTGGCTGTTGTGTTTCCGGGGTGCTCGTGCGCTGCCATCAGAAAGCACGAGATCCCTACAGGCTGGGGAATGAAGGGATTGAGAGTATACCTGCGGAGAAGGAGTTAGGGATCCTGGTGGATGTACATGAGCCAGTAGTGTGTGCTCACAACCCAGAAGGACAACTGTATCCAGGGCTGCATCAAAAGAACCGTGGCCAGCAGGTCGAGCAAGGTGATTCTTCCTCTCTCCTTTGCTCTCTGAGACACCACCTGAAATACTGTGCCCAGTTCTGGGGTCTTCAGCACAGGAGAGGCAGGGAACAGTTGGAGCAGTTGCAAAGGGGGCCTACAGGAAAGATAAGGACAAACTTTTTAGAAGGGCCAATTGTGATAGGACAGGTTGCCCAGATAGGTGGTAGAATCCTCATTCCTGGAAACATTCAGGGTTGGGTTGGACAGGGCTCTGAACAACCAGCTCTAGTTGACAATGTCCATGCTTACTGCAGGGAGATTGAACCAGATGACCTTAAAAGGCCCCTTCCAACTCAAACCATTCTATGATTTCAGTTGGCTGCTTTCCAGTTTAACGTACTTTTCCTATTATAAAAAAAACCCAACAAAACAAAAAACAGGGAAAAAGATTGCATCACCTTCCATAGAGGGAATCTACCACTAATGAAAGCATTTTACTGTCCCATCACTTCATGAGATCATGTCTACAAACCACTGGTCATAACACATCTGTTCCCTCTGAGTATTACCTAGTTTCTCTGCGGTTTTTGAGACATGGCAACCAGAAAACAAGTGTCAGAGCAAAGACTACACATAATAGGTATCCTAGTGTTCCTGTTGTTACATGTTTTAAAAGCTCTTTGAATAACTGATGACTGACAAGGACACTAAGAGGACACATTTACTTGAAATTCTGAGCAAGGCTGGGTGTTGAAATTAGTTAGAATGACAGCTGGTTCAGAACTTACCTGTTTTGTCTTGCATCTTTCATGCAGACACCGAGACTTTCCTCCTGTAGTTTGTCTTTAGCACAAGCAGGCAGTCTCATCTCAGATACTTATCTTTAGTGATTTTCACCATTCAGTTAGCATAAAAGAGGGGGGTTTTGTATAGCAGGATGGATGGCTTTAAATTATTTCAAGACCATTATCACCTCAGTAAATGCCAAGAGAGACTAATAATATGTATATTGAGACAATATAACATTTCATACATGATTCTGTTATATATACCTCCTTAGTTGACTGTAGTTTACTTCTCAGGCAATGTCACAGAAAGTAGTATCACAGTAATGGGATAAATGAAATATTGTTCGTTGTGGGAAGCAGTGATCCATGGGAATACCAACTGCTTGCTTCCTTTGTCAGTGGATAGTCATTTGTCTGCTCTTCAGCTTCTTGACTATATGTGATCTCCTAAATGTATGTTGTCAATATTGATTTTAGAATAAACTCTCAGCTATTTAAATAAGAACTGCAACAAGCAAGAGCACTCATCCAAACCTCTCAGCACTCTATAGCTCATTTTTAATCTATGCTGATTAAAAAGCAGGACACTGCTCTAGCAAAGATGCTTAGGACTATTGAACACACACAGGCTCACACATTCATCCAAGGCTTCGCATGACCACAGATGTAGTTGCAGTTCAGGAATGAGCCAGATCTTCAGTGTGCTTAAGACACGGGTTAAGATCCTCCAGCAAACAGCCTAGACTTCACCTGTTTGCATTGCTTCAGCTGCCTGAGGTACCTAGAGATACAGAAGGGTGCATGGGGAGAATAAAGGTGCTGTGAGGATTGGAGAAGGTATAAAGATAGCAGTAACAAAAGCCTTAAGAGCAGTAGTGAAAGAAAGCTATTAAGCTGGCCACATCTTGGAGCACAGCCATGTTCCCACAGAACAGCAGGGTTATGAACAGTACAGAGATTGTACTAAGCCTCAGGCCCTGTTCCCTGTCTTGGTCCCAGCTGCACGGACAGATGAAGTCCTATGGCAGAAACTCCTGAACCACTGCCATTTACAGCCTCACTTCTTCAGGCAAAATTCACACAGCCAGGTCCAGGAAAGATGCTCTCCAGTCCCCTGCCCGAGGCCCCTACCCTAGCAGAGACCCAAACCCACCGCGGCCTCTTACCCCTCCCTGCCGCGGAATGATCTTCGAGGCTACCCCACGGCGACCCCGCCTCTTCCCTCAGGCCCAGTCAGATGCCGCTAACCTTCTGTCTCCACCCCCTCCCTCACGCCCACAGGTCCCTCCCGCGATCCCCCGTAACTCCTCACCGCCTCTCCCCTTGCCCCGCCCCACGCCATGTCTAGTCGCAGCCGCTAGAGGGCGCACTAGCGGCGTGGCGTGTAGGGGAGGGAGGAAGAGGCGCGGCTGCCCTTCTCGTCGTGCGCCGTCATTGGCGGATTTGCAGGGTCACTCATCGTCGCCCGGGCAGCGGGGCCCGCCCCCTCGTCCCGCAGCGCCGCGCCGCGCAGCGCTGCTTGGGCCGGGCCGGGCCGGGCTGGGCCACCGTCCAGTCGGGAGCCGAGCCGGCCGCGCCGAGCCAAGCCGAGAATAACTGATTCCGCTGCGCCGTCCCCGCTGTCGGGACATGGAGGGTGTGCGGCCTGGCGGGGGTCCCCCCGCGGGCGGGCCGGCTCCAGGCTCGGGCTCTGGCTCGGGTTCCTTTCCGTCGCTCTTCCCGCCAGGGCTGCACGGTATCTACGGCGAGTGCCGCCGCCTCTACCCTGACCAGCCCAACCCGCTCCAGGTCACCGCCATCCTCAAGTACTGGTGAGGCGGTCAGGGCTGCGGCCTGGAGGGGGCCGAGGGACTTGAGTGAGGCTGGAGAGGGTTTGGAGGGGGAAGTGGAGCGAGGGAGGAGCGGTGGGGTTGGGGGAGGCTTAGGAGCAGCATTGAGGCTGGGGACACCGCATGGGGTGGAGGACCGGAGACGGTGGGGCTGGGGAGATTTGCAGCAGGGGGAGGGGGACTGGAGGTTGTGTGCTGAGTTAGGGGTGAGATACAAGAGGTTTGCGGGTGTGGAGTGGGTCTGGAGGAGGAGATAGTGAGAATGCAGTTGGAACCCTGGGAGGTGTATTTGGTGGTGGGATTCTGGAGAGGATGTACTGGGAACGGGAGGAAGGGTCTAGGGATGGATGCACGGAAGACAAGAGGACGTACAGGGGTTTCTGAGGTGATTTGGAGCTTCCCTAAGTGAGGAATGGCTGATGAGGGCCTTGGCTGGTGCAAGTTATGAGAAGAGGGAGCATGTGTTACTCAAGTGAAGGGGTTCACACGGAGGCAGGTAGGGCTGGAGTTTCCCCTCCTGGACAGGAGGCAAGAGCTCTGTCTTCTGTCCTGGAGCCTGGAGTTCGAGTATGGCCAGCACTGACCAGAATGAGCCTGTGTTCCATCCTCCAACCAAGATGCATGCTCTGTGTGTCTCCGTATAACCCATGGGGCAGAGCCAGTCCTTGCATAGCCATGTGTTACCGCAGACGGCGAACCTGCTGCTTGCTGTCTCTGCTGACAGACACGATGTCTGACACGAGGAACAGCAGTTGTTTATGTGGGAGAGTGGCATGAAAGAAGTACTTGGATGTTTAGCTATCGAGATAAGTGTCTAGCCCTACGTGGAGTTCATTTTTCTTTTTATTATCACTTTGCTGCGTAGCCTGCTGTTCTGGGCCTGAGGAATGTGATCAGACTGCCCCTGAGTGTCTGCTGGACCTGGCATTGGCCAGTCCCAGCACTTTTTGGTTAACGCTGGACTTGTTTATTTACAGTTCATTTTAACTTGTATGTCTCTATCTGGTTGAGTCCTGAGAAACAGCAGAATAACATCCTCCGTGTGTTCTGCTTGGACAGCCAAGCTCTTGCTGTTGTCTTCCAAAGAAGTGTTGTTTTGTATGTCATTGTAGCAAGAAATAGTTAGCTCTTATTGTTTGGTTGGGGTTTTTTTTTGCTTAAACTGACACAGTGGGCTGAGATAAGATGTTGCAAATCTGAGACCTCAAAATGCAAATAATTTCTTAATCCTCTGTATGGGTCAGTACTACAGTACTTCAGTGGTGGTGTGGTCAGTCTTTTACACCTATTTCTAATCTTAGATATTCAAACTTGATGAGTTTTTAGTCACCTTGATTTGTGAGTCAGCACTTCTTTGCCATCAACAGCTTAAAATAATACTGACTAGAATGATGTAAGATATATGTGGGATGGAGGGAGATTTAGGTCTGTAACAATGGCAGAGACCCCTCTTTGGGAGGAAATTGTGTGGCTTGCTTGCTTGAAGGGTTGATAAACGTTTCACTGTGTTTGGAGCTCAAACACTAGAAAAACTACTATTGGCAGTGATGGCCAGTTGCAAGTAAGTAACTTGAAGGCCTGTTTATCCTAGTGTATTCTGCCTTAGTAGTTCTTCGGACTGTTGGCTCAGCTAGAGTTGAATGCTGAGAGCTTTGATTGTAGAAATCAGAGGCAAGATTCTTACTGCTGTCCAGTGCAGGAAATTCTGGTATGAAGCGAAGCCTACGTGGATGCAACAGGTACTTCGTCTCCCTTTGTTAGGTGAAACTTGGAACTTGGTTTTAAGTCTGGTTGAATGATGCTGCTCACTCTCAGATTGTCTGTCCTGCTCTGCATGAGTTACCAGCTATTAGCTGATTTAGATTAGAAGAGGAAATTGCTGAACAAAGTTCCCTGCCTTAGGAGAAATAATGATATGTATCAGTTTCTGTGACAGCAGTGTTATTGTTCAGGGAGCTGAAATTATATTCTTCAGTTTGCATGGCAAAGCAGATCCTAACTTCCTAGTGTTGGAGAATCTGCAGAACCACATACCTGTTAAATGAAGGGATTTATTTCAGGGAACTAGTCTTTTTTTAAATGTTGTTTGCATATCTTGGGAAGAGAGTTCATGATTGCAGTCAGAACCTCTTGGAAGAGTTCCTGACTGTATTTATAAAGGCCATGTGCTGAGAAGGAGTCGCTATCTGTAGAGATCCAGTATCTGCTTTTATTTTTAAAACATGGTTGAGTATGTCCACGGGAAGTATCTTGAGGCATAGAGTCAGTGGTGAAAAAAACCCAAATTTGTACTTTCCTTTGTGATAGATTTTGAAATAGGCAGAATTTGAGCTGGACTGTTGGTTTTTCATCACCTCTGTTGAATTTAGGCGGTGTACTCAAAAACCAGCATGCTGACCTGTGGTCTGCAGCTGCTTAGGGATTACAGACTACTTCTGAAGGTTTGTTAAAAGGTAGCTGGGAAAATCAGTCCTGTTGTTAGCTGATGGGAAGTGACTACAAACATTCCAGTAAAGGTTTTTCAGAGTGGATGGTTTGGGTATTTTCTAATTTTTTTTTTTTTCCAATTGTGGAGGTGTTTCCTCTCTCGCCACTTTGGATTTCTCCTTACACAGAAACTTCAGATTGCTCTTTAACATCAGTCAAGAGAAGATTCTTGGTGCAGATGCAAATACTGAGTTTCCCCCGAGGCTGCCCTTCTTGCTCTTGAATGAGCTCCATGAATAGAGAATGTAACAAATTTGTACTGTACCTCTGGCTTTGAAGTTGGTCTTTTCCTAATAAAATCCTCCAACGCTTCCAGCTCTTTGTGTGAATGTGTGTACTGATATGTAGATTGTGATACAAGGTCGAACCCTGCAGGAGCAGCTGTGGGTGGGAGGATGTACTAGAGCAGGCATTAGTGGCTCTCAACTAGTTAGCATAGCAGTGAAACCTGCCACCGAAACTGGATAAATGTCTGTGCTGACTAGTCTTATGCATGGCAATAATGCTCAGCAATGTCTCTAGCTGTGCTCCAGGTAGCTGGTTTAAAGCTAGTGCTGGATGCTTCTGTAGTTGCAGGGCTTTGGGGATAGCTTGGATGTGTATTTTTCAAAATTTAATTAGTCACTGGTGCAGGCTTTTTATCTGACTCTCTTCCAAGCCTACTAGATTTCTCAGGGAGTAAAGATGACTGGATTCTTGTGCAGCGTGTAAACTGGTAGATAGCTGACTCTGGCTGGGTCTGTAGCTCCCCTGAGCCAGCTAGTGCTGCATCACCGCAGCTGTCTCCTGTGTACTGTGATGCTGTGGGTTCTGGAGGGGCTTGGTCTTCGGAGAGAAGCGTGAGGTTGCCAGCAGGAGCAAGGGAGAGGTGTCTGGCTTGGGTGGTGCAGTCTAAGCAAGACTTGCTTGCTGTCTGCATCAGACTTGATAAATGCGTTTGAGTAGCCCTGGGAAGGAGCATGCTGACAGAGCAGTCTGTCCTGGAAAAAGGCAGTATTAAGCATTTGTCTTGCATGTTGTCAAAGTGCCTGTGTCAGCAGTGATCCAGCTCAAATTGTTTGATATCTAATGTGTTATTAAGCCCAGTTTGGAAGCAGATTTGTGTGTGTGTGTGAAAGATGCTTGTTGCTTAGCAGGTGGAGGTGTTTTCCCTTCAATGCAAATTCTACACATTTGCTCTGACTGCTTGCTCATCTCTTACACTGATTTGCTGGTCCACAATTGTGTGTGGGTGCTGCTGCTGCTGTTCACAGCCACTCCTCTGGTGTGAGTGACTTTGGTTATAATTGCTTCCACTTGGCTGCTTCTATCACAGGTCTGGGAGTTAGTGCCATGGAGAGCCTGAGTGCTGGCCAGGGCGTTGCTGCTATGCTTTGAATGGAGCCACTTGAATGGATAGCTGTGACAGAGATCATAGCCACCAGTGTTACCTGGTGCTGATGAGAGGGGACTGATGAAAACAGGATATGGCAGAGGGGGACTCTATTAGTGAGTGTTTTAAGCTTTTGCTAGGCTTTGAGAACAGATTTTCCTGGGCTGCTACTGAGGATCAAACTTTGCTCTATCCCAGGGTCTAACATGCATTCTCCATACTTGCTCATCAGTTTGCCATCTAAACCATGGAGATGCTGCTTGTCATATGAGAAAGCTGAATAATTCTGACATAGCCCTTGTCAGTGAACATCTGTGCCATTACTGTGGGTGGGATGCTCACTCCCTCTTGTCCTGCCCTGGTATCCTGTTCTGCATTCTTGACTAACACCCTGGGAAGCTGGACCTGGCCTGGAGCCACTGTGGTGACCTTATGTGATTTAAGAGAAAGTAATCTGTCCTAGTAAAAGTCGCTTCTGTTAGATAACCCCAATCTGCTTTTTTTGTTTTTTGGGGGTTTTTTTGTGTGTTCCTCCCCTCCCCGCAGCAATAGAAGGGAGGCAGCGCAGCACACTTGTGGAGAGAGCCCACAAGCCGTTTAATACAACAAGGTGATATATTACTTTGCATGGACTTGATGATTTTGTGCAGCAGGAGGTGGGCAGAGGATTTCCAGTACTGTATTTCTGCCACTGGAAATCTGCATAGAGTAGGTAGACACCTTCTGGAAATAACAGGAAACCTTCTCATGGCTGTTCCTTGTGCCATCTTTCCTGCAGGTGATAAGCTGACATGCAAAGCACCTGTAAGTTTGACCTGATGCTGGCTGGCCTCTTGCCAGACCAGTGTGCTACTAAGTGTGATACTATCTCTCCAGCCATGGTGACTACTTCTCCAGGGAATCTCCTGTGGAGATGTCCAGGTGCTGCAGCACTGTGGTGAGGCTGGTGCTGAACTGTGAAGTGACTCAGCTCTGAAAAACTCTGTGTTCTAAAGGATCTTTGCTAAATGAACTTAAGGAAATTGATGTACTTAGTGAATGTGATCTAGGGGTAATTGTGCTATCTCAGAGTTAAACCTTTTCTGCACTGATTGCCTTTTTTTTTGAAGCCAGTGGGTGTAACTTCCAACTTTACTACCAGCAGCCTGGTTATACTCATGCCTGAGGATTGAAATGCTTGTCAGTGGTGGTTCTGTGCTGCTAGATGGAACTCTGAGAAGTGTGGTGGCCTTAAGTGGGATAAATGCCATTAAGCTTTGCTGTTTGATCATCCCAGAGGTTCCTTGGTAAGGCAAGGTACTGATCTCCACATGTGAAACAAACACTTCCAGGAGCCATGGAGCAGTGGTAGTGGAGGGTGCTGATGAGCAGGCTAGATGCTAAGAAAGTATTTCTTGCCAAGCCTGAGAGCATTTGATGTAAGTGGTACTTCAATCAGGGAACAAAACTGAGGTACTTAAATGCTTCTTGCGCAGCCATTATATAGCATGGATAACGATGATACACAAACCTACAGGGCTAGCAAAGAAAGCACAGACATGCCCTGCATCCAGCAGATGATGGAGTCAGGGTCTGAGCAGACCCTGCAGGTGAGGGGAAATGGTCTGTAATACGTGGTTTGAATGAAGGGGGTCATCTTAGTTTGGATTTTCTTGTTCGGAGTGGTTGAGAGTATTTTACTTGAAGAAAAAGTGAATCCGAGGCAAGAAACAGTTAAACAGGTACTTAGGCTATTCTGTAGTAAATACTTGTGGTGGATGGTTTAATGTCTTGTCTCCTCTTGCTTGTTTCTGCCTGTGTGTTTTAAGATTGACAGGGCAAACAGCACACAAAACAGTCTAGCATGTTCCTTCTTTCAGTGGGAAGTTGACCTGCCTCTGCATCGACAGACGTGACAGGGCAGGAGTGTGTTGGCACACCAACCTGGTCTCCTTAGGCCTTGTACCAGGAAGGCTGACTGCAGGTCTTGGTTATTGCTGCTTAATGTAGTCTGGCTGCGCTGCACTGACTTCTAAGTAATGTTCTTTTAAGGAACCCATTCTAATGTGTAAGCAGAGGGTACAGTGAAGCCTTTTACTCATTCGTGATTGGTGCAGTTACTGTATTTTACAAGTTCTGGTACTAATTTTTCTGAATCAATGTTTTTCTCCTAAGTTCAGCAGTGTAGCTTACTGTCCTCAAAACTTAGGCATTTCAAATTTTACTTTGAGGAACAGCATCGGTGGTGTTTTAAGTATGTGCCTCTGGACTAAATTAAGAGTTTGTCATGTAGATACAGCTATTGCTCTTGTACTAACACAGTTTTCCAGTTTTCTTTGTATTTTGTGGAAGCTTTAATATGATTTTCCAGAGGTTTTTATGCATTAATGTTGTAAACATTATAGTATGTTGCACACATGCACTTTGCCTTCCTGTGCTTGAAGCTTTGTGAACTTAGCCCAATCTTTCTCCTCAGTTTGTTGGGTTGTTGGTTTTTTTTGAGGTAACTTGCACATGCTAATGTCGTTTCTGTCACTAGCTATGTATTTGTCTTAAATAAACTAACTTACCAAAGAATCTTTCTGTTTTTAATGCAGGTTGGGAGGACCTGACCCTCTGGACTATGTTAGCATGTACAGAAACCTGGGAAACCCAGCGCTGAACGTTCCTGAGCACTGGCACTATGTCAGCTTTGGGTTAAGTGACTTGTATGGAGACAATAGAGTACATGAGTAAGTGTCATTGAAGTTCTGTAGTTCTGTTTGCTGCATGTTGTGCTTTGTGTTGCATTTTGCAGGAGTGTAGGTAAAACCCTATCCTGCTATTCTTACTATTTGAATAGCTGGTTTTCTGTTGAGAATACCCTAGCCCTCATCTCGCAAGGGGTGATGTATGCCTGTTATTGGATGTGGAAGATTTACTATGTTATCCTCGGCAGGCTTCGAATACAATATATCTCCTTGTTGATGTTAAGTGATTTTTTTTTTAATTATTGTTATTTTTCTGTTTCTTTTAACTAGTTGGGATTTTTTTTAACTGAATGTCTTGTGTTTTTCATTCTTGGTAGTCTTGTTATGGTCATATGCTTAAATCCTGGCCCCTCCCTGAGCATGCTAAATGCCTCCCTCTGGAAAACTGCTGTAAGGGCATTTTCCTATTGCTGTCACAGCAGTGTTAGTGTCAGCAGACTGCTACCCGAGTGGCTGCTGTATAAAGTGCCAGTTTGTGGCACTTTAGAAGAAGCATAAACAGAAGCATAAAATTGTTTGGCTTTTTTTTTTCCTGTTTGTCTTTCCAGTAATTAAATTACTATCTTAGCTTGTTGATGTGGATAGTCTTTAGCAGGCGTTTTGTATTAGACCAGGCAAGCAGCATGTTCTAACCTTACTCTTGTCTTTCTTTTACTGATGATACTTACTCTAACTGAAGGTGGGAAGTAACAGGAGCGAAGCTGTCACGCTATTGTGAACATGGCCTTTTAACCAACCAGAAATGGCAGAAGATTTCTACTGTCACTATTTAGTGAAACTGTGTTTGCACTGTTTCATAGTTGCAGGGTAGACATCCTTGATCAATGGTGCAGCAAATGCCCTGGGTTGTTCACGAAAGCTTTCCTTCTTTTGTTTGTCTTGGTTAAGATTCAGCCACTAGTTTTGTTTCATTCAGGTGCTTCTCTCACAACAGCAGCAGTCAGGCAGTTTCTTTAACCTTACCCATGTCTTCAAGGCAGCTTCTCCTCTTTTGTTTGTTTATTTTTTCCTTATGTATCTGGTTACAAAACTGTTTTTCAGAAAACAGGTCTCTTAGGACTGGAGTTTATACAGGTGAAGCGCGCAGTGGGATAGTTGGCAGGAGCATGGGGTGACAGAGGTGTCGTTTAAATGTTTTGAAGATTTCCTTTAAAGATGTTGTGGCACTGAACTCTGCTCAACTTCCCTGACTGCTGGAGATAGGAGATAGTTTGTGGGGTTTTTGGGTTTGCCAGCTCTCTCTGTAAAGAGTGCAGAGCTGCATCTGCTTGTGACAGTCAGCAAGGTTCATGCAATAGGGATGTGCTTCTGTAACCTTGCTGTCCTTTATCCTTTAGAAAGGGACGATCGTACACTGCCAAAGATCTTGTTAACCTTTCAGCTTGACTTTGGGTAATCTATAGCATATTTCCTGTGGACCTGTTCTGGCAATACAGTACAATCTAGACCAATTATAATGCAGTATGAAATGAAAAGGACTTTTTGATTTATTTTTTTTCTGATTTTTTTTGAGTGAGCTAGCGCTGAATTGGAAGCCCTTATATTTTTATTGATAATGGAATAGCAAACAGATGTAGCAAGTAATGTGAAAATGTTGACTTTAATTTATGTTTTTTAATAAGAACCTGAAAAGTCTGAAGTGGAGTTCTCCCTGTGCCTCCTTGTTGACAGATTTATTTTCAGTTAAAGCAGCACTATTTCCTGCTCTGCTTAAATATCAGCTATACTCTGCTTAGAGAACTGGCCTAGCTTTAAGAATCTACAGAATAAGATGGAAGAAATCTAAGAATTTCAAATGGGGAAACCTTTTTCATTTAAAACCACTCAGTGTTTCATGGTATAATGGCAACCATGACACCAGCTGTGCTGGGTTGATTGCTCTAAAAATCCTAAATCATGACATCATGACCGTGCTAGGGAACCGCAGGCCTTTCAGTGTGATTTCAGGCCAAGCTGCTTGTATGGAAATAAGTCTCTCTAGTTGAGCATGTTGCACAATTTGAGTGGCAGCAGAAATCCTTCTGGGACATTTTTACAAGTTACTCTCCCTTTTTAACTTTTTCTGTACTTGTAAATCAAAACCAGTGTGTAACTTCTCAAATCTATTCCGCAGGGTTAGAGTAGAGCCTTTTTGTGGACTGTAACTACAATGACGAATGCATGTGTAGTGCGTGAGCACACTGGCATTGAGCATCTGGCTGGTGCAGTTACGGGAGAGGAGATGGATCCTGCACCCTTCCCCACTCCTTGCTGCCAGCTACTGCCCCATAGCAATGTCAGCAGCAAGGAATATGTCACCATGTGTCTGCACAAAGCACAATGCCTCAGCTGACAATTTCAGGCTCTAATGCCAGACCAGTGGCAGGGCCAAGACACAGGCATCTGATCCTTCCTGCAGTTTCCAGGCATGACAGTGACTTCTGCCTACATGGAGAACAGGTGCCTGAGGAAGACAGTGTCAGCAAGCATGACTGGACTCCCATCAGTTGCAACACCAGCTTCAGCTACTTGTGGTGCCACAGCATGCTTCAGTCCTGGGTTGTGCTGGTGCAAGGCTTTGCAGGGCAGTCTGGGGAGCTAGGAAGCAATGTGTCTTTTCACCAGACTGATTTCCATCTCCAGTTTGCTGTCAGTCTAAGGCTTAATCTCTAATTAACCGTTCCTATAGTTCCAGTGCTCATTCTTTGTGTTAACAGTTTAAAATGTAAGTGGAAAATGAGATCCATGATGTGCTAGAATTTCTGAAAACCTTGAGTAGAATTATTTGTATTAAAATTGCAAAATTGTAATTCAGAGCAACAATAGAAAGCAAAACAAATTATGGCTAGCTTGAGAGATAAGATTTGTACTTGTGGCCTTCCCACATCCTGAGAAGATACATGCCAACTGTGTTTTGATGTTTAGGTTTTTATGCAAATTCCAATAATTGGGTTTTCTGAACTATGCAAACTTCATATTGACATGGGTAGTGGGTTTTTTGTTTTACTGGCAGCTAGCCAGGATCTGAAGCAACATCCTATTTGCATAAAAACAAAGAGATTACAGCTGCCTTCATCTCTAATACAGATGCAGGATACCACCCGCAGAGACAACAGGTTCCAGCTTGCTGTGGTCCTTTTGATTTGCACTACTTACCATTTGGATCAGGACAGAGCAGTGCATGCTGGGATAATGTGTTGTCTCTGTGGGTGGTACCTCCCTATTAAAGGTGATGGTAAGTATGAGCCTTTCAAGATCTCAAGTCCAGCTTGTGTTCTGCTTGCTTATATAGATCCTCTGAATGACCTTAACTTTTAAAAGGGTAAGGATGCTTGTTAGAGTTGGGAGGAAGAGAAAGGAGTGCAGAACTGGATCAGGTGACAAATGCAAGGCTTGCAGAGGGGTGGATGTTTTCTGGAAGGCTTTTTCTGAGTATGAAAGGAGTTTGAAAAGAGTATTTAGAAAACAGCCTGAAAGTTGGAATAAGTGTTCTCTTTCTTTTAAGTACATGCTGGCTTCTCCTTTGGGCCTGCATGAATGTAGGATGGAGTGGTGCTGACACCTGTCACTTTAGTGGCCTCTTAGTTCTGTAGCCTTTCATAAATTTGAAAGCTCACTGCCCCCAACTTGCTGGTATTTAGCCTTAAATTTTGATATTTTATGGGTCCCTAAGTGCTTTTTAAACCGTATGCCTAAAGCACCACTGAAATATTACACCAAACTCCAAGGTGACAGTGAATGCTTTTAAAATGCTGGAGACTGACTCTACTCCTCTTTGTTTTTATGAAAATGCAATAAAATAAGAGGCCTTTGGGAAGAGAGGGGTGGTGGTTGTTGTGGATCCATATTTCAGTTAAGATTTTGTAGAGTTTAGCATGTCTACCTTAGAGAGATGAAAGATCAAATCAGTTTAGTTTGGGAGTTCAGCCTAGAATTCATGGAAAATTATTTTAAACCCCAGATTTTCTTCCCTCTTTCATGGTGTCTAGTTTCTTTCAGGTGTGTTGTTAAAGCATACTTGACATTAGAGGAGCCTGAGGTTTTCTTTAAAAAACAGCAGAGATGTGTAAATTCTCATTTCCTCATCCTAATTTTTTTTCACTAGGTTGTTAGCTTGAAGTTAAAGGACACCTGGTGTGTCTGAGCTGCCTGTGTGGTAGCTACTTCAGTAGATGGAATAGGGAAGTGAGGTTGAGTTTTGGGGACATATCTTCAAGGTGAGGATCAGGAAGTAGTGGTTCTGCTCCTGGGTCAGACCTTTGTGAGATGTGACTGTGGTGCGTTGATTGTGGGGAAAAGCGACAACAGCAGTGAAATTCAAGGGACTTGCAGTCATCCTGAGGATCTTCCAGGTGTCCATAAATTCCTGCTTCATGTTGCCATGGCTTCATCTGTGGCAACTGTACTTTAGCCAGCACTGAGGAAATGTTTCTTCTGCGTATCACTGCTGGAGGTGGAGCATCAGCCCCAGCTAAACAGAGTAACGTCCCATCAGTTCAGGAAAGAGGTACAAGAGCTGGCATTTGGAGGTGGGTGAGTCCAAGATGGACACCATGCTCTAGACTTCATTTTTATTCCTGAGTCTTGTTTGTCTGTCAAGGATTGACTGCAAATGTAATGCTCATTTTCCCAGTTCATTGTTTTTTCTGAGGCAGAGGGTAGAGGAAGGTTTACAGCAGAGTGGGAAGGGAGATGCCATGGAGTTAGGGAGTTCTGTGGCAAAAAAGGTATTTCCTTTTAATGATAGCATATTTGAGAATCTATCAGAGTTGAAACAAGTAGTTTAGGTGTGGGGTGGGGGGGAATAAGATCTGGTTTTTAATGGATTTGTCTTGTGATTGGATTTTTTGTGTGTGTCTATAAAGATATGAGTTAGGTTGAACTTTTCACAAAATGAGGATATTTTTAGCACATCTCACCTGTGTAGATTCTTTGGTGTCTAGAAATACAATTGTGCTTCTACTAAAACTGCCTTAGTGGGAGAGCCTGTGGATGCTTCTTTTCTGTTTGTTTCTGCCTACTTTGTAGAAATGTGGTATTTTGACAGCTCTTACTTTGAAAAACTTGATTGGATTTGACCAACGAGTTCAAAAATTGTGAGGACATTTTAAAGAAGCACATGCACAAGTGTGGTCATGTAAGGTTCAATAACCTATTTACCAGGCAAAAAAAAGTTAAACTAAGCATCATGCCTGATTTTGTGCCCCATTGACGGTGTTCTTCCAACAACTGAGGCAGTGCACCACGACTAAGACTTGTGTTTCTCTGCAGGAGGCAGACCTCCCTTGAAGCTATGGTCACCATGGGGAGGAAATACTCCTCACACACCACCCCCGGGCAGAGTGCACTTGGCTTCCAAATGTCATTTGCTGGAGGTAGTTAGCACTGTTAATAATATGAAAGATGTAGGCCACCTACAGAGAGAAGTCTATGCTGTGGTCTGTCTCAGTTCGCATGCGGAGGTTGTGGGGCAAGAACACACTTGAACTGTATTCAATTTGAAAATTTATTTTTTAAATATTGAAGGAAATTCATTTAACATTTACAGCACAATATTTGAATTTACAAGAAGGACTGTTTTCAGTAAGAAAAAGGAAAAAGGTTGAAAGTGGGTTTATAGCTGAGCGTTACTGAGGGCAGGCCCTGCTTCCTGTTCAGTAGCGCATCTGCACATGCATCTTGGTAAGATGAGCCTCTTGCTGCCATGCAGGGGAAGGGGCACAGTGCTCAAACTGGATTTTTTCATTTTGTCGGCAGAGCTTTGACATTTGTGATCTTGGCATATGGGAGGAGAGCTGGCCCAAGACAGGGCTTCCTTACTCTCATCTCCCAGCTGGGTTAGTGCTGAATGATGTGGGAGAGCTTGCAGGCTTTGCTCTCCCAGTGAGTTCAGCCAGCTGAGAGGAGGAGTGACTGGGGATCAAAGTTGAGTCTTCTAGTGAAGATTGCTTTATGTGATAAAGATCTGTTTAGGATGTTCTAAAAAGCAAGAATTAAAAGATAGTGGGCTTTTCTTCAGTGGGGCATGAAGGTAAAAGCATTTTTGAGCTGTGTAGCCATTCTGGGTGTGAGATCAAAGGAGGGTTGACTTTTTTTATCCCCTTGCTGCCTGGAATAATGATACTAACAAAATGAGTATTTGAAGAGATGCATCTGAATGCTGTTATTCATACCTAATCCCCTTTTTTCCGCAGTGCAAATTGAGTGTTGGGAACATGCCTTCATGACTGGTGCTAGAATGGTCTGTGTTTCTTGGTGGGACAGTGATTACAATTAGTAACAGCAAATTACCACTGGTAATAAAATTACCAATTTTATTTGACAGTTTGAGCCACTGGTATTTCCCTGTCCTAAGCTGGAAACTGTGGCAATTACCTAACGAGGCTGCCTTTCTGTGGTTGTCTCAATTTTGAATCGAGGCCCAATAGGCAGTGACACCAAGCTGACAAAAGAGGCCTGCAAATCTTTGGTGGTCTCCCATTCAGATGGTATTCCCTTCCTTGGACAAAGGGGTGGCTAGGGATCCTGAGTGCCACTCTGCCTCCAGGGATGGTAAACAAGGAATAGATGTCTGGTGGGGAGGCATTTTTTGATCACTTGACAAAGCTGAGTAGATGTGATACCACCTGACAAAGGGCTGAGGTTTAAAGGAGGATTTTGTCAAGGGCTCTCAAGAATAAAAAGAAAAAGAAAGGCCATAAAACTGTTTTTTTGCAGGATGTAAACAGAGTGGTCGGAGGTGAAGGGGGACTTGGCCATTCTTGGGGAGCTCTTATTTAAGCCCAGACCATAGAGACAAGGGAAGGAGGGAAGAGTGCACAGATGGCTCATTGTTTTGTCTAGCTCAGCATTCTTGTGCTGCTGAAGTGAAGGGCAATTGTTTTAAAATCTTGTTTGCAAAGAGTGTTGTTTGCTTTGTAGCTATCCCTCATCCCTGAGATGTGAACTGTAAACCAGAAAGGCTGGTCTTTACCATCCATTTGTTTTGGAGGGTCAGTGCACTGTTGAAAGGGCTGGGGACAGTCACTGCCTGTGAGACATCACTCCTGCAAGGGAATGGGGGGAAAAAGTGTATGCCTGGGAAATGCACTACAGCAGCTGGGGAGAAGGTGAAAACAAAAGGATGCACGTGGAGGGGCTGATGCAGAACAGTGTCTGGCTTGGGGAACTTTACCAAACTGTGAAATGTGGCATAAAACTGGCATATACCTTATCTAGAACAATATCTGATGTGCAGTGTAGTTTCCATACAGCATTTCGGGGTTTTTTGGTAGCAAATAATTCCTTCGTGTAGAGAAATACTACTATTTCTATACTGTTATTCTTTCTACTGCTCCAGTTGCACTGGCATAGCTCCTTCCCCTCCTCCCCTGTGAATTGTTGTGGCCTTTCTGGAGCAGGGGCCTTTTTTGGCATAGTAGACAAAAATAAACCATAAAGGCGGCTGTTGTTATGAATAAGACTCAACAGGGGAATTTTACCAGTAGAACTACAGCAATATAATTATACTGGTAGACTAGTTATAGTAAATTTCCTCATGAAGACAAGCCTTAAGTTGACATTTCCTAGCTAAGTTGAATCCATATGTATAACTTTATTATGAAAAAATAATATATCTGTGGGCTTTGAATTCTTTTTTACCCAGAAGAGTAACATTAAACAGAAAAGCAAAGAATTTAGTGTTCAGAGATGGATGGGGGATTTTCTGTAACAGAGCAGCCATGATGAGTTGTGTGCTGAACTCTGTGTGTTACTGGGTAGGTTATTCCTCCTACAGTAATCAGGAATGTAATGAGCGTGTTTGTGCTTACTGCACTAAACAATAAGTGGTACTGAAATATGCTGTACTCCTGTTAGTAGGAGAATCAGAGCCATTCTGCAGTTTCCATAATTGAAGTGGTTTGGTTGAGAGGCAAAACTATTTTGCCACTGTTAAAATCTTCAGGTATAAGCCTGGACCAACTGAAAGGAAGATGGGGAATGATGCCTTCTGTCCTCTTTTTTTTTTTATTTAAAGAGACCAAGATTTATTTTATCCTTCTAGATTTTGCCTTACAATGAATTAGAGTCCATGTAACATTCACAAGCTGGTTGTTTCCATAGATCAAAAATATGAGCCTGTGATTCCTACCTCTAAAAGTTTCCAGTGTTTCAAAGGAACAATAGTCTTGCAGGAGAAGTTTATTATTTTTGTTTTAAAGTGTATATATAGTAGACTTTTTTTGCAGCTATCTTGTGTTCCCTTTTGGAAGTCTTTCACCATCAGTTTGGTGCTTTCTTTTCCCTGGAACTGCAGCTTGAGCTCCAAGGGCCTTTCCCTTCCTGTTTAATTGGTTAAAATCTGTTATGGTGCTCATCAAGATGTTTTTGAGTACACCCTTTACAATGAGATTAAGGCTCCGTAACAGCTCAGCAAGTAAAAAAAGTGTTGTCTTAACTTCCACAGCTAGCAAAGTGAAAGATCAGGAGTTGAATCTCAGATCCAGCAGAATATTTTAGTGCCTAAATCCGGCTTGAAATTTTTTGGTGTTCAGGCTCTTAAAAGCTTCTAAATACTTTTCATGTATCAAGGTCATATATTGCACAGCTGAGAACTTGATTGTGTGAGAGCCCTAAAATGGTGCTTGAGAGTGTGTTAAAGTTGTTTCTTGCATGATTTTAAGTGTATGTTCTTTAGCCAGCAGGAGCATAATGGGAGACACCAGTGTTTATATTCTACATAACATGTTGGAGCCCGGATCCTTGCCTGGGACTTTTAGGCAATGCTGAAAAAAACCTAACTGTAGCTGTCAGTGTAGCTTCTGGCTTTGGATTTTTCTCTTATTCTTTCCACCCTCTTAAACTGCTTTTGAAAGCTGCTTTTGTTATGCGAATGGGTTCCTCCCAGCAGCTGCAGAACTTTCCACAGTAGGAGCTAGGAAGAAGCCAGCAGACACTGTGAGGGAAGTTGGTGCCCTTTTCCCAGCTGCTCACTAAGCACAGCAGTACTGTCCTTCCCGGCCATACTGCCTCGAACTGGCTCTTTGCCTATGTTCTCTTGCCTGATGAGGTTGCAGCTGAGCCTTAGGTGGAGTTTTGGACAGGTATTACCATTCCCAGCAGGCTATGCAAAGACCAGTGTATCAGAGCTAAGGATTCAGTCCCAATATGAATTGGATCTATGTGCAGATGAAAGGTTGTCCTCCCTAATGCATTGTATAGAATAGTGACCATGTGCTACATCTGCAGAATCAGAATATTCATGGCTGGAAATGACCTCTCAGATCATTGAGTCCAACAAAAAAAAAAAAACCAACACCAAAAAAACCTACAGACCACACAGCCCCTGCCCTCACTAGAGCATGTCCTGGAGCACCACATCTACACGTTTCTTAAACACCTCCAGGGATGGTGACTCAACCACCTCCCTGGGAAGGCTGTTCCAGTGCCTCACCACTCTTTCTGGAAAGAATTGCTTCCTAATATCCAATCTAACCCCATCCTGTCTCAACTTCAAACCATTCCCTCTGGTTCTGTCATTAGTTACTAAGGAGAAGAGGCCAACACCCACCTCTACAACCTCCTTTCAGGTAGTTGTAGAGGGCAATGAGGTTCCCCCCTCGGGCTCCTCTTCTCCAAACTAAACATGCCCAGCTCCCTCAGCCTCTCCTCATATGGCTTGTCCTCTAAACCCCTCACAAACCTGGTAGCTCTCCTCTGGACATGCTCCAGGATCTCAATGTCCTTCCTATA